>JBBPBT010000722.1:301315-399212 GCA_037974875.1 Cicer bijugum | reverse complement strand
GTTTTAGAAAAATATATAAAATACAATATTTGTTATTTATATCACTTGTTTAATCTAATATGTACAAGATTAACACATCATAGAAAATACTCATATAAAAAAAGTTAATCCTAAAATTTATCAATATATATTCTAAAAGGATTTGAACACCAAATTAACGATTTAAAAATTTTATTTCATTAATAAAATAGTTTATTATAAAGTTTGGGGTATTACATATTAAATGAAATGACTAGTAATGTATCACAAGTAATAAATACCAGCAAGTTATAAGTCTACAAGATACCTAATCATAGCAATAAATCAATTTATCTAATCTCATAGTTAAGTGATGACTCCTCATCATATGCATATTTTTCATTGTTTTTAGTCATATCTATTTGTGATTATTAGTTAATTTGAAGAGTTAATTGATATATCTTGTTGATTCTAGTTCTTTGAGTTAATAAATAGTTTATGTTCTTATTCCTTTGATTAAGTAGGAAATTTTCTTCGTTTTACGTTGTTTTTTTTTTTTGCTTTAGTGTAGTGATGAATTTTGAGAAATCAACTTGTAACACCCCATTTTTCAAAGCGAGGGTGTATTTTTTTTTTCAAAAGAAATTAAAATAAAACAGAGAAATAAATAAGGTAACACCTTTGGATAAAGAATTAAGTCATTATAATTTACAAGCAGCGGAAAAAGTTCTCAAAATATGAATTCAAAATATTTACATAACAAAGGTGGTACAGTCTTCCAGTTTAAAAATAAAAGCAACCCAAAAGAAAGACATATGTTCCCTCTGTGTCAACCTAGTCTGATCATTTTACAAAACAACTAAACACCCTGAATGATCTCCACGCACCCCGTGAGATCCTCCTAACGTAGCTCCAACAAAGCATTCCCATCTACATTCCCATCCGTAGGGTACGAACCGGTAGGATCGTCCTGGCTCTCATCTGAGGGCAAAGCCCAGATTTCCACAATAGTTGTAAAGGGTCACCAACCGAAATTAACAGTTAACACATAACATTTAAGTTTTTAAATGTACAAAATATCCTCTCAACTAAGCATGCACCTTAAAAGGATTTTCCATATGCTAAAAGTTCATATAATGCTTGCCAGATGTAAATGAAATCAAATCAAGTTCTCAATCCATCAAGTAATACATAACTGACCTAAACATTGATAAATCAATCGAGCAATCAATTATCCAACTCAAAATAAGATTTTCCACTAAGCCAATTGATTGGGCCAATCGATTTCCTAAAAGTTTTTAGTGAAAACTGAACTCTGAACTTGCATCAATCGATTGGGGTTACTTTGGAATTAAATGTTTTGTCACTAAGATATTAGGGCAAGAATAATAATGAGAATTCGATAATAATTCAGTAAAGGAATTTAGTAACTAGGATCGAATTAGAAATCAAAGTTGGATTCAAAGTGAAACTCATCATTGACATTTTTCTTGTAATAAAGAATCAATTTTATTACTCTTGTTAATTTCAAATATTATTTCAATCAATTCAGAAAACTTTTGTTGAATTTTAGTAATTAAATACAATTCAATAGTAAAATGCAATCCTTGACTTCGACACACAAAACTACCGTTTTATTATTACTTACAATGATTTAGTACATTTGTTGAAACACTATCATTAAGTAAGTCAAACTAATATAGTTATACCTTTTTAGAAACATGAGTTGATGTAGAAGAATGAAGTGTCACATTATTTACAATGTCTAAAGGATGTCCCGTCATGTTATAAAAAACAATTTCAACTGAAGTAACGAAACTGAAGTAATTCAATTCAAATAGCATAAAAACTCATTGAAATTACTAAAGTATCAGTTAAATTTATAATACCTTCGAAAAGTCAAGCGTAATTACAGCTTGAAATGGAAGACATTGAAGTCATTTGATTGCATCTTTCTATAAAAAGACAAAACAAGAGATCTTGAAAGGTTCATTGTTTGTTCTAAAGTTTATATTTGTAATATACTTGAGCTAAACAAGAAGTTATCTGAACATGACAAAAGAAAATCATTAGACAATGAAGCATTAGCCTCACAAGATCAAAACAACTAACTTTAAGGATAATAATGAGTACCCAAAATTCCATTATGCAACAGTCATATGGTCCAATGCAAAAATGAGCATATAGTCTTAATTTTTATATTGTCTTAACAAATCTCATTAGGTAACTTCTTCCTTTAAAACTATATAGCATTGAATTGAATTGCATGTAGTGTACACATATGGGGAAATTAGTAAAACTCAAACTCAATAAGATATGAGAAGGCTCATCTACTTCCTTTGTAAATATTTTCTCCATTGCGCACCCAACATAAAAATAGTTGAAACTAAAAAGTATTTAGTAATCAAGATATGATAAATAAATAAAAAAGAAGTTGGTGAAAAGTGAGGATGATTAGAAAATGTTCATAAAGCAGTTATGGGAGCAAGAAACTACCCTTGATATTAACTCCTTACTTTTATTGATTTTCCGATTTCAGCAATTGAGATTAGTTCTATACTTATATTTAGCAATTGGTGGAAGATACTAAGAGCTCTAAATAAAGACATCAAGGTAGAGTTTATAAAGGAAAAGGTGTAATCTTGTTAGAGAAACGTAGTTTGATCAAATTGAGAGACTCAATCTCAAATTATTACAATAACACAAAGAATAGTAAGAATCATTCCATATATGACATTATTTAACCTAAACACAACAAGATAAGAAAAACACAAATTCTAACCAAAAACCAAAACCATTTAAAAAATTTATTTAACTAAAACATAAGTTACAGAAAGAACATAAAAACCTAAATCAAGCTAAAAGATAATTTTGAAGCATACCCATGAAGTAAGAATGCTAAACTAAATGTACAATCCCCATTTTATATTCGACTTTACGCTAGTAAAAGGTCATAATTATTTCTTTTTAGCATCCATTTCAAGTTCCATTTATTTGTCATTGTTTACCAAATGTTTCACTCACGGAACACTAAAGTGAATAGAAAATCGAATTTACAGAAAAAAGATAATAGAAAATTAGAAGTGATATCAAATTAAACATTTACAATAAATCAAAAATTAACAATAAGTAAGCCAATCTCATATTTATGAAGAAAATGAGTTAATGTTATAAATAAAAATTGGTTTTTTAAAGCTAAAGAACATAAACTGGATCAACTGGTTAAGTTAAGCAACTTTGTAGTTAGCTTTGATAATTTGGATTTGAAATTCTAGGATTCAAATCAAATATTTGAAAAGAAAATAACCATGAAAATGAACAAAATAGAGAGAGAGAAAGACAGGTACCAAGCAATTGAGAGAGAGAGATGTTGAATCATAAAAGTTGGAGAGTTCAACGCACGTCGAAGTCGAGGCCAAAGAGTTCAATTTGTGCCATGACTGATGTTTATTTTTTCGTTTAAGGTTCAAATGGATTTTTAGAGACAAATGTTGAAGGGAATAGTTTAAAGGAGTAAGGTAGTTTGAAGGAGGTTTTAGTATGAGTGTTATTAAGGAGGTTTTCCTTTTTTTTTCTTTCTAAACATATAAAGTTTATGTGAAAAAAAATAACAAAAAGGGTTTATGTTACTGGAGGAAAAAGAGTTTTAAGCTCCAATATGTTTCTTCAACAAAGAAAACAAAATAATTAATTAACTATACGTTTTCTGTTTATTATTATTTGGGCTAACTTGAGGCTATAATTTTGATAGCCTTATATTACACTTAAAATGTGTAGTTATTAAACTTTATTAGCCAACGGTTTTTATTTGTGGTAAAACAACGACACTTTTAAAATTGTGGCTTATTCAATGACAACAACAAAATATGTAACAATTTTTTATAGAATAGCAAAAAATGGTACTCTATAAGTAAGTTATAGGCAACACGTGAAAAACTTTTACCTATTTCTATTTCCGGCAACACTTTTTTTACTGTGATTAACTGAAGTGTGGCCTAAAATAAAAAATATTCTAGTGATTCCATGCATCTCATTTTCATCTATGAAAACTATGAAATAATAAAAATGAGACAAAATCTCAATGAATTCTTGAAAGAAGAAGGAAAATTTTTAAAAAACATGACAAATCAAAATTTCTTCTTTAAATGTAAACACGGTGTTTCAATTAAACTTAAATAATTAAATGATGGCTATGAATGAGAACCACACTTGTATGGAACCCTCGTGTAATTTTGATATTTGAGTGAAAAAGATAATTGGCCATGATTGTCTTTAGTGTCTTAATGATTGTTCTCAAAATTAGTATTTCTATTCGAAACATACTATAACTCACCATAAATAATGTATGCTATCTCAAGTTAGTATGATTTAAAAAAAAATAAAAAATAAAACACGATTTGTACATATTTAAGGAAACACACATTACAAATTGATGCACATTCTCTATTTTTTAACTACATGATTCAATTTTTATATGCATGATTATTAAGATAAGATAGTAACATTAAATTCATATAGAGGTTTTACCGAGGGGTAAAGTATACGTAAATTTTGTGCGAATTTATGACAAATCGTACGACAATAGTTCATAATTTGAAATATTTTTTTTCAATTTTTTGTTTTTTTTAACAAACTATACGAAGAGATATTTATCTTTTGACATAATTGATATTGCGATCCTTAACTTAATTTCAGGTAACACTTTGATAATTTTTTTTTTCGATTTGGTCCTTTATTTAATTTTAAGTAACAATTAGATCTTTTATATTTTAAAATCTCAACAATCTTATCCTTTTTTACAAATTTAAAAAAATTATCAAAATTTTCAAACAAAACCGATAAAAAGAATTATCATTTTCAAGATAAAATCAAATTTCATCAAATTTATAACTCAAATATTCAAATAAACTCATATTTTGATTACTTATTTGATGTTGTTGGATATGAAAATATGAGTTTATTTGAATATTTGAGTTATGCATTTTATGAATACATGAATTTTCTTGAAATTGATATTGATTTTTATGGATTGTGTTTGAAGAATTGGATGAAATTTCTAAGTTTATGTATGTAAGATATATGCCTCCTTGACTATGATTTTAATATAACTTCCAAACATACAATGTTTATGCATTATCTGATTAATCTAATAGTTTGAGTTGAGATACATTTCAGGAAATCAATCAAGCAAAGATTGATCATATCATAAGGCTTGAAGATTATGTGAAAGAATCAAACACTACACTTGGACAAATCTTGGATCTCAAGCAATCTAACAAAGATTGATCATATCATACAAGGCTTGAAGATTATGTGTAAATTTGTCTAGTGTTCTTAGTGTTTATTAGTTAGATTCATCATTATGATTTCACACATATAATATTTGCCAATTAAAACTGAAATCATAAAATAAGTATGTTAATCAATCAACTGGTAAATCAATTGGTAAATCGATTGGTTAATCGATTTTCTGATTCATAGAACAAATTTTTCATTGAGTTAATCGATTAGGAAATCGATTACTAAAAGGTTTTTATCAGACCTGTGTTCTATGATTAAAAGAAATTTATTGGACAATCAATTGGTAAATCGATGGGTTAATCGATTTTCTGATTCACATAACAAAGTCGTCACAGAGCTAATCGATTGGCAAATCGATTACTTAAATATTTTTCATCAGACTTGTGTTCTATGATTAAGAGAAATCAATTGGACAATCGATTGATATACTTTTCTTAAGCTACAAACTTTTTACTAATCAATTAGTTAATCGATTGCATGAATAAATTAGTTCATCATTTATCAGAAACATATTGCATAGTCGATTGACACATCGATTCTCATTAAATATCTGAGTTACAAGGACAAATAAGTCGATTGGCAAATCGATTTGATTAAGTACTTGAGTTACTAGGACAACTTAGTTGATTGGCAAATCGATTGGAGTAAATGTCTGAGTTACAGGGAGATATTAGCCCATTGCCAAATCGATTATGTTAATGAAAGTGAAGCGATTGAGTAATCGATTGTTTGATCCTGCATTTTGAACAAAACTATTATAATCGATTATTCAATCGATTCTGTTATGAACTGAGTATCAGTTTCTGATATATGAATTAAAAGAATCGATTAGCAAATCGAATAGTTCATCTATTTCAAGATTCAAGAAAAACAAGAAACGCGATAATCGATTAGGTAATCGATTGAGCTGGTAATACGCATTAATAAAATCTATTGGGAAATCGATTTGTCTGAAGTTTTTCTGAAACTATATAAACTGAATCAATCACAATTTTTATAACTAACACATAGAAACATAGAATTTCATTAGCTTTTCGAAAACTACGCTTTGAGAGAAATTCTTATAACTCACAAATATCATTGGCAAATACTTAGTGTGAGTATTCATTGTGATTGAATCAAGTGTTCTTAGGTCTTTTTGAATGAATCATTTTTGTAAAAGAAAGTGTGTTGAAATCCAGTATTGTGAAACTGGTGGTCATCTTTTAGAGTGTGTGTGATCATCTAAAAGAGATGTCAATCTGATCTTGCTAGAGCTTGGCGAGTAGTTCTTAAAGATAGATTGTGTAAGACCCGTGATTTTAAATCCTAAGTTATACAATTTTAGGGTATTTTGTGTTAAATTGCTTAGGCTTTTAACCCAGTTTTCGGTATTTAGTGAGTTAAAGGCCGAAAATATATTTTTGGAAATTGGATTAAAATTATTTGTCGAAGAATAATTTATTTAAGTTTCGAAGAATTTAATTCTGGGCGGTTTTGTTCAAAATATATCAGCTTGCTGAAAATCGTATCTGTCAATTGAGTTGCGACGAGAGTAGATATTTTTATCAAAATAGTTTGAGATGTGAGAGTTGTTGGAAATTTGTTGGTTTGGTTATATATTTATATATATATATTATAAGTAATTATATATATATATATTAAGTATATATATGTAGAAAGAAAAGGAAAGGAGGGAAATGGAGAGAAAAGAAAAACAAAGGAAAGAAAGAGAAAGGAGAGAAAATGGAAATTTCCATCTTCTTCCTCCCCTGCCTCGCGTGCTTTTTTTTCCTCCTTCCTCCATCTTCATCCATTTTCGTTCTTCCTTGCTTCCTTGAGTTCGAAATTGATAGTGGGTGATAGGACAATGATTTCTCAACTTCACTCTTCCTCTTTGATTCGAAAACGGAGAAAAACGGTATTAGGGATTCAAACTCAAATCTCCCTGTTTCATCTAGATCTAAGCGTCGTTTCAAGAAGTGATAGAAGGAAAAGTTGCTCACCACTACACTACGGTGCTAGTGAGCTAACTTTGGAAGCGGCGTTGCGAGTGGAGATTTTTACCGGATTTGCTCACGGTACCGAAATCGAACGAAAAAGCTAAAGTGAAGGTAAGGGCTCCTTCCAAACTTTTAGTTTGCATTTAGGGACTTACTTTTGGTTGTGTGGAAAAGAATTTGGTTAGGGTTAAAACAAGGTTTTATGGAGAATGAATTTTAAACCCATTTATGTATGATTTTGAGTATATGAAACTTGTCGTGTTTGAGTGATGGATTATGTTGATTTGTGTTCGTTGTTTTGACGTATTCTAAATTGATAACTGATGAAATTTGAGTTTGTTTTGTGTGGTTTGTGTGGAAAAGGATTTGGAATGAAGTAGGGATTGAATGTGAAAGTATGTTTGAGTTGGTTTTGTGTAGTTTGTGTGGAAAATGATTTGGAATGAAGTATGGATTGAATGTGAAAGTATGTGTGAGTTTGTTTTGTGTGGTTTGTGTGGAAAATGTTTTGGAGTGAATTTTGGATTGAATGTGAAAGTTGGTTTTGTGTGGAGTTTGAAAACCATTAAGTTAAACGAGTATTAAGAATGGGGAATCTCTTAATGTCTTGTCTACTTAATGTGAGTTTGTGAAAATCATTAAGTTAACTGGGCGTTAAGAATGGGGAATCTCTTAATGTCTTAGTTACTTAATGTTGTTTAAAAATCGTTTAAGTCAACTGAGCGTTAAGAATGGGGAATCTCTTAATGTCTCGGTTACTTAATGTTTGTTTTTGAAAATGGTTTCAGGGAAACGAGTATTAAGAATGGGGAATCTCTTAATGACTTGTTTACTGAATGTTTTGTTGTGGAAATTGATTGAGTCAAAAGTATATTAAGAATGGGGAATCTCTTAATATGTCTGTTTACTTAATGTTTTAGTGTGAAAATCGGTTAAGTAAATGAGTATTAAAAATGGGGAATCTTTTAATATCTGCATTTACTTAACGCTTGTTGTGAATGGAGTTGGTGTATGCTCATGCATTTCATTTGGTAAATTGTGCTGACCCGTGATAGGTGGCACCTCGGTAAACTATACTAACCCGTGATAGGTGGTACGTTTACGATTTACTTTTTGGTAAGTTGTGCTGACCCGTGATAGGTGGCACCTCGGTAAGTAGTACTTTGGCCTGTGATAGGCGGTACCCTTACGACTTACGCTTTTTCTTTGGTAAATCGTGCTGACCCGTGATAGGTGGCACCTCGGTAATTGGTACTTTGGCCTGCGATAGGCGGTACAATTATGATTTACGGCCCTTCGAGGAGGGTTTTGGTTTGGAATTCCGAGTCCATGCATTTTGGCATATACGCATTGCATTAGGGTGCTTGGCACACGAGTTGTGATTGATGCAAATTTATGATTGTGTTGTTTTTGCTAAGTGTTATGATTTGAAACTATGTGTAAGTGTGTTTGATTCATATTGAGATTGTGTTGATTGTTCTAAGAGTTATGTTTGGAAACGTGTGATAGTATGTTAGATTGTAAAACGTTTTTGAAACTCATAATGTCGTGGTAATTGTATGGGTATTGCTAAATGTTAAGGTTTGAAGTGGTGTTTGAATGTGATTGAGTTAGTTTATGAATTTTTGAAAGAATACACAGGAAATCGATTTACCCAATCGATTTGATGAGTTACAGGGGCCCTGTCTTTCACGAAATCGATTTACCCAATCGATTTTGTAATATGTTTTTCAAAACCATTTAAGAAATCGATTTGCCAAATCGATTGGATTCATTACAGGGGTTCTGTCTTTCACGAAATCGATTTGCTCAATCGATTGGATTCAATACAGAGGCTCTGTCTGTCAATCGATTTACCCAATCGATTGAGTCAATCGATTTACCCAATCGATTGATTTAAGCCCAGAGTTCAGTTTTCACTAAAAACTTTCAGGAAATTGATTTCCCCGATCGATTAGCTTAGTGGAAAATCTTATTTTGAGTTAGATAATTGATTGCTCAATTGATTTATCCATGTTTTGGTGAGTTACGTATTACTTGATGGATTGAGAACTTTCTTTTGATTTCATTTACATTTGGCAAGCATTACATGAACTTTTAGCATATGGAAAATCCTTCTAAGATGCATGATAAGTTGAAAAGGTTATTTGTGCATTTAAAAGCTTAAATGTTATGTGTTAACTGTTAATTTCGGTTGGTGACCCTTTACAACTATTGTGGAAATCTGGGCTTTGCCCTCCGATGAGAGCCAGGACTATCCTACCGGTTCATACCTTGTGGATATGGATGCAGATAGGAATGCTTGACTGGAGCTACGTTAGGAGGATCCCACGGGGCGCATGGAGATCACTCAGGGTGTTTAGTGTGTTTTGTAGAATGATCAGATTAGGTTGACATAGAGGGAATAAATGTCTTTCTTTTGAATTGTGTTTATTTTAAATTGGAAAATTGTATCTTTACTAATATTGTCAGCATGATAGTTTATTTTCGATGGGTTCCATGTACCATTTTTTGAGGTGTAAATACTCTAGATTCATATTTCGAAAAACTTTTCCGCTGCTTATAAATTGAAATGACTTAAATATTTATCAAAAGGTATTTCCGTATTTATTTCTCTGTTTTATTTTAATTTCTTTTAAAAAAAAAATATACCCTCGCTTTGAAAAACGGGGTGTTATAGATTGGTTGTTGTTGTAGTTTGATGTTGAGTTAGATGTATAGGCATTGAAATGTTGGAAAGTCTGTAAACATACTCAAATCATTACTAGTGAAGGCTGAAATCATTAAGTGATTTCAGGACTGGACGTAGACTATTGAATCGATAGTCGAACCAGTATAAAAATCCCTAGTGCACACTTTTCTATCTCTATACTCTTTATCTTGATAATGCACGTGTTCTTGAATGTTTGTTTTGAATAAGTTCTGAATCTATTACTATTAAAATTGGAATTAATATTAAACAAATTGGTTTTAATATTAAGTTCATCACTTTGGAAGGAATTGGATAATCTTGCTAATAATATTGTGTACAACTTCCTAAGGATAGAGGCCATTCCACCAACAATTGGTATCAGAGCCTAATCTTTTAGACTATTTCTCAAAAAGAAAATGACCTATATTGAATTTGTAACACCCCAAAATTTATAATAAACTATTTTATTAATTAAATAGAATTTTAAATAATTAATTTGATGTTAAAATTAATTTAGAATATATGTTGATAAATTTTGTGAATAATTTTCGTGATATGGATGTTTTCTATGATTGTGTTGGTTTGATAGATATTATATTTAATGAGCAATATAAATAATAAATATTTTACTTTATTATTTTACATATCTTTCTAAAAATAAAAGTATTTTAGTGTAATATTTTAAAGAACAAGATTTTATATGATTTTAAGTGTATATGTGAGTTGGTAATTAATATGATATTTTCTTACATGTTTGACTAATGTTAAGTGTGTACATATTTAGATTTTTAATCATTTTTAAGTATCTCTTATTTAAATTATTTCTAAATATATCTTATTTTAATTATTTATAGAATCTTGAGATCGTAGTAATATTGTGTTTGATTTTCTTTGTTTTTATATACTTATTTTTGAATTGTGATTTTATATATATATTTATTATGATTTAGTAATTTACATAAAATATTATTGTTATCTCTATTTATTTTATAATTTTGACTATTTTCTAATATGATGGTATTGTTATAATATGAATATTTTGAGAAAGAAGTATAATTGTAGGGATTATTTTGAATGTGAAAGTTTCTATTATTAGTAATATGTTTTTTTATATATTATTTTAATTACTCTAATTTAGAAAATATTACTAATGTTTGAAAAAATAAATGAGGTTTGGAGGAATATTAAAAAGGAGATTAAATAATTATTAGTTTAATTTTAACAAAATAAAAATAATAATAGTAAAATATAAATAAAGAGACCAATGAGGTTGACTCTATGAACCCTAATTGTTAAAAATATAAAACAAACAAAAGAAGGAAGTTGGAAGGGCAGCCGTAGAACCAAAGAGTAAACACAACAACCTATCGTTTGACACTGGAGAGCCATAACTGTCCCAGAAAAGTTTCTCTGTTTTCGTCCAAATTTCAAAATCCTTATTTTGCACCGTTCTTCTTCACTGTAAGTCCGATTTGAGTGAAACAAACGGCAAAACGACCATGTGAAAAGTGGCTATATTATCCAATGATTGGGTTTCTGATTTATGGTAATTTTCCTTGACCAAATTTCGAATTTAGTTTTTAGAGTATCTTCTCATAATTTATTTTTAACGTTTACCCATAAACTATCGAGTTAGATCGATTGAAGGACCAAGAATCAACGAACAAAGGTTGTTCGCTCGTGGAATCGTATTCGTGTGTGAAAGCTTCAAAATAAGGTAAGGGGTGAGAGAGCGTTTGAATTCATGAGTATAATATATTGTGAGATGAACGGGAAAACCGTATTTCCCAACGATTCATCCGAGGCTTGCTACGTACGGCAGTAGCCCTTTGAGAGATAAATTGATTAATTTGAAATATGAGAATTGTGAGATTAAAATGTGAAATAGAAATTTTTATAAGGTGTTGATTGATTTAATTTTCGATACTTGTGTGGTAGTTGATATTTGTTATTATTGTGAAGTTGGATGTTGAATGAAATTATGTGTACATGTTGGCTTACGTGATGATAATGAAATATGGATGATTATTATTTGTTATTATTGTGATGTGATTGTTTGTTATTATTTGTTATTATTGTGTACATGTTTGTTATTATTTGTTATTATTGTGATGTGATTATGAAATATGGATGCATGGTTTGATATATGCTTATGTGATGATAATGATGATTTTTGATTGATGATAGTGGTGTTATAAAATTGTGATGAACTTATATATTGATCATGATTATTTATGATTAATGATATTATAAAATTGTGATGAAAATATTGAAGCACCCCATACTTGATGAGATAGTGATGATTCTTAAATACGATGCTCTTAAGGGAGTAGTCTAAGCTAGCGGGGGGAGAAAATAAATATTGTGAATGTGTGAAGTGGAGATTATTTTGTCATCATATAGGTAGGGCCTGACAAGCCTAGTGATTCTGGGGAAGTACAACTGAATGAGCCTGATCGTGGCGGTCTGCTGTCGAGCCTTAAGGCAAGATTGTTAGACCTTGGAGGTATTCCGGTGGGGAATTCCTAGGTGACTTGGAGGTAGCACTCCAAATGTCGGGAGCTACCATGCAACACACGTTTACCCCGACTGTCACGTATATGTGTCTCGGGTTTTGAGTTGAGGGGATCTATGAGGACAGGGCCAATTTGAATTGTCCGTCCACCGGGATGGTGGCATAGTATCATGGCCTCCTAACCAAGTACTTCAGAGTTAGAATGGTACCACATTGTGAAGTAGAGTCTAAGCTCATGCATAGCATTGCATTTCCTTGTGATTGTTTTATTGTGATTGATGTGTTTCAAAGGTAAAATTAATTAGATGATTTGATGCATATTATAATGAGATGATTATTTTACTTGAGTGACTTTGATGTTATATTATGATACTATTTAATTAAATATTTTGATATATCGTAAAGTGATTATGATACGGTTCTATTATGATTGTTTGCGTGTTCTTCTTACTCATATTATACTATTAACATGATTTCAAAACTCACCTCCTTCGTTGTTTGTGTTTGACTGGCTGGGCCCTGCGTTTGCGAAATCGCAGTTATTACAGGTTAATGAGTCTTGAAGTTCAAGTTTGGGAGGAACCCCGCTCTGATAGGTGATACTGGGAATAAGGGTTTTAATTTGTATTTTACTTATTTAATTTGAATCAAATTTTTGTATGTAAACCTTAGAAGTACTAATAAGTTTTTAGAATTAAATCAAGTAATTATACTTAAATCAAGTTTATTGAGATTAAATTGTTTTATTTGAGTAATAAAATTTGAATTGGTGCATGTGTACTTTGAGAAACGTGATATCCTAAATTAGTTACAAAAGATTTTATTTTCTTGAAAATATAATTCTATTTATCCGCTGCAAATTTTATAGGAATATGATTAAAATTATTATATATATTATTGTGGGATTTAGGGTGTCACATTAGTGGTATCAGAGCAGGTCTGTCCAATCAGGCCGGGTGGGTTGAGTGTCGGTTCAATGGGAGTCAAATGTCAGTCGTGTCAATTGTGTTTTCTTGTGTATTAATTATTTTTACTATCATGTTTTTCTGCTTTTATATTATTGTGTTATTGACATGTGGTATATGCTTTTGTATAATTATACATATATTTGAAGTTACTAATGAACTATACACTTTTTGCATACTCTAATTGTGTTGTGATTATAAGCTTCTAATAAAGTGACTTAATAAACCATGAAATTATTTGTTAAAATTTGAGTGAAGTTTAATTGTTGACATAACCAAATTAATTACCTTTTGATTAGACTTGTGGTTTGCATTTCTAACTTGGATTATTTGCTCTGTTGTTATAGTGGTAGGTAGAAATAATTTTTATTGTCTAGTTATATATTTAAAATTATTAATTTAATGGAGATAATATTAATTATTGATTGATTATGATTATTAATTATTTTCACTATCATGTTTTTATTTGTTATATTATTGTGTTATGTGATGTATGCTTTTGTATTATTGTACATATCTTTGAAGTTAATAATTAACTATTTACTATCTTCTTACTCTAATTGTGTTGTGTTGTGGATTCTAAATTCTTATTTAAGTGATAAAATATAATAGGAAATTATTTCTTAAAATTTAAGTTAATTTGAAATGTTGACATGATTGAGTTAATTAGCTTTTGATTGGATTTGTGTTTATAATTTTATTTTTTTGCTCTTTGTTAGAATGAATAGTTAGAAATAACTTTTTCTATTGATGGGCAGCAGTATGTTTGAAATGATGAATTTAATTGATATGATACTAGTTATTGACTGATAGGCCTTGTCTTTAGTGTCATTACATGATGATTAAATTAAAATTTACAGTATGTTTTACTATGTCTTGTTTTTAAGAAAATTGAAAAGAGTTATTGTTATCTTGGTTTAGGGGGCTGGTATGAATATTGAATCGTGAGGGTGTTGGAATAATTATTTGAAGTGATTGATTTTCTGATTATGATATTATGAACTCATTAGAGTTGAACTCGATGTTAGAGTTTTAGAGTTTAAGAACTCTTCAGTGATTTACAATAGTACTAATGATAAAATGTCTACTAATTGAGAAAGAAAAAAAAATTATTAATATTATTATTATTATTATTATTTTATTGAAATACAATTAAAAAAAAGGGATGTTTCTTTCTAAACCTTACTTGAATAGAAAATATATCTCTTTTGTCTAAAGTTTTAATGTTGACTAGAAAATTTTTATTTCTGATTTTGAATGGATATATGTGAAAAAAAAAAAGAGAGATCGTGTGATTGTCTTCATTACTATTGTTATTGGTTTTAAGATAATGTTGTAGATATTATTGTCAATTAAAAATCTTGTCTTGAAAAATAGTTATGAAATTTAAAAATTCAGTTTTATATGGGCACTTAACTTGATTTTATCATAAGTGAAAATCACTTGAAAATGTTGATAGTTGTACCTAAATGATTAAAATTTTGACATTGCTTTTGAAATTAATTTATGACATTCATAATGATTTTGAAATACTATAAAATTCATATTATTAGCAATAGTAATTCTTGAATAGTCAAATTTGGTTGAAATTTTATAGTTAGACTTTTAGAAACAAAAATTAAGAAGGGATTAAATTTGATTTATTTATAAAAGGAAATATTTTATGAGTGAATTATTGTTGACTTAATTTAGAAAATTAGATTGTGTTGGAGTTGTGTTGATTCTTAAAATAATAATAAAAATATATATTTATGATGGTTTTATTTAAAATTTAGATTGGTCACACAAGAGAAAAATAATTTACGCCAAGTTTTACTATGTGCTATTTTTTAAAAAAAATAGTAAATAATAATAGTCTAGAAGATTTGTTATAAAAATAGTTTTTTAGAAATTACGGAAAAAATATAACTATTTTAGGAGTCTTAATGAATTATAAAACTTTGTATCTAATTTTATATACATGATTTGATTTGATTTCAAAATATAGGTTAAAAACGAAAAAAAAATTATTTGAAGAGTGCTTAAATATCTTGAGAGGTATTTTGGTGGGAAAGATATTGGTGAAATTTTAGTAATCTTATTGATTTCTAAAAGTATAAAAAAAAAAATCGTAAGATTTATTAAGAAGTAATCTAAGGAAAAATTTGAAATTATGAAGAAAAATTATTTTATGGTATTAAAAGATTAGTGATCCTTTTAAAATAATTTAAGTGTTTGCAATCAAATTTTAGAGTATTGATTAACCCAAAATAATTTAGGTACTACGAGATTTATTTTAATTTTATGATTGTTATATTAACTTGGAGTAAAATAGTTGCATACTTTACCTACTAATTTAAAAATCTTTGTTTCAATCTTTGTTAAATGATAAAAAATTGATTAAAAGAAAAGTTAATTAATTATTTATTTGTGATCAATTTGTAAATATTGAATCGGTATGAGAATATTCTACATCATGATGTCAATCGATGAATTAGTTATATGCATGTATACGATTATGTAAATATGAAATTGTTGTGTTTCAAGTGTTCTAATTTTTGGGAATAAGCGTATAGAGTTAGAGTAGTCGAGAGCATTTAAAAGTGGAATAGTTTTATATTTCTTCAATCGAATTATAGAGTATATATTGATGTTATTGTTCTTTCTTTTATTGTTGTAACTAGTAGTAAATTACAAATAAATTATTGTGAATGTGTAATTAATTGAATTTTTAACTTGAAGTAAGGAGTAGGAGTTGTGGCGCCGCCTTCGCACTCCTGAACCACGTTAAAGATACTTTTAATTATCCATATTTGAATCTGAATGACTATAGTTATGGTTACCTTAAGTAGTTGACTACATGAGTAGGAGGGACTAGCTACCCCGGTGACTCATCGTCAATAAAAGAGACAACGATAACTCATTATTTTGTTAGAAGTACCTTTTAATTTTATTTTTTAAATAGTTAAAAAAAAAACACTTTCATTGCTTATATCAATTGAATGAATTTAAGTATTAATAAATTTTATTAGGAAATAGTATCTTTATCATTAGTTTTTTTTCCTCCTTGATTATATACAGAGTATGTTTTTATAGAGTGGCTGATTATAAATTATTATAATATTTTTAAGCTGTTAGATGTGTTTAATATCTTAAAAATTGCTCTATTTGTCCGACCTAAATTAAATTTATTGAATGTTTGGTGGTAGGATTTAGATTTTGTTTTAAGGAGTAAAACTAGTAATATTTGGTTTGAAATAACTAGTTGAAATTGACAACGTACTTGGGATGTGTTTCACTTAACCAAACTGAAGGAACTACATTATTATTGACAAAACATATATGTTATGTTTTATATGTAAATTACAGCGAGTAACTCTATGATATTTTATTTCATAATTGAATGATGAATGTTATAGACATTTAACTTCATAATTGAAAGATAAATATTGTGTGTTTAATTGATTTATTTTGTCATGTTAGTCCATAATGCTATGTTGATTTTCTACATGTTGTGCTTAATTGGATATTGAATATCTTAAATATATTTATAGACTAAGTTTGAATCTTGAGGGTGATAAGTTGGATATTAGTTCACTCACCGAAAATTTCGAGGACGAAATTCTTTAACAGGGGGAGAATTGTAACACCCCAAAATTTATAATAAACTATTTTATTAATTAAATAGAATTTTAAATAATTAATTTGATGTTAAAATTAATTTAGAATATATGTTGATAAATTTTGTGAATAATTTTCGTGATATGGATGTTTTCTATGATTGTGTTGGTTTGATAGATATTATATTTAATGAGCAATATAAATAATAAATATTTTACTTTATTATTTTACATATCTTTCTAAAAATAAAAGTATTTTAGTGTAATATTTTAAAGAACAAGATTTTATATGATTTTAAGTGTATATGTGAGTTGGTAATTAATATGATATTTTCTTACATGTTTGACTAATGTTAAGTGTGTACATATTTAGATTTTTAATCATTTTTAAGTATCTCTTATTTAAATTATTTCTAAATATATCTTATTTTAATTATTTATAGAATCTTGAGATCGTAGTAATATTGTGTTTGATTTTCTTTGTTTTTATATACTTATTTTTGAATTGTGATTTTATATATATATTTATTATGATTTAGTAATTTACATAAAATATTATTGTTATCTCTATTTATTTTATAATTTTGACTATTTTCTAATATGATGGTATTGTTATAATATGAATATTTTGAGAAATAAGTATAATTGTAGGGATTATTTTGAATGTGAAAGTTTCTATTATTAGTAATATGTTTTTTTTATATATTATTTTAATTACTCTAATTTAGAAAATATTACTAATGTTTGAAAAACTAAATGGGGTTTGGAGGAATATTAAAAAGGAGATTAAATAATTATTAGTTTAATTTTAACAAAATAAAAATAATAATAGTAAAATATAAATAAAGAGACCAACGGGGTTGACTCTATGAACCCTAATTGTTAAAAATATAAAACAAACAAAAGAAGGGAGTTGGAAGGGCAGCCGTAGAACCAAAGAGTAAACACAACAACCTATCGTTTGACACTGGAGAGCCATAACTGTCCCAGAAAAGTTTCTCTGTTTTCGTCCAAATTTCAAAATCCTTATTTTGCATCGTTCTTCTTCACTGTAAGTCCGATTTGAGTGAAACAAACGCCAAAACGACCATGTGAAAAGTGGCTATATTATCCATTGATTGGGTTTCTGATTTATGGTAATTCTCCTTGACCGAATTTCGAATTTAGTTTTTAGAGTATCTTCTCATAATTTATTTTTAACGTTTACCCATAAACTATCGAGTTAGATCGATTGAAGGACCAAGAATCAACGAACAAAGATTGTTTGCTCGTGGAATCGTATTCGTGTGTGAAAGCTTCAAAATAAGGTAAGGGGTGAGAGAGCGTTTGAATTCATGAGTATAATATATTGTGAGATGAACGGGAAAACCGTATTTCCCAACGATTCATCCGGGGCTTGCTACGTACGGCAGTAGCCCTTTGAGAGATAAATTGATTAATTTGAAATATGAGAATTGTGAGATTAAAATGTGAAATAGAAATTTTTATAAGGTGTTGATTGATTTAATTTTCGATACTTGTGTGGTAGTTGATATTTGTTATTATTGTGAAGTTGGATGTTGAATGAAATTATGTGTACATGTTGGCTTACATGATGATAATGAAATATGGATGATTATTATTTGTTATTATTGTGTACATGTTTGTTATTATTTGTTATTATTGTGATGTGATTATGAAATATGGATGCATGGTTTGATATATGCTTATGTGATGATAATGATGATTTTTGATTGATGATAGTGGTGTTATAAAATTGTGATGAACTTATATATTGATCATGATTATTTATGATTAATGATATTATAAAATTGTGATGAAAATATTGAAGCACCCCATACTTGATGAGATAGTGATGATTCTTAAATACGATGCTCTTAAGGGAGTAGTCTAAGCTAACGGGGGGAGAAAATAAATATTGTGAATGTGTGAAGTGGAGATTATTTTGTCATCATATAGGTAGGGCCTGACAAGCCTAGTGATTCTGGGGAAGTACAACTGAATGGGCCTGATCGTGGCGGTCTGCTGTCGAGCCTTAAGGCAAGATTGTTAGACCTTGGAGGTATTCCGGTGGGGAATTCCTAGGTGACTTGGAGGTAGCACTCCAAATGTCGGGAGCTACCATGCAACACACGTTTACCTCGACTGTCACGTATATGTGTCTCGGGTTTTGAGTTGAGGGGATCTATGAGGACAGGGCCAATTTGAATTGTCCGTCCACCGGGATGGTGGCATAGTATCATGGCCTCCTAACCATGTACTTCAGAGTTAGAATGGTACCACATTGTGAAGTAGAGTCTAAGCTCATGCATAGCATTGCATTTTCTTGTGATAGTTTTGTTGTGATTGATGTGTTTCAAAGGTAATAATAATTAGATGATTTGATGCATATTATAATGAGATGATTATTTTACTTGAGTGATTGATGTTATAGTATGATACTATTTAATTAAATATTTTGATATATCATAAAGTGATTATGATACGGTTCTATTATGATTGTTTGCGTGTTCTTCTTACTCATATTATACTATTAACATGATTTCAAAACTCACCTCCTTCGTTGTTTGTGTTTGACTGGCTGGGCCCTGCGTTTGCGAAATCGCAGTTATTACAGGTTAATGAGTCTTGAAGTTCAAGTTTGGGAGGAACCCCGCTCTGATAGGTGATACCGGGAATAAGGGTTTTAATTTGTATTTTACTTATTTAATTTGAATCAAATTTTTGTATGAAAACCTTAGAAGTACTAATAAGTTTTTAGAATTAAATCAAGTAATTATACTTAAATCAAGTTTATTGAGATTAAATTGTTTTATTTTAGTAATAAAATTTGAATTGGTGCATGTGTACTGTGAGAAACGTGATATCCTAAAATTAGTTACAAAAGATTTTATTTTCTTGAAAATATAATTCTATTTATCCGCTGCAAATTTTATAGGAATATGATAAAAATTATTATATATATTATTGTGGGATTTAGGGTGTCACAGAATTCCTAGGCGAAGGTGCCTCTTTAGCTAGACCCCCTGCATTTAATGGGTCTGCTTATATGTACTGGAAAGAAAGAATGCTAATTTTTCTAGAGGCAAGTGGTCGTGACATATTAGATGCAGTAGAAAATGGTCCTTATGTGCCTAGAATTGCTGGTACTGGTGAATCATTAATCTTGAAACCCAGATCTGATTGGTCTGATGATGATAAGAAAAAATTTGGCTATAATGCAAAAGGCAAAAATATAATAACTTCTGCTTTCCGTGCTGATGCGTTTTTAAGGGTATCAAATTGCAAAACTTCCAAAGAAATGTGGGATACTGTAACACCCCAATTTTTAACAGCGAGAGTGTATTTTTTTTTTCAAAACAAATTCATGAAACAAAGAAATAATTAAGGAAATACCTTTGGATAAGTATTTAAGTCATAACACAACGACAATTAAGTCAACATAATTTACAAGCAGTGGAATAGTTTTTGAAATACAAATCCAAAGTAATTACTCATCAAAAAGTGGTACATGGGATCCATCGAAAATAAAAGGTCATGCTGACAATATTGGTATAGGTACAATCTTCCAAATTAAAATAAACACATTCCAAAAGAAAGACATCTAGTCCCTATACGTCATCCTAATCTGATCATTCTACAAAAAAACTATACATCCTGAGTGATATTCACGCGCCCTGCAAGATCCTCCTAACATAGCTCCAGTCAGGTGTTTCCAACTACATTCCCATCCACAAGGTACGAACTGGTAGGATGGTCCTGGTTCTCATCTGAGGGCAAAGCCCATATTTCCACAATAGTGTAAAGGGCCACCAACCGAAATTAATAATTAACACATAACATTTAAGTTTTTAGATGCACAAAATAACATTTCAACTTAGCATGCACCTTAAAAGGGTTTCCATATGCTAAACATTCATATAATACTTGCCAAGTAAAAATGAAATCAAAAATAAGGTTTTAATCAATCAAGTAATAAATCAACTGATTAATCAATTGATGAATCAATTGGGCAATCGATTGTCTGACTCAGAATAAAAGTTTTTACTAAGTAAATCAATTGGGAAATCGATTTCTTAAAGGTTTTTAGTGAAACCTGTATTCTGGGTTTAAATCAATCAATTGGACAATCGATTTGCACATCAATTGAGAAATCTATTTTGTGATTCACAGAACAAAGATTTTGCTGAGTTAATCAATTGGGAAATCAATTTCTTAAATGGTTTTAAGAAACATATTACATAATCGATTGGCACGTGGATTTTAAATAAATAGTTGAGCTACTGTAACAAGCCAAATCGATCGGCAAATCGATTAGTTCAATATATTTTTAAGATTCAACAAAACAAGAAACGTAATAATCGATTAGGCAGTAAATTAAGCAGGTATTACATTTTAACAGAATCGATTGGGAAATCGATTTTTTTGAAGTTTTTCTAAAACTACATAAACTGAATCAATCACAATTACACACAATTCCAAAACATAACACATAGCAATTATAACACAATCACCACAACATCTTGAGTTTCGAAATAGTGTTGCAATCAATCACACTTACACACAATTTCAAAACATAACACTTAGCAATTATAACACAATCACCACGACAACTTGAGTTCAAACACTCAATCATAATCTTGAATCAAACACGACGCGTGTGCCAAGCACCCTAATGCAATGCATATATGCCAAAATGCATGGACTCGGAATTCGAAACCAAAACCCTCCTCGAAGGGCCGTAAATCAGAATTGTACCGCCTATCACAGGCCGAAGTACTAAATTACCGAGGTGCCACCTATCACGGGTCAGCACGATTTACTAAAAAGCATAAATCGTAAACGTACCGCCTATCACAGACCTGTACTGTTTACCGAGGTGCCACCTATCACGGGTCAGTACGATTTACAAAAAAAAAACTTAAATCGTAAATGTACCGCCTATCACAGACCAGTATTGTTTACCGAGGTGCCCCCTATCACGGGTCAACACGATTTACGAAAAACATAAATCGTAAATGTACCGCCTATCACAGGCCGAAGTACTATTTACTGAGGTGCCACCTATCACGGGTCAACACGATTTACCAAAAATGAAATGCATGAACGTACTCTGACTCTATCCACGACGATTGTGAAGTAAATGTAGATATTAAAAGATTCCCCATTTTTAATACTCATTTGACTCTAACAATTTTCACGACAATCATTAAGTAAACAAAGATATTAAAATATTCCCTATTTTTAATATTCGTTTAACTCTACTGACTTTCAAATTCCCCACAGAGCATACTCAGACATATTCTCAAATTCAATCCACAATTCACACCAAATCACATCAGTTCATTTTTCTACAAAATCCACCCAAACAGATCTCAAAATTTATAAGTATTGATTATGAACACGTCAAATACGACAAACACAAATCATCAAAACCCACCACTCAAACAAATCAAATTTCATTTCCTCAAAATCATACATAAATGAGTTAAATTCATTTTCTCCAAAACAACACTTCAACCCTAACAAATTATTTTTCCACACAACCACAGACAAGTCCCTAAATGCAAACTAAAATTTTGGAAGGAGCCCATACCTTAACGATAGCTTTAACGATCGATTACCGTACCGCGAGTAATTCCGATAAAATCTTCGTTCGTGACGTTGCTTCCAAAGATAGTTCACTAGCACCGTAGCATGGTGGTGACCAACTTTCCCTTCTATCACATCGCGAAACGAAGCTTAGATCTAGATGAAACATCGAGGTTTGCGTTTAACAGTTTTGAAAACCCCTAACACCGTTTTTCTTCATTTTTGAATCAAGGAGGAAGAATGAAGTTGACAAATCCTTGTCTTCTCACCCACCAAACCTTGGGTTTCTTTTCTTGAAGCAAAAGAAAGTAAAAAGGAAGCAAACGAAGAAGAAGGAAAAATGTGTTTCGCGAGTTAGCACGGAGAGGAAGGATTATGTTTTCTTTCTTTTCCTCGTTTCCCTTTTCCTTTGTTTTTCCTTTCTTTCCTTTTTCTTTCTTCTCATATATATATATATATTAATTAAACCAAATCAATATCAAAATATCTAGATATTTTATATATTTGTAAAATCATCATTTCCACATCACCTCCCATCACTTCTCAAACCATTTTGATAAAAATATCTACTCTCGTCGCAACTCAATTGATATATACAATTTTTAGCAACTCGAGATATTTTTAACAAAACTCCCCAGAATTAAATTCTTCGTAAAAGATTCACCGCAATTAATTTAATTTATTTATCGACGAGTAATTTTAATCGGGCATCAAAATATCTTTTTGATCATTTAAACTCCCAAAAATATTAATAACTTTGGCTAAAAAGCCTCCGAGTTAAATACCAAAATACACTAAAATACATAAAGTATAATTTAAAGTTATGGGTCTTACATTACTACCCCTCTAAAATTAGTTTCGTCCTTGAAACTACGCGTCGGTAAATAACTATGGGTGTTGTTCTCTCATCTTGCTCTCCAGTTCCCAAGTCGCATCTCCAGTAATTGGGTGCCAAATCACCTTGACCAACGAAACATCCTTGGTCCTCAATCGCTTAATCTTCCTGTCATCAATTCTCACAAGTGGTACTTCGAATGACAAGTTATCCTTTAGTTGGATTGTGTCTGGTTCGATCACATGAGATGGATCTGCTAGATATTTCCTTAATTGTGACACATGAAACAAGTCATGATTATTGGACAGTATCGGAGGCAATGCAATTCGATAAGCAACATGCCCAATTCGTGAAGAAATCTGATATGGTCCAATGAATTTCGGAGTCAATTTCTTCGATTTCAAGGCTCTACCAACTCCAGTAGTAGGTGTGACTCTTAGAAATACATGGTCACCCTGTTTGAATAATAAAGGTCTGCGACGCTTGTCCGCGTAACTCTTCTGACGATCTTGTGAAGTCTTCATTTTCTCCTTGATCTTCTTTACCTTAGCTGTAGTCTGTTGTACCATCTCTGGTCCGACAATCATACTTTCACCGTCCTTATACCAACACAAGGGCGGTTGACACTTGCGCCCATATAAAGCCTCATATGGTGCCATTCCAATACTTGCGTGGAAACTATTGTTGTAGGTGAACTCAATCAATAGAAGTACATCATCCCAAATTCCCCTATAATCTAATACACATGCTCTCAATAGATCTTCTAGGGACTGATTTGTCGTTTTAGTGTGTCTGTCCGTTTGTGGATGGTAAGCTGAACTCAATCATAGTTTCGTTCCCAACACTTCATGCAATGCTCCCCAAAAATGTGATGTGAACTTCAGATCACGGTTTGATACAATACTCGATGGTACTCCGTGTGATCTCACAATTTCAGCAATGTAGATCTCTATTAGCTTATCTACCTTATAGGTGGTCTTTACTGGCAAAAAGTGTGCGGATTTAGTTAGTCGATCCACTATCACCCATATAGAATCATTCTTTCTCCTTGTTTTAAGCAATCCAGTTATAAAATTCATGGAAATGCTGTCCCACTTCCATTCAGGTATATATAAATGTTGCAACATCCCAACAGGTCGCTGATGTTCCACCTTCGCTTTCTGACAAGTTAGACAAGTTGATACATACTCCGCTACATGTTTCTTCATTCCTGGCCACCAATAATTATGCCTCAAATCCTGATACATCTTTGTTGCTCCAGGAAGAATACTCAACTTACTCTTATGAGCCTCTTCTAAAATTGTTTTCCTCATATCTGTAATTTCTGGTACACAAATCCTACCATTACATCACAAAATATTATCTGATCCAATCTTAAACTCATTTGTCTTCCCTTACACTATTAGGTTCCTCTTCTGTTGAATTAAGACGTCATCTTGAGAATTTGCAATATCTTCAAGTAGTCCACTCGAAATCTTAATCATTCTGAATTTCAAAATTCCCGGTGCAAATTCTACGGTCAAGTGTAGGTCTCTAAAAGCTTCCCACAACTCTTGTTGTCTAGCCATAATTGTTGAAGACACCGATACACTTCTTCTACTCAACGCATCAGCCACTACATTGGCCTTCCCAGGGTGGTACTGCAGTGTGAAATCAAAATCCTTGAGAGTCTCCATCCATCGTCTCTGGCGCATGTTCAATTCCTTTTGATCAAACAAATATTTCAAACTTTTATGGTCACTGAACACTGTGAACATAAATAACAGCAGCAAGCTCCAAATCATGAGTAGGATAGTTTCTCTCAGGAATCTTCAATTGCCTTGAGGCATAAGCTACAGCTTTCTTGTGTTGCATCAGAACACATCCCAAACCTTGGAGAGATGCATCACAATAAACTTCATAGAGTTCTTCTGATTGCAGTAATACCAATACTGGTGAGGTCGTCAATTTTGTCTTTAGTAACTGAAAATTTTCCTCACACTTCTCCGTCCATGCGAACGGTTGATCTTTTCTGGTAAGTTGTGTCAATGGAGTCACAATCTTAGCAAAACCTTCAATAAACCTCCTGTTGTACCCTGCCAGTCCTACAAAACTTCGTATGTCAGTGACAGTCTGAGGCTGTTTCCAAGCAAGAACCGCGTCAATCTTAGTCGGATCTACAACGATTCCTTCCTTGGCTATCACAAGTCCTAAGAAATTCACTTCTTCTAGCCAAAACTCACACTTCGACAGATTGGCATACAATTGCTTCTCGCGTAAAATCTCAAGAACTTGACGTAAATGTTCTCCATGCTCTTCTTCAGTTCTTGAATTAATTAATATATCATCAATGAACACCACAACAAATTTATCAAGGAATGGATTAAAGATTCTGTTCATGTAGTCCATTTAAATTGATGGTGCATTGGTAACTCCAAACGACATAACAAGATATTCATAATGTCCATAACGGGTTCTGAAAGCAATTTTCTGAATATCTCCTTCCCTTACTCGAATCTGATGGTAACCCGACTTCAAGTCAATCTTCGAAAATATTGCGGCCCCTCTCAACTGATCCATCAAATCATCGATGCGTGGCAAAGGTTAACAATTCTTAATAGTTGCCTTATTAAGCTGTCTATAATCCACACATAAGCGTGAGTTTCCGTCCTTCTTCTTAACTAGCAACACCGGAGCTCCCCATGGTGATACACTTGGCCTAATAAATTCCAATGGTGACATTCGATACGGCGCAATTGAAATTGGTCCGGTTCCTGGGTGCAAATCAATGAAGAACTCCACTTCTCTTATTGGAGGTAACCCTGGAATTTCCGTTGGAAATATGTCCTGGTATTCCTTTACATGTACTACGTCTTCTATGTTCACATTCACCTTTGCATCCATGTTGGCCAAAGATAGAAACTCATGAGTTCATTCTCTTAATGACACTCCGAGTTTGTTAGTAGCTAGATACTTAACAACTCCTGGTTCGGGGAAAAGAACCATTTTGCGAGCACAGTCCAAGATCACATAATGATATGACATCCAATCCATACCGAGAATGACCTCGAGTGATTGTAGAGGTAAACAAATCAAATTAATCAAGAAATCCCTATTTTGTATAGTTACTTGACAATGTAAACATGCATAATTTACTGTCAAAGTCTTAGCAGGTGTAGAAACAACCAAATCAAAAGGTAGAGACGACACAAATATCTTCAAACGATTCACATAATCCATAGCAATGAAGGAATGGGTTGCCTCCGAATCAAAAAGTGCAGTTGGAGTGTTACCTGCAATCTCATAGTCACGTTGAATCAGATTGCCAGATGGATTTCTAGCTTCAGCACTCGCACAATAAACATGTCCTCTAGCAGTAGGACGAGTAGCCCTAGTTACATTCACAACTGGTTCCACCTTCGGAGCCGTGCAATCCCTTGCCATGTGCCCTGGCTTCAGACAATTGTAACAGGTGAGAATATTAGAGGTACAAGCACTAGCATAATGTCCCTCTTCCCCACATCGGAAACATCGAACCACTTGTCCCAATTGTCTTCCGAAATTCTAGTTCCCTGGGCGATTCTGCCCACCGTTGTTATTTTGTGGTCGATTATAAGGTTTAGCAACCTGTTTTCCCTTGTTGTTCTGATGATTCACCTGACTAGGCCCTCCTGAACTAAAATTCCCTCCTCGGCTAGCCCTCTTATTCTTCATATCCTCAACTTCTCTACATTTTTCCACAAGAACTTGGAAACATTGAGTTCCCAAGGGTAAGACAGAGTCTTGAATCTCATACTTTAGTCCGTCTTGGAAACGATGACACATGTATGGTTCATCAAAATCTTCATGGAAAAACCTAAAATGCCTTGATAGCGGTTCAAACTTAGCAGCATATTCGCCCACGGTCATGTTCCCCTGATGTAGTTTCAGAAAAATAATCACCCAGTTTAGTCCTGGTACTCATCGGGAAGTATTTGTCTAAAAACTTCCTTTTGAATGATTCCCAATTCACCTCCTCGTGAGCTGATCCCATCAACAATCTTGCACTCCTCCACCAGTACTCAACATCCCCTAATAGCATATAAGTGGCATAGTTGACCTTCACTCCCACCTGACAGTTAATTATTTCGAAGATCATTTCCACTTCTTGGATCCATTGATTCACTTTCTCTGAATTCTCATCCCCCTTAAACTTGGGAGGATTGTAACGAGGAAAATCGTCTAATCCTCTTGACTCTGCAGCACGGATCTCTCTTTCCCTCTTTTCAAGATCACTATGAGTCTTGGCAGCCGTCTGTGCAGCAACAGAAGCAGCCATGTTATTCATAGCCTCCGCCATTCGATCATCCTTATTAGCATTGGCTCTTGGAGCGTCATTCCTTCTTGGCGGCATGGTTTTCCTATAAAACCATCATCAAGTAGAGTCTTAACAGTACTTCAAATAATTCCAAAACTAACTTCGGACCACATCAAAACATAATAATAACTTCGGACCTGATAACTCAAACCACCTAAACCGATGCATGATCAAATAACAACTCCCAACCTACAGGTTGACCTACAATACATAACCAACACAGCACATCCCCAAAGAAATCCAAACCAAAGCTCTGATACCACAATGTAACACCCAGATTTTTAACAGCGAGAGTGTATTTTTTTTTTCAAAACAAATTCATAAAACAAAGAAATAATTAATGAAATATCTTTGGATAAGTATTTAAGTCATAACACAACGACAATTAAGTCAACATAATTTACAAGCAACGGAATAGTTTTTGAAATACGAATCCAAAGTATTTACGCATCAAAAAGTGGTACATGGGACCCATAGAAAATAAAAGGTCATGCTGACAATATTGGTATAGGTACAGTCTTCCAAATTAAAATAAACACATTCCAAAAGAAAGACATCTAGTCCTTATACATCATCCTTATCTGATCATTCTACAAAAAACTATACATCCTTAATGATCTTCACGCGCCCCGCAACATCCTCCTAACAAAGCTCCAGTCATGTATTTCCAACTACATTCCCATCCACAGGGTACAAACCGATAGGATGGTCTTGGTTCTCATCTGACGGCAAAGCCCAGATTTCCACAATAGTGTAAAGGGTCACCAACTGAAATTAACAATTAACACATAACATTTAAGTTTTTAGATGCACAAAATAACATTTCAAATAAGCATGCACCTTAAAAAGGTTTCCATATGCTAAACATTCATATAATACTTGCCAAGTAAAAATGAAATCAAAAATAAGGTTTTAATCAATCAAGTAATAAATCAACTGACCAGTCAATTGATGAATTAATTGGGCAATTGATTGTCTGACTAAGAATAAAAGTTTTTACTAAGTAAATCGATTGGGAAATCGATTTCTTAAAGGTTTTTAGTGAAACCTGTATTCTAGGTTTAAATCAATCAATTGGACAATCGATTTGCACATCAATTGAGAAATCAATTTTGTGATTCACAGAACAAAGATTTTGCTGAGTTAATCGATTGGGAAATCGATTTCTTAAATGGTTTTAAGAAACATATTACATAATCGATTGACACGTCAACTTTAACTAAATAGCTGAGCTACTGTAACAAGCCAAATCGATTGGCAAATCAATTAGTTAAATATATTTTCAAGATTCAAGAAACCAAGAAACATAATAATCGATTAGGCAGTCGATTAAGCTGGTATTACATTTTAACATAATCGATTAGGAAATCGATTTTTCTGAAGTTTTTCTAAAACTACATAAACTGAATCAATCACAATTACACACAATTCCGAAATATAACACTTAGAAATTATAACACAATCACCACGACATCTTGTGTAAGACCCTTTAGTTTTTAAATCCCAAATTATACTATTTAAGGGTATTTTGTGTTGAATTTCTTAGGCTTTTAGCCCAGTTTTTGGTAATTAGTGAGTTACATGCCAAAAATATATTCTTGGAAATTAGATTAAAATTATTTGTCGGATAATAATTTATTTACGTTACGAAGAACTGAATACCGAACGATTTTGTTAAAAATATCTTTATTTGTAGAAAATTTTATCTGTTAATTGAATTGTGACAAGAGTATATATTTTTATCAAAATGGTTTGAAAAGTGATGTTTTTCATTAATATCTAAAATATCCAGATATTTAGATATTTATTGGTTTAGGTTTAATTATTATATATATTATATATTATTATTATTAGTAATATTATAAGTAATATATATATATATATATATATATATATATATATATATTGGAAAGGAAAGGAAAAAATAGAAAAACAGAGGAAACAAGAAACGTTGCTTCTCCCGTTGCGCGAACCCTTTCTCCTTCTCCTTCCTTTTCTTGCTTTGGCTTCAAGAAAACCAAGTGTGTGTGAAAGGAAAACATTCCCCTACTGCTTGACTTCTTCTCTCCGTCCTATTTCTTCTTCTCGGATTCGAAAACGGTGTTAGGGATTTCAAAACCGTCAAACGCAAACCTCAACATTTCTTCTAGATCTAAGCTTCGTTTCACGAAGAGATAGAAGGGAAAATTACTTGTAAACTAACTTTGGAAGCGACATCACGAGCGGAGATTTTACCGGAATTACCCGTGGTACCGTAATCGCTCGCTAAAGCTAACGTTAAGGTAAGGGCTCCTTCCAAACTTTTAGTTTGCATTTAGGGACTTATTTGTGGTTGTGTGGGTAAAGAAATTTGTTAGGGTTGAAGTGTAGATTTGGGGAAAATGAATTTAACTCATTTATATGTAGTTTTGAGGAAAGGAAATTTGATATGTTTGAGTGGTGGGTTGTGATGATTTGTTGTTGTCTTGTTTGACGTGTTCATAACAAATATTTATAAATTTTGAGATGTGTTTGTGTGGATTTTGTGGAAAAATGAAATAATATGATTTGGTGTGAATTGTGGATTGAATTTGAGAATATGTCTGACTATGTTCTGTGCGGAATTTGAAAATCATTAGAGTTAAATGAGTCTTAAAAATGGCGAATCTTTTAATATCTATGTTTACTTAATGTTTGTTGTGAAAATCATTAGAGTTAAAAGAGTATTAAAAATGGGGAATCTTTTAATATCTCTTTTTAATTAATGTTTGCAGTGAAAATCGTTAGAGTTAAATGAGTATTAAGAATGGGGAATCTCTTAATATCTATGTTTACTTAATGATTGTCCTTCGAATTGTAAGAGTTAAATAGGTATTAAAAACGGGGAATCTTTTAATATCTGTCTTTACTTAATGGTGTTTGTCCGTGAGAGACTACACCTTGGTAAATTGTGTTTGTCCGTGAGAGACTACACTGGTGTTTGTCTGAAAGAGACTACATCTCGGTAAATTGTGTTTGTCCGTAAGAGATTGCACTGGTATTTGTCTGTGAGAGACTACACCCTGGTAAATTGTGTTTATCCGTGAGAGACAACACAGGTGTTTGTCCGTGAGAGACTACACCCTGGTAAATTGTGTTTGTCCGTGAGAGACTGCACTGGTGTTTGTCCGTGAGAGACTACACCTTGGTAAATTGTGTTTGTCCGTGAGAGACTACACCCTGGTAAATTGTATTTGTCCGTGCGAGACTGTACTAGTGTTTGTCTGCGAGAGACTACACCCTTGAAAATCGTGTTTGTTAGGGAGAGACTGCACCCGTGTTTGTCCATAAGAGACGACACCCGTGTTCGTTCGTAAGAAACTGTACGTTTAGGATTTACGCCTCTCGCGGAGGGTTTTGTTTGGAATTGAGGTTTAAGACTTGTTATAGGCTAAAAATTAATAAATCGTGCAAGCCTGTAATAGGTGGCACCTTGGTAATAAGTGCTGGTCTGTGAGAGACTGTACAATTACGATTTTCTACTCCCGAAGAGTTTGATTTGAATTTCGAGTCCATGCATTTTGGCATATACGCATTGCATTAGGGTGTTTGGCACGCAAGTCGTGTTTGATTCAAGATTATGATTGAGTGTTTGAACTCAAGTTGTCATGATGATTGTGTTATAATTGCTAAGTGTTATGTTTTGGAATTGCGTGTGAGTGTGATTGATAGCAAAACCATTTCAAAACTTAAGTTGTCGTGGTGATTGCGTTATAATTGCTAAGTGTTAAGTTTTGGAATTGTGTGTAATTGTGATGGATTCAGTTTATGTATTTTTAAAAAAACTGTAGAAAAATCAATTTCCCAATTGATTCTGTTAAAAAGTAATACCAGCTTAATTGACTGCCTAATCGATTATTACATTTCTTGTTTTTTTGAATTTTGAAAATATATTGAACTAATCGATTTGCCAATCGATTTGGCTTGTTACAGTAGCTCAGCTATTTATTTCAATCGATTGTTCAATCGTTTTCTTTAATCAGAGGACACAGGTCTGATGAAACCATTTAAGAAATCGATTTCCCAATCGATTTTCCATTCGATTGATTTAAACCCAGAATTCAGGTTTCACTAAAAACATTTAAGAAATCGATTTACCAATCGATTGTCCAATCGACTGATTTAAACCCAGAATACAGGTTTCACTACAAACCTTTAAGAAATCGATTTCCCAATCGATTTACTTAGTAAAAACGTTTATTCTGAGTCAGACAATCGATTGCCCAATTGATTCATCAATTGACTGGTCAGTTGATTTATTACTTGAATGATTAAAACCTTATTTTTGATTTCATTTTTACTTGGCAAGTATTATAAGAATGTTTAGCATATGGAAACCCTTTTAAGGTGCATGCTAAGTTGAAAGGTTATTTTCTGCATTTAAAAAATTAAATGTTATGTGTTAATTGTTAATTTTGTTTGGTGACCCTTTATAACTATTGTGGAAATCTGGGCTTTGCCCTCAGATGAGAACCATGACCATCCTTCCGGTTTGTGCCCTATGGATGGGAATGTAGTTGGACACACATGACTGGAGCTGTGTTAGGAGGATCTTGCGGGGCGCATGAAGATCACTAGGGATGTATAGTTTTTTGTAGAATGATTAGATTAGGTTGACGTATAGGGACTAGATGTCTTTTTTTGGGATATATTTATTTTAATTTGGAAGACTGTACCTATACCAATATTGTCAGCTTGACATTTTATTATTGATGGGTTCCATGTACTACTTTTTGATGTGTAAATACTTTGGATTCGTATTTCAAAAACTATTCCGCTGCTTGTAAATTATGTCGACTTAATTGTCTTTGTGTTGTGACTTAAATATTTATCGAAAGGTATTTCCTTATTTATTTCTTTGTTTCATGAATTTGTTTTGAAAAAAAAATACACTCTCGCTTTTAAAAATCGGGGTGTTACATCCTTTGTTTCGAAATAGTTTTGTAATCAAAATGTCATGCTGACAATATTAGTATAGGTACAGTCTTCCAATTTAAATAAACACAATCCAAAAGAAAGACATCTAGTCCCTATACGTCAACCTAATCTGATCATTCTACAAAAAACTATACACCCAGAGTGATCTTCACGCTCCCCGCAAGATCCTCCTAACATAGCTCCAGTCAGGCGTTTCCAACTACATTCCCATCCACCGGGTACGAACCGGTAGGATTGTCCTGACTATCATCTGAGGGCAAAGCCCAGATTTCCACAATAGTTGTAAAGGGTCACCAACCAAAATTAACAATTAACACATAACATTTATGTTTTTAAATGCACAAAATAACCCTTCAACTTAGCATGCACTTAAAAGGGTTTTCCATATGCTAAACATTCATATAATACTTGCCAAGTAAAATGAAATCAAAATAGGGTTTTAAACAATCAAGTAATAAATCAACTGACCAACCAATTGATGAATCAACTAAGCAATCGATTGTCTGACTCAGAATAAAAGTTTTATTAAGCAAATCGATTGGGAAGTCGATTTCTTAAAGGTTTTTAGTGAAAACTGTATTCTGGGTTAAATCAATCGACTGGGAAATAGATTTTCTTAAATTGCTGAGCCCTTGTGACAAGCCAAATCGATTGGCAAATCGATTTTGGTAAATAGTTGCGCCCTTGTAACTTGCCAAATTGATTGGCAAATCGATATTGATAAATAGCTGAGCCCCTGTAACTTGCCAAATCGATTGGCAAATCGATTTTGATAAATGGCTGAGGCCTTTCAACTTGCCAAATCGATTTTGTCCAATATCTTTTAATAGAATCGATTGGGAAATCGATTTTTCTGAAGTTTTTCTAAACTACATAAAGTGAATCAATCACAATTACACACAACACACAATTTCAAAACGTAACACACAATCACCACGACATCTTAAGTCTCGAAATAGTTTTGAAATCAATCACACTTACACACAATTTCACAACATAACACTTAGCAATTACGACGCCATTACCACGACATCTCATGTTCAAACGCTCAATCATAATCTTGAATCAAACACCACTCGTGTGCTAAGCACCCTAATGCAATGCATATATGCCAAAATGCATGGATTCGAAATTCCAAAACAAAACCCTTCTCGAAGGGCCGTAAATCGTAAACGTACCGCCTATCACAGGCCAAAGTACTAAATTACAGAGGTGCCACCTATCATGGGTCAGCACGATTTACTAAAAAGCGTAAATCGTAATCGTGCCGCATATCACATACCAATACTGTTTACCGAGGTGCCACCTATCACGGGTCAGCACGATTTACTAAAAGAAAAAACGTAAATCGTAAAAGTACCACCTATAACAGGCCAAAGTACTATTTACCGAGGTGCCACCTATCACGGGTCAGCACGATTTACCAAAAACGTAAATCGTAAATGTACCGCCTATCACTGGCCAAAGTACTATTTACCGAGGTGCCACCTATCACGGGTCAGCAACATTTACCAAAATGAAATGCATGAGCATATTGTGTCTCTATCCACTTCAATAGTTAAGTAAATGCAGATATTAAAAGATTCCCCATTTTTAATACTCATTTAATTCTATCAATTTTCACGACAATCATTAAGTAAACAAAGATATTAAGAGATTCCCCATTCTTAATACTCATTTATCTCTAACAATTTTCACTGCAAACATTAAGTAAACAGAGATATTAAAAGATTCCCCATTTTTAATACTCGTTTGACTCTAATGATTTTCACGACAAACATTAAGTAAATAGAGATATTAAAAGATTCCCCATTTTTAACACTCGTTTAACTCTAATGGTTTTCAAATTCCACATAGAACATAATCAAACATATTCTAAAATTCAATCCACAATTCACACCAAATCACATCAATTCATTTTTCCACAATATCCAACCAAACACATCTCAAATTTCATTAGTATTAATTATGAACACGTCAAATACGAGGAACACAAACCATCACAACCCACCACTCAAACACATCAAATTTCATTTCCTCAAAATCATACATAAATGAGTTAAATTCATTTTCCACAAAACACTCATCAGTATCACCAAAACCCAACTCTAAGATTTTACCCATAAAAGCATTAGATTCTCTTTCCCCCAAATCAACACTTCAACCCTAAAGAAATTCTTTTCCACACAACCACAAATGCAAACTAAAACTTTGAAGGATCCCTTACCTTAACGATAGCTTTAACGTGCGTTTACGGTACCGCGAGTAAATCTGGTAAAATCTCCGCTCGCGACGTCACTTCTAAAGTTAGTTCACAAGTACCGTAGCATGGTGGTGAGCAACTTTCTCTTGTATCTCTTTGCGAAATGAAGCTTAGATCTAGATGAAACCTGGGGTTTTACGTTTAACGGTTTTGGAAACACCAACACCGTTTTTCTCCGTTTTTGAATCAAAGGAGAAGAATGAAGTCGAAGAGATGAAGTCGAGTAGCAGGGAAATGTTTTTCTTTCACTAACTTAGTTTTTCTTGAAGCAAAAGGAAGAAAAAAATGGAAGGTAGGAGGAAGGGGAAGAAATGGGTTTCGCGTGGCTGGAGGAGGAACAAGATTTTCCTTTCTTTGTTTTCCCTTCTTCTATTTTCCTTTCTTTCTATTTCCTTTTCTTTCCTTTTTATTTTCTTTTCTTTTCCCTCCAAACAAACATATATATTAATATATATTAATTACTTTTAACAAATATCTCAAAATATCTAGATATTTATCAAAATTACCATTTCACCCATAACCTCTCCAAACCACTTTTTGTTAACAATATCTACTATCATCGCAACTCAATTAACAGATACAATTTTTAGCAACTCGAGATATTTTTAACAAAACTCCCTTGAACTAAATTCTTTGTAAAAGATTCACCGCAGCTAATTTAATTTATTTATCGACGAGTAATTTTAATCGAGCATCAAAATATCTTGTTGGTCATTTAAACTCCCAAAATATTAATAACTTTGGCTAAAAAGGCTCCGAGTTCAATACCAAAATACACTAAAATACATAAAGCATGATTTAAAATTATAGGTCTTACAGATAGAGTCAGAATATGCTCAGCCATTTCATATTTGGTAAGTTGTGCAGACCCGTAATAGGTGGCACCTCGGTAAATAGTACTTCAGCCTGTGGTAGGGGGTACATTTACGATTTACGTTTCTTGTTGGTAAATCATGCAAACCCGTGATAGGTGGCACCTTGGTAAATAGTACTTCGGCCTGTGACAGACAATACATTTACGATTTACATTTCTTTTTAGTAAATTGTGCAGACCCGTGATAGGTGGCACCTTGGTAAACAATACTGGTCTTTCATAGGCGGTACGTTTATTATTTACGCTTTTTAGTAAATCGTGCAGACCCGTGACAGGTGGCACCTCGGTAATTTAGTACTTTAGCCTGTGATAGGCGGTACAATTAGGATTTACGGCCCTTCGAGGAGGGTTTTGGTTTGGAATTTCGAGTCCATGCATTTTGGCATATACGCATTGCATTAGGGTGCTTGGCACATGAGTCGTGTTTGATTCAACATTATGATTGAGTGTTTGAACTCAAGTTGTCGTGGTGATTGTGCTAAAATTTCTAAGTGTTATGTTTTGGAATTGTGTGTGAGTGTGTTTGATAGCAAAACCATTTTGAACTTAAGTTATCGTGGTAATTGTGTTATAATTGTCCAGTGTGGATGTTTTGGAAATGTGTGTAAGTGTGATTGATTGCAAAACTATTTAGAATTGCTAAGTGTTATGTTTTGGAATTGTGTGTAATTGTGATTGATTCAGTTTATGTAGTTTTAGAAAAACTTCAGGAAAAATCGATCTCCCAATCGATTCTGTTAAAATGTAATACCAGCTTAATCGAATGCCTAATAGATTATTACATTTCTTGTTTTCTTGAATCTTGAAAATATATTGAACTAATCAATTTGGCTTGTTACAGTAGCTCAGCTATTTATTTCAATCGATTGTTTAATTGATTTCTTTAATCACAGGACACAGGTCTGATAAAACCATTTTATACATCGATTTCCTTATCGATTGATTTAATCCCAGAATACAGGTTTCACTAAAAACATTTAAGAAATCGATTTCCCAATCGATTGTCCAATCGATTGATTTAAACCCAGAATACAGGTTTCACTAAAAACCTTTAAGAAATCGATTTCCCAATCGAGTTACTTAGTCAAAAACTTTTATTCTGAGTCAGACAATCGATTGCCCAATCGATTCATCAGTTAACTGGACAGTTCATTTATTACATGATTGATTAAAAACCTTATTTTTGGTTTCAATTTTATTTGGCAAGTAGTATATGAATGTTTAGCATATGGAAACCCTTTTAAGTTTCATGCTAAGTTGAAAGGTTATTTTGTGCATTTAAAAACTTAAATGTTATGTGCTAATTGTTAATTTCGGTTGGTTACCCTTTACAACTATTGTAGAAATTTGGGCTTTGCCCTCAGATGAGAAGTAGGACCATCCTACCGGTTCGTACACTGTGGATGGGAATGTAGTTGGGAACACCTGACTGAAGCTATGTTAGGTGGATCTTGCGGGGCGCATGAAGATCACTCGGAATGTATAGTTTTTGTAGAATGATTAGATTAGGTTGACGTATAGGGACAAAATGTCTTTCTTTTGGGATGTGTTTATTTTTAATTTGGAAGATTGTACCTATACCAATATTGACAGCTTGACATTTTATTTTCGGTGGGTTCCATGTACCACTTTTTGATGTGTAAATATTTTGGATTCGTATTTCAAAAAACTATTCCGCTGCTTGTAAATTCTATTGACTTATTTGTTGTTGTGTACGACTTAAATATTTATCCAAAGTTATTTCCTTATTTATTTCTTTGTTTTATGAATTTGTTTTTAAAAAAATACACTCTCGCTGTTAAAAATCGGGGTGTTACAATATACATGGACTTATTTTCTGTCTCACAAAAGTGATGCCTTCTCAATTTTCAAAAAATTTGTAAATCAAGTTCAAAATGAGAAGAATCAGAAAATAGTTTCCATTAAGAGTGATCATGGTGGAGAATTTCAAAATAAATTTTTTGACAATTATTGTGATCAAAATGGAATTCACCACATTTACTCAGCTCCCAGAACTCCACAACAGAACGGAGTAATAGGAAGGAAAAATAGATTTATAGAAGAACATGCTAAAACAATGGTTAATGACTCTAGGCTTCCAAAATACTTTTGGGCTGATGCAATAAACACAACTACTCATGTGATAAATAGAGTTCTAATTAGGCCTATACTTAGAAAAACACCATATGAAATATACAAAGGTTGAAAACCAAACATTGCCTATTTTAGAGTCTTTGGATGCAAGTGTTTTGTACTGAAAAATGGAAAAGAGCATCTAGGGAAATTTGACTCTAAGGCAGATGAGGGAATTTTTCTAGGATATTCACAATCTAGTAAGGCCTATAGGATCTACAATAAAGGAACTAAAACTATAGAGGAATCTGTTCATGTAAAATTTGATGAAATGTTTACCAAAAACTTGAATAGTACCCCTCTTATAGTTGGTGATTCTCTTGATGAAATTGTAGAATCAGATCCAAAAGAACCAAATGAAACATTACCTCCAACTGACTTTGATTATATAGAACCTATAAGGGAAGATGACTTACCTAAGGAATGGAAATTCAACAAAAACCATCCTATTGACAACATCATAGGAAAAATTTCTAAAGGGGTTGCTACTAAAACATCCCTTAGACACTTCTGTAATTTCACATCGTTTGTTTCTCAAGTAGAACCTAAGAATATAAAAGAAGCTCTCTTGGACAATCATTGGATAATTGCCATGCAAGAAGAGCTTAATAAATTTGAGAGAAACAAAGTATGGATCTTAGTTCCTAAACGAAAAAACAAACATATTATTGGAACTTGGTGGGTGTTTTTGGAATAAGATGGATGTGAATGGAGTAATAACAAGAAATAAGGCTAGAATAGTTGCTAAAGGTTACAACCAGGAGGAAGGTATTGACTATGATGAAACTTATGCGCCTGTAGCCAGATTAGAAGCAATTAGGATTTAGCTTGCTTATGCTTGTATCATGGATTTTAAATTGTATCAAATGGATGTAAAGAGTGCTTTTCTGAATGGAGATATCCAAGATGAGGTTTATGTAGCTGTTGAGGTTGAATATGTAGTTGCTGGAAGTTGTTGTACACAAATATTATGGATGAAACAACACCTTTCTGACTTTGGTGTTGATCTTGGAACTGTGCCAATAAAGTGTGACAACATTAGTACCATAAATATCGCAAAGAATCTTGTTATGCATTCAAGAACAAAGCATATAGAGATTAGACATCATTTCATTAGGGATCAATACCAAAATGGTAATATCATGCTTGAATATATTAATACTTCTGATCAATTAGCTGATATCTTTACCAAAGCTCTACCCAATGAAAGTTTCTTCTATATTAGAATGAAACTTGGTATAAAAGATCAAAATGAAATATGATCTCTATGAAAAATCGATTGAGACATCGATGTTTCCTCTAAACTAACTAACTTGCAATAGATAAATCGATTTGTACATTGATTATCCTGTGTCAAAATTTCAAATCAGCATTACAAAATCGAATTCATAATCGATTTATGCTACACAATGTCTCAATTGTCAAAATATAAAACACGATAATCGATTTCATAATCGATTTAGTGATATGTGGTAGCAATAAATGCTGAACCAAAATCGATGTGACAAAGTATACATCAATCCAATCGATTGGTGAATCGATTGAAGATTTGGAAAATCATTTTAAAAAAATCGATTTCATAATCAATTATTTCTCCCAGAAATCCAAAGATTTGAGAAATTTTCCAAACTCGAACCCAAGCATCGATTTGGTAATCGATTTTGTCAATTTATCTAACCTACAAGCCTAATAAGTCGATTTAGAAGTCGATGCTGTTATGTGAAGTTTTCCTGAACTGATATGGAAATCGATTTGGACAACGATTTATCCATTGAACACTTACTTAAGGAAATTGATTTGGGAATCAATTTGCAATATGACTGTTGCAAAAATACTTGCCGTTGGAGGCAACTAAAACTGAAACCTTTCATTTCCCTCTAATAACGGTAACAAAATCGATTTGGCAATCGACGTGTCATGTGCAAATGCTTAATAACATCGATTTAGAAATCGATTCTGAACAGTACTACTTAAAACCCTAAATCGATTTCTCAACACATTTTCCCTAAACTTCTCAAACTTTTCTGTGTTTTCTCTGTGCTTTTTACACCTCTCAAACTCTCTCCAAACTCGATTTCTCTGATTCCTTGAAACTTCTCAAACTTCCTAAATCTCTCAAATGGAAAGAGTGAAACAAACAAGTGAGAAATCACCATCCTCTTCCTCAACCTCTAGTGGTAGAACTCCTTCTCCTCCACCTACTTCCCCTCCTGCCAAAAGAGTGTCTATACCCACTCATAAGATTGTGGCTAAGGATAAAGGGAAAGCCATTGCCACTGATCATGGAAAAATCAAAAAGAGGAAGGTTCCTCACAAGAGAAGCTGATGGGTGATGCAATGAAGGAGCCAACCCAAAAGAAGAAGAAAACCACTTCTTACCCTCAGCCAAAGAAGCCTCAACCTTCCAAAGGTAAACCTATTGAGGACTTTGCTCTTTCTCATGCATTCCTAAAGAGCAAAATCCATTAGGCAAGAACTCTGGATTTTGTGTACTTTGATGCAAACAGATTCACCTTCCAAAACCATCTAAGATTTCATGGATTGGTAGATTTCCTCTCATGCCCTTTGGAAATCTATCCAAGACTGATTAGAGCGTTCTACTCTAACTTCACCCTCACAGACACTGGATTTGAGTTTGAAGTTAAAGGGAAGAAAATTTCTATGTCCTTTAGGGAGTTCTCCTAGCTATCATGACTACCCTTCTATTGAGAAGCTGTTGACGGCAGGACTGATCCTGATTCTACTGATGATGCTTAGGAAACATCAGTCGATACACACACAACCATTCAAGACCTGATGGTTGAAGGATTTTTTGAAAGAATATATTTCCCAATCAGTCAGATGAAAGTCCAACATAGGATGCTGATGTATGTGCTAACCAGGATGTTGGTACCTAGATCAGGGAATCATGCCGTAGTTCAGAAGCTGGACATTATTCTTCTTTAGGGCCTGTACAAGGAACTCAAGATTTGTTGGGCATGGATTGTGCTGATGAATATGATGGAAACAACACTAGGAAAGTTGATGCTCCCCTACCCTCAGCTAATCACCAAGATTCTGAGACACTTCAAAATTTCAGTTGTCAATGAAGAATCAGTAAAAACAACTCTAATTTTTGGTGAATCAATTGTCAACCAAATGCAATTGAAGAGGATCAATGGCATTTGGACAAGGGCTCAACCAAATGCTGAGCCAGCTGAAAACCAATATGAGGTTTTAGCTAAGTTGCTAGAATTTATGGAGTCTCAGGCTGCTCACAATGCTAAAGTGGAAGCCTCCCTTAGGAAACTCCATGAAACCCTCAACTCAATTGTTCAAGATGTTGATGCCATCCCAGACCATTTGGGTTTCAAGATGTCAATTGTTCTGAACCTCATGGTGAGGAGACACTTGTTGAGGCTAATACAGCAATCTCTACCTCTCCCATTGGTGATAATGAGGAACAATCCTAGATTAGTTGATTTGGTTTTTGTTTTCTTTGTGGATTTGTAATTGTATTTTCTTTTTGAATAAAATGAAAAAAGGGGGAGAATTTGAATGAATTTAACTTGTGCTTATGTGATCTGATATGTGCTGATGTTGTGCTCTGAGCTCTGATACCAAATTTGAACTTTATGCGCTCTGATACCAAATTTGAATGAATATAAATTGTGCTTGAAATTGAAATGAATTATGAAGTCTATAATTCAGGGGGGAGTTTTAATGTTGAAAAGAAATTGGAAATTGAAATGAATCATGAATTCTTTAATTCAGGGGGAGTTTTTAAATAATAGTTATTATAAAGTTAAGGTTTGAAATGTAAACTCAAAGTTAAATTGTATGTTTGTCATTTAATCAAAAAGAGGGAGATTGTAAGATATATGCCTCCTTGACAATGATTTTAATATAACTTCCATACATATAATGTATATGCATTATCTGATTAATCTAATAGTTTGAGTTGAGATACATTTCAGGAAATCAATCAAGCAAAGATTGATCATATCATAAGGCTTGAAGATTATGTGAAAGAATCAAACACTACACTTGGAAAAATCTTGGATCTCAAGCAATCAAGCAAAGAATGATTATATCATACAAGGCTGGAAGATTATGTGTAAATTTGTCTTGTGTTCTTAGTTTTTATTAGTTAGATTCATCATTATGATTTCACACATCTAATATATGCCAATTAAAACTGAAATCATAAAATAAGTATGTTAATCAATCAACTAGTAAATCAATTGGTAAATTGGTTGGTTAATCGATTTTCTGATTCATAGAACAAAGTTTTCACTGAGTTAATCGATTGGGAAATCGATTACTTAAAGGTTTTTATCAGATCTGTGTTCTATGATTAAAAGAAATCGATTGGAAAATCAATTGGTAAATCGATGGGTTAATCGATTTTTTGATTCACAGAACAAAGTCGTCACTGAGCTAATCGATTAGCAAATCGATTACTTAAATATTTTTCGTCAGACTTGTGTTCTATGATTAAGAGAAATCGATTGGACAATCAATTGATATACTTTTCTTAAGCTACAAGCCTTTTACTAATCCATTAGTTAATCGATTGCATGAATGAATTAGTTCATCATTTATCAAAAACATATTGAATAATCGATTGGCACATCGATTCTCATTAAATATCTGAGTTACAGGGACAAATCAGTCGATTGGCAAATCGATTTGATTAAGTACCTAAGTTACTAGGACAAGTCAGTCGATTGGCAAATGGATTGGAGTAAATGTTTGAGTTACAGGGAGATATTAGCCCATTGCCAAATTGATTATGTTAATGAAAGTGAATCGACTGAGTAATCGATTGTTTGATCCTGCATTTTGAACAAAACAATTATAATTGATTATTCAATCGATTCTGATATGAACTGAGTATTAGTTTCTGATATATGCATTAAAAGAATTGATTAGCAAATTGATTAGTTCATCTATTTCAAGATTCCAGAAAAACAAGAAACGCGATAATCGATTAGGCAATCGATTGAGCTGGTAATACACATTAATAAAATCGATTCGGAAATCGATTTGTCTGAAGTTTTTCTAAAACTATATAAACTGAATCAATCACAATTTTTATAACTAACACATAGAAACCTAGAATTTCATTAGCTTTTCGAAAAATACACTTTGAGAGAAATTCTTATAACTCACAAATATCATTGGCAAATACTTAGTGTGAGTATTCATTGTGATTGAATCAAGTGTTCTTAGGTCTTTTTGAAAGAATCATTTTTGTAAAAGAAAGTGTGTGGAAATCCAGTATTGCGAATACTCTTTATCTCTATACTCTTTATCTTGATAATGCATGTGTTCTTGAATGTTTGTTTTGAATAAGTTCTGAATCTATTACTGTTAAAATTGGAATTAATATTAAACAAGTTGGTTTTAATATTAAGTTCATCACTTAGGAAGGAATTGGATAATCTTGTTAATAATATTGTGTATAACTTCCTAAGGATAGAGGCCAGTCCACCAACAATGTAAAGAAAGGATAATATTGTTGATATTTTAAGATATAAAGGATCAAATTGTTGCTTATAATTAAATAAAGCACCAAATCAAATAAATAAATAAATAAAGAGTTGAAGTGTTACCTGAAATTTTATATCTTATTTTTTTTATATTATTTTTATTTTTAGACTATCATGGTGCTTTTAGTAAAAGTGCTTTTTCAAATTTTAAAAAAAAAATTCATTTTTATTTTCACACATTTGACTGTGCATCTTGAAAAAGTATTTTATCATCTTCTATTATTTATTTTTTTACAGTTATCATATAGTATTATTTTATAAATATAAATCGCTATCTAAATGTTGAACCTATATTAGAGTTTAAAAAAAAATTGTTCAACAGTTCTTTAACTTTCTTCTTTCATCTAAATGAGATTTTTTGTATATCTGCAAAATTAAATAGGCCCTATTATACCTTAGTTTTGTTGTGGTGTTGAAATTAATAAATCTTCATAATTTATAATGGTAAACTCTAAACCATATCATTTATAAAAAATTCTAATAAAAAATTCATAAATTAAAATCCATCAAAACCTACAAATTCGAATCCAACCAAACCTAATATATATCCATTAAACAAACAAACATGTCAAATAAAATAAAAAAATAATAGATAACAAGAAAATATTATTTACAATTGGCTAAAAAATAAAAATCATAACTTATAAACCATTCTTATTAATGTAATTATTCCATATGAGATGTGCTTTTCTCAAACACAAATTGATTGGAAAAACAATAAAGCTTAGGTTCAAACATTTATTGTTTCATATCCCTTGGTGGTGGAGGTTGAAGTTTGCAACAAGGGGAATTTGTACATACCATTGATACGCATTATATTGTTCGTGTTCGACATCAAAATAAAAATAGTAAAAGTAAAACATAAAATAAATCAGGAGATTATAGGTTTCACCCATATGTGTGATGAGTTTAAGGGTTAATATCATAATAAGAAAAACAACAGCGCTTGGATGAGGAAGAAATCAGCAAACACAACAAACTAGGCTATCGTTTGTCATCGGTGATAGATAACTATTGCAGAAAAGCTTCTCTGTTTTCGTCCAAATTTCAGTATGTTGTTTTACTCATTTAGCTAGTCATTTTAACACAATTTTCCATATTTTTTATAACCCCAATTTATCTCTAGAATATCCAACTTCTTCGTTTGTAGAATTCATTATTTTGCATCGTTCTACAATAAGTCCGATTTGAGTGAAACCAACCCCAAAACGACTGCGTGAAAAGTGGTTATATTATCCAATTATTGGAATCGTATTTGTGTGTGAAAGCGTCGAAATAATGTAAGGGATGAAAAAGTGTTTCAATTCATGAGTATAATATATTGTGAGATGAACGGGAAAACCGTATTTCCCAATGATTCATCCTGGGCTCGCTACGTACGGCAGTAGCCCTTTGAGTGATAACTTAATTAATGTGCAAAATGGAAATTATGAGATTAAAATATGGAATAGAAATACTTATAAGGTGTTGATTGATTCATTAAATGTGTGGAATTTAATATTATTGTGATATTTGATTTAATTTTGTTAAATGTATTTCATTTGATATTATTGCGATATTTGATTTAATATCGTTAAATGTATGATATTTGATATTACTGTGATATTGGATGTGAAATGAATTTTATGTATATGTTTGATTAGCCAAGTTTAAATGATAGGATGATAAAAGGTGGATGCATTTTAATAAATTTATGTGATTATGATGATGTATAATTAATTAGATTGATGTTATAAGTTTGTATGATGATGTATGATTTATTAGATTATGATGAGTTTATGTGATGATGTGTAATTAATGATAGTGATGTTATATATTATGATGAGAATCTTGAAGTGACTCCAAAGTTGATGAAATAGTTGTGATTCCAAATTGTGTTTGAGATTATGGCCTTAATGCAGTACAAAAGGCCAGCTAAGGGTGAAAATAAATATTGAGATTTTGTGAAGTGGAAATTATTTTGTCATCATATAGGTAGGGCCTAACAAGCCCATTGATTTTGAGAAAGTACAACCGAGTGAGTCTGATCGTGGCAGTCTGCTGTTGAGACTTAAGGCAAGATTGTTAAACCCTTGAGGTATTCGAGTGGAAAATACCTAATTGACTTGGAGGTAGCACTCTAAATGTCAGAAGCTACCATGCAACACACGTTTATCTCGATTGTCGTGTATATGTGTCTCGGGTTTAGTTGAGGAGATCCATACAAATAGGGTCAATTTGAAATGTCCGTCCACCGGGATGGTAGCATAGTATCAAACCTCCTAACCAAGTACTTCAGAGTTAGAATGGTACTACATTGTGAAGTAGAGTCAAAGCTCATGCAAAAAATTGCATTTCCTTGTGATTGTTTTGTTGTGATTGATGTGTTTAGAAAGTAATAATAATTACTTTTAGATGATTTGATGCATATTATAATGAGATGATTATTTTACTTGAGTGACTTTGATGTTATAATATGATACAATTTACTTAAATATTTTGATATATCGTAATGTGATTATGATACGGTCTATTATGATTGTTTACATGTTCTTCTTACTTATATTATACTATTAACATGATTTCAAAACTCACCTCCTACGTTGTTTGTGTTTGACTGGCTTGGCCATGCATTTGCAAAATTGCAATTGTTACAGGTTAATGAGTTTCGAAGTTCAAGTTTGGAAGGAACCTCGCTCTGATAGGAGATACCATGAATAATGGTTTTAATTTGTATTTTACTTATTTAATTTGAAACGACTTTTGTATGAAAACCTTATAACTATTAGTAAGTTTTTAGAATTAAATCAAGTAATTAAACTTAAATCAAGTAATTACTTTTAGATGATTTGATGCATATTATAATGAGATGATTATTTTACTTGAGTAACTTTGATGTTATAATATGATACAATTTACTTAAATATTTTGATATATCATAATGTGATTATGATACGGTCTATTATGATTGTTTACATGTTCTTCTTACTTATATTATACTATTAACATGATTTCAAAACTCACCTCATTTGTTGTTTGTGTTTGACTGGCTTGGCCATGCGTTTGCAAAATCGCAATTGTTACAGGTTAATGAGTTTTCAAGTTCAAGTTTGGAAGGAACCTCGCTCTGATAGGTGATACCAGGAATAACGGTTTTAATTTGTATTTTACTTATTTAATTTCAAACGACTTTTGTATGATACCCTTATAACTACTAGTATGTTTTTAGAATTAAATCAAGTAATTATACTTAAATCAAGCTTATTGTGATTATACTATTTTAAAGGAGTAAAGAAGTTTATAGTGTTCCTTTTTATTTTTGAGAAACGTGATATCTTAAATTAAAAATAAAAGTTTTTATTTTCTTAGAAACAAATTTTTATTTCTCCACTGCAAATTTTATAGAAAAATAATATAAACTACTATATATATTATTTTGAGGTTTAGGGTGTCACAAGAAGTACCCAACAATAAGAGGCACCTATAAATAGTCGAAATATATTTTAGGATAAGCAAGAGATACATATGTACTCTCAATTCAGAAGAAGTTGAAGAAATTTTATATGTACTATCAATCTATAATAATGCGGTAATGTGAAAAATATTGGGCAAACATTACGAAATAATAATGTGGCGTTATGAAATCATAATGTGGTATTAATTTAGAAAATTTTGAATAGATGTTATGAAATAATATTTAAATAAGAGATATAGTATAAGATTGTGGATGATGTATAGAACTTGTGGAAAAACTATTTAGAAGAGAAAACTCTCTATGAAGATATACACGTATTGAATATTTAAAAATTATAAGTAATTATATTAAATTTGAGTTTAAATATCTATAAAAAAAAATATTTCCATTTAGTATATAAGAAACTTCAAATATAACTACTTTAATAGAGAAACTAAAAAGAAGAAATTCTTAAACGTAGAAGTTTAGGCGGTGCCAACAACTTTTCATTGGTCCAATAACAGTAAAAAACAATTGTTAAGTTTAAAGAAATCTATTAAACTCGGTGTTGAAATTGATAGATGTTTATTGGCCTTTGATAACAATGCAAGAAAAAGCATAAACAAATCATTTTCACAGCCATGTTAGCCGGAAGCGCTATTAATAAAATCTTCTCTCGGACCTTCAAAGCCAGGTCGTAAAAACTTTTTCTCCCTCTTTGCAATTTTCCCATTTTCTTCTGATGAGCTCTCTCAGATATATTTGTAAAAGTAAAAATGTGAAGTTAGATTAATTCAGACAAAAAAATATATATAAGTAGATCACAGGTAGAGGCGAAAATGTAAAGTTGATTTATACAGACACATAACAAACATATTGAGTAATAATGTAGAACTAATGTGAAAAATAAAGTTTGGTAACAGAGCAAATAAAGTTTCAAATTTGGTATCAGAGCAAATTTAGAGCAAATTTGGTATCAAAGCACAACATTAACACATATCAGATCATATAAGATCACATAAGCACAAGTTCAAATTCTAGTATCAGAGCACAAAAGATCAGAGCACAAGTCACAAGAGCACAAGTTAAATTGGACCAAATTCTCCCTCTTTTGTCATTATATTCAAAAAGAAAATACAATTACAAATCAACATAGAAAACAAAAAACCTAATCAACTAATCTAGGGCTGTTCCTCATTATCACCAATGGGAGAGGTAGAGACTGCGGTATTAGCCTCAGCAAGTGTCTCCTCACCATGTGGTTCAGAACTATCTAGGTTGGTAGGGATTGTTTCTTCTTGATTGGCCACTTGTGTGCCAATGTCAACTAGACACCCTTTTTGTAGGAGGGGAAGTAGGTGGAGGAGAAGGTGTTCTACCACTAGAGGTTGAAGAAGAGGGGGTTCTATCACTTGTTTGTTTCACTCTAGCCATTTGCAAGATTTAGGAAGTTTGAGAAGTTTTAGAAGTTGGGAAAAAATGTGTTGAGAAATCGATTTAGGGTGTTAAGTAGTATTGTTCAGAATCGATTTCTAAATCAATGTTATTAAGCCTTTGCACACTACACGTTGATTGCCAAATCGATTTTTGTTACCGTTATTGGAGGGAAATGAAAGGTTTCAGTTATAGTTGCCTCCAACGGCTAGAATTTTTTGCAACAGTCATTTTTCAAATCGATTCCCAAATCGATTTCCTTAAGTAAGATTTCAATGCATAAATCGATGTCCAAATCGATTGCCATATCAGTTTAGAAAAGCTTCTCATAACAGCATCGACTTCCAAATCAACTTAGTTGGCTTACAGGTTTGATAAATTGATAAAATTGATTACCAAATCCATGCTCGAGTTTGAGTTTGGAAAATTTCTCAAATCTTTGGATTTCTGGGAAAAATAATCGATTATGAAATCGATTCTTTAAACGATTTTCCAAATCTTCAATCGATTCACCAATCGATTGGATTGATGTATACTTCAGCATTTATTGCTACTGCCAATCACTAAATCGAATATGAAATTGATTATCGTGTTTTCTATTTTAACAATTGAGACACTGTGTAGCATAAAATCGATTATGAATTCGATTTTGTAATGCTGATTTGAACTTTGGACACAGGATAGTCGAGTTACCAATCGACTTATCTATTGCAAGTTAGTTAGTTTAGAGGAAACATCGATGTCTCAATCGATTTTTCACAGGGATCCGATTTCATATTGATCTATTTTACCAAGTTTCATTCTAATATAGAAGAAACTTTATTTGGGTAAAGCTTTGGTAAAGATATCAGCTAATTGATCAGAAGTATTAATGTATTCAAGCATTATATTACCATTTTGATATTGATCCCTAATGAAATGATGTCTAATCTCTAAGAGATTTTCTAGTAGCAACCCCTTTAGAAATTTCTCCAATGATGTTGTCAATGGGATGGTTTTTGTTAAATTTCCATTCCTTAGGTAAGTCATCTTCCCTTATAGGTTCTATACAATCAATGTTAGTTGGAGATAATGTTGCATTTGGTTCTTTTTGATTTGATTCTAAAATTTCATCTAGAGAATCACCAACTATAAGAGGGTTATTGTTCAAGTTTTTAGAAATCATTTCATCAAATTTTACATGAACAGATTCCTCTATAGTTTTACTTCTTTTATTGTAGATTGTAAGACCCATAATTTTAAATTATACTTTATGCATTTTAGTGGATTTTGGTATTAAACTCAGGGGCTTTTTAGCCAAGTTATTAATATTTTGGGAGTTTAAATGACCGATAAGATATTTTGATGCCCAATTAGAATTACTCGTCGATGAATAAATTAAATTAACTACGGTGAATCTCTTACGAAGAATTTAATGCGTTATAGGTGAAATGGTAATTTAACAAATATCGAGATATTTTGAGATATTTATTAATTATAATTAATATATATATATATATATATATATATATATATATATATATATATATATATATATATATGTTTGTGTCGAGAGAAAAAGGAGATAGATAGAAAAAAAAGAAAAGGAAATAGAAGGAAAGGAAATTAGAATAAAGGAAAACCAAAAGAAAAAATAAAACATTTTCCATCTCCTTCCTCTCACGGCCTCACGCGAAGCTTTTCCCTCCTTCCTCCATTTTCGTTTTTCTTGCTTCCTTTGAGTTCGAAAATTGAAACCCAAGGCTAGTGGGTGAGAAAGATCAAGTTCCCAACTCCTTCCTCCTTCTCGAATTCGAAAATGGAGTTAGAGATTTCAAAAACCGTCAAACACAAACCTCCCAGTTTCACCTTGATCTAAGCTTCGTTTCCCTATGAGATAGAAGGGAAAGTTGCTCACTACCACGCTACGGTGCTAGGGAACCAACTTTGGAAGCGACGTTGCGGGCGGAGATTTTACTGGATTCACTCGCGGTACTGTAATCACACTTAGCAATTATAGCGCAATCACCACAACAACTAGAGTTTCAAAATGGTTTTGCAATCAATCACACTTACACACAATTCCCAAACATTAACACTTAGCATTTATAGCACAATCACCACGACAACTTGAGTTCAAACACTCAATCATAATCTTAAATCAAACACGACTCGCGTGCCAAGCACCCTAATGCAATGCATATATGCCAAAATGCATGGACTTGGAATTCCAAACCAAAACCCTCCTCGAAGGGCCGTAAATCAAAATTGTACCGCCTATCACAGACCGAAGTACTAAATTACCGAGGTGCTACCTATCACGGGTCAGCACGATGTACTAAAAATGTAAATTGTAAATGTACCGCCTATCACAGGTCGAAGTACTATTTATCGAGGTGCCACCTATCACGGGTCAGCACGATTTACCAAAATACGCAGCCTATCACAGACCTTACACTACGCGACAATCCCTGCAAGGATAAGATGAACCAAAAATCACATGGAATCATCTCGTGGCCCATCTGGTCACCACTATCAGCATGACCAATTCGGTCGCCATGTACTATGAAATGCATGAGCATACTCTGACTCTATCCATGACATTTTTAATACTAGTTTAACTCTAATGATTTTCAAATTCAATCCACAATTCACACCAAAACACGTCAATTCATTTTTCCACCAAATCCACACAAACACATCTCAAAATTTATAAATATTAATTATGAACAAGTCAAACATGACAACCACAAAATTATCTCAACCCACCACTCAAACACATCAAATTTCATTTCCTCAAAACCACACATAAATGAGTTAAATTCATTTTCCATGAAACATTCATCAATATAACTAAAAATCCAACTCTAAAATTTTACCCATAAAAGCATTAAATTCATTTTCCCCAAATCGACACTTCTGCTCTAACAAAATTATTTTCCACACAACCACAAATAAGTCCCTAAATGCAAACTAAAAGTTTGGAAGGAGCCCTTACCTTAACGTTAGCTTTAATGAGCCATTACGGTACCGTGAGTAATTCCGATAAAATCTCTGTTCGCGACGTCGCTTCCAAAGTTAGTTCACTAGCACCGTAGCATGGTGGTGAGCAACTGTCCCTTCTATCTCTTCGTGAAACGAAGCTTAGATCTAGATGAAACATGGAGGTTTGTGTTTGACAGTTTGAAAATCCTTAACACCGTTTTTCTTTGTTTTCTAATCAAAGACGAAGAATGAAGCTGAGAAATCCTTGTCTTCTCACCCACCAAGCCTTGGGTTCCTTTTCTTGAAGCAAAAGGAGGAAAAAGAAAATGGAATGAAGTAGGGAAAAGAAGGGCTCGCGAGAATGGAGGGAAACGTATTTCTTTTTCCTCTGTTTCTGTTTTCTTCCATTCCTTTCCGTTTCTAGCTTATATATATATATGTATATATATATATATATTAATTAAAACTAAACGAATAAATATCTAACAACTCTCATATCCATCACTTCACTCCAATCTCAATGTAATTTAATAAATATTTCTACTCTCGTCGCAACTCAATTGACAGATAGAATTTTCGGCAACCCGAGATTTTTTTAACAAAGGTGTCCGGTATTAAATTCTTTGTAACAATTGTATAATTTAGGATTTAAAATTCAGGGTCTTACATCATCCACTATTTTATACTATATCTCGTATTTAAATATTATTTCATAACATCTACTCAAAATTTCTAAATTAATTCCACATTATTATTTGATAATGTCACATTATTATTTCATAACATTTTTCACATTAGTTCTACATTATTACTCAATATGTTTGTTATGTGTCTGTATAAATCAACTTTACATTTGCGCCTCTACCTGTGATCTACTTATATATATTTTTTTGTCTGAATTAATCTAACTTCACATTTTTACTTTTACAAATATATCTGAGAGAGCTCATCAGAAGAAAATGGGAAAATTGCAAAGAGGGAGAAAAAGTTTTTACGACCTGGCTTTGAAGGTCCGAGAGAAGATTTTATTAATAGCGCTTCCGGCTAACATGGCTGTGAAAATGATTTGTTTATGCTTTTTCTTGCATTGTTATCAAAGGCCAATAAACATCTATCAATTTCAACACCGAGTTTAATAGATTTCTTTAAACTTAACAATTGTTTTTTACTATTATTGGACCAATGAAAAGTTGTTGGCACCGCCTAAACTTCTACGTTTAAGAATTTCTTCTTTTTAGTTTCTCTATTAAAGTAGTTATATTTGAAGTTTCTTATATACTAAATGGAAATATTTTTTTTATAGATATTTAAACTCAAATTTAATATAATTACTTATAATTTTTAAATATTCAATACGTGTATATCTTCATAGAGAGTTTTCTCTTCTAAATAGTTTTTCCACAAGTTCTATACATCATCCACAATCTTATACTATATCTCTTATTTAAATATTATTTCATAACATCTATTCAAAATTTTCTAAATTAATACCACATTATGATTTCATAACGCCACATTATTATTTCGTAATGTTTGCCCAATATTTTTCACATTACCGCATTATTATAGATTGATAGTACATATAAAATTTCTTCAACTTCTTCTGAATTGAGAGTACATATGTATCTCTTGCTTATCCTAAAATATATTTCGACTATTTATAGGTGCCTCTTATTGTTGGGTACTTCTTGTGACACCCTAAACCTCAAAATAATATATATAGTAATTTATATTATTTTTCTATAAAATTTGCAGTGGAGAAATAAAAATTTGTTTCTAAGAAAATAAAAACTTTTATTTTTAATTTAAGATATCACGTTTCTCAAAAATAAAAAGGAACACTATAAACTTCTTTACTCCTTTAAAATAGTATAATCACAATAAGCTTGATTTAAGTATAATTACTTGATTTAATTCTAAAAACATACTAGTAGTTATAAGGGTATCATACAAAAGTCGTTTCAAATTAAATAAGTAAAATACAAATTAAAACCGTTATTCCTGGTATCACCTATCAGAGCGAGGTTCCTTCCAAACTTGAACTTGAAAACTCATTAACCTGTAACAATTGCGATTTTGCAAACGCATGGCCAAGCCAGTCAAACACAAACAACAAATGAGGTGAGTTTTGAAATCATGTTAATAGTATAATATAAGTAAGAAGAACATGTAAACAATCATAATAGACCGTATCATAATCACATTATGATATATCAAAATATTTAAGTAAATTGTATCATATTATAACATCAAAGTTACTCAAGTAAAATAATCATCTCATTATAATATGCATCAAATCATCTAAAAGTAATTACTTGATTTAAGTTTAATTACTTGATTTAATTCTAAAAACTTACTAATAGTTATAAGGTTTTCATACAAAAGTCGTTTCAAATTAAATAAGTAAAATACAAATTAAAACCATTATTCATGGTATCTCCTATCAGAGCGAGGTTCCTTCCAAACTTGAACTTCGAAACTCATTAACCTGTAACAATTGCAATTTTGCAAATGCATGGCCAAGCCAGTCAAACACAAACAACGTAGGAGGTGAGTTTTGAAATCATGTTAATAGTATAATATAAGTAAGAAGAACATGTAAACAATCATAATAGACCGTATCATAATCACATTACGATATATCAAAATATTTAAGTAAATTGTATCATATTATAACATCAAAGTCACTAAAGTAAAATAATCATCTCATTATAATATGCATCAAATCATCTAAAAGTAATTATTATTACTTTCTAAACACATCAATCACAACAAAACAATCACAAGGAAATGCAATTTTTTGCATGAGCTTTGACTCTACTTCACAATGTAGTACCATTCTAACTCTGAAGTACTTGGTTAGGAGGTTTGATACTATGCTACCATCCCGGTGGACGGACATTTCAAATTGACCCTATTTGTATGGATCTCCTCAACTAAACCCGAGACACATATACACGACAATCGAGATAAACGTGTGTTGCATGGTAGCTTCTGACATTTAGAGTGCTACCTCCAAGTCAATTAGGTATTTTCCACTCGAATACCTCAAGGGTTTAACAATCTTGCCTTAAGTCTCAACAGCAGACTGCCACGATCAGACTCACTCGGTTGTACTTTCTCAAAATCAATGGGCTTGTTAGGCCCTACCTATATGATGACAAAATAATTTCCACTTCACAAAATCTCAATATTTATTTTCACCCTTAGCTGGCCTTTTGTACTGCATTAAGGCCATAATCTCAAACACAATTTGGAATCACAACTATTTCATCAACTTTGGAGTCACTTCAAGATTCTCATCATAATATATAACATCACTATCATTAATTACACATCATCACATAAACTCATCATAATCTAATAAATCATACATCATCATACAAACTTATAACATCAATCTAATTAATTATACATCATCATAATCACATAAATTTATTAAAATGCATCCACCTTTTATCATCCTATCAGATAAACTTGGCTAATCAAACATATACATAAAATTCATTTCACATCCAATATCACAGTAATATCAAATATCATACATTTAACGATATTAAATCAAATATCGCAATAATATCAAATGAAATACATTTAACAAAATTAAATCAAATATCACAATAATATTAAATTCCACACATTTAATGAATCAATCAACACCTTATAAGTATTTCTATTCCATATTTTAATCTCATAATTTCCATTTTGCACATTAATTAAGTTATCACTCAAAGGGCTACTGCCGTACGTAGCGAGCCCAGGATGAATCATTGGGAAATACGGTTTTCCCGTTCATCTCACAATATATTATACTCATGAATTGAAACACTTATTCATCCCTTACATTATTTCGACGCTTTCACACACAAATACGATTCCAATAATTGGATAATATAACCACTTTTCACGCAGTCGTTTTGGGGTTGGTTTCACTCAAATCGGACTTATTGTAGAACGATGCAAAATAATGAATTCTACAAACGAAGAAGTTGGATATTCTAGAGATAAATTGGGGTTATAAAAAATATGGAAAATTGTGTTAAAATGACTAGCTAAATGAGTAAAACAACATACTGAAATTTGGACGAAAACAGAGAAGCTTTTCTGGAATAGTTATCTATCATCGATGACAAACGATAGCCTAGTTTGTTGTGTTTGCTGATTTCTTCCTCATCCAAGCGCTGTTGTTTTTCTTATTATGATATTAACCCTTAAACTCATCACACATATGGGTGAAACCTATAATCTCCTGATTTATTTTATGTTTTACTTTTACTATTTTTATTTTGATGTCGAACACGAACAATATAATGCGTATCAATGGTATGTACAAATTCCCCTTGTTGCAAACTTCAACCTCCACCACCAAGGGATATGAAACAATAAATGTTTGAACCTAAGCTTTATTGTTTTTCCAATCAATTTGTGTTTGAGAAAAGCACATCTCATATGGAATAATTACATTAATAAGAATGGTTTATAAGTTATGATTTTTATTTTTTAGCCAATTGTAAATAATATTTTCTTGTTATCTATTATTTTTTTATTTTATTTGACATGTTTGTTTGTTTAATGGATATATATTAGGTTTGGTTGGATTCGAATTTGTAGGTTTTGATGGATTTTAATTTATGAATTTTTTATTAGAATTTTTTATAAATGATATGGTTTAGAGTTTACCATTATAAATTATGAAGATTTATTAATTTCAACACCACAACAAAACTAAGGTATAATAGGGCCTATTTAATTTTGCAGATATACAAAAAATCTCATTTAGATGAAAGAAGAAAGTTAAAGAACTGTTGAACAATTTTTTTTTAAACTCTAATATAGGTTCAACATTTAGATAGCGATTTATATTTATAAAATAATACTATATGATAACTGTAAAAAAATAAATAATAGAAGATGATAAAATACTTTTTCAAGATGCACAGTCAAATGTGTGAAAATAAAAATGAATTTCTTTTTTAAAATTTGAAAAAGCACTTTTACTAAAAGCACCATGATAGTCTAAAAATAAAAATAATATAAAAAAAATAAGATATAAAATTTCAGGTAACACTTCAATTCTTTATTTATTTATTTATTTGATTTGGTGCTTTATTTAATTATAAGTAACAATTTGATCCTTTATATCTTAAAATATCAACAATATTATCCTTTCTTTACATTGTTGGTGGACTGGCCTCTATCCTTAGGAAGTTATACACAATATTATTAACAAGATTATCCAATTCCTTCCTAAGTGATGAACTTAATATTAAAACCAACTTGTTTAATATTAATTCCAATTTTAACAGTAATAGATTCAGAACTTATTCAAAACAAACATTCAAGAACACATGCATTATCAAGATAAAGAGTATAGAGATAAAGAGTATTCGCAATACTGGATTTCCACACACTTTCTTTTACAAAAATGATTCTTTCAAAAAGACCTAAGAACACTTGATTCAATCACAATGAATACTCACACTAAGTATTTGCCAATGATATTTGTGAGTTATAAGAATTTCTCTCAAAGTGTATTTTTCGAAAAGCTAATGAAATTCTAGGTTTCTATGTGTTAGTTATAAAAATTGTGATTGATTCAGTTTATATAGTTTTAGAAAAACTTCAGACAAATCGATTTCCCAATCGATTTTATTAATGTGTATTACCAGCTCAATCGATTGCCTAATCGATTATCGCGTTTCTTGTTTTTCTGGAATCTTGAAATAGATGAACTAATCAATTTGCTAATCAATTCTTTTAATGCATATATCAGAAACTAATACTCAGTTCATATCAGAATCGATTGAATAATCAATTATAATTGTTTTGTTCAAAATGCAGGATCAAACAATTGATTACTCAGTCGATTCACTTTCATTAACATAATCAATTTGGCAATGGGCTAATATCTCCCTGTAACTCAAACATTTACTCCAATCCATTTGCCAATCGACTGACTTGTCCTAGTAACTCAGGTACTTAATCAAATCGATTTGCCAATCGACTAATTTGTCCCTGTAACTCAGATATTTAATGAGAATCGATGTGCCAATCGATTATTCAATATGTTTTTGATAAATGATGAACTAATTCATTCATGCAATCGATTAACTAATGGATTAGTAAAAGGCTTGTAGCTTAAGAAAAGTATATCAATTGATTGTCCAATCGATTTCTCTTAATCATAGAACACAAGTCTGACGAAAAATATTTAAGTAATCGATTTGCTAATCGATTAGCTCAGTGACGACTTTGTTCTGTGAATCAAAAAATCGATTAACCCATCGATTTACCAATTGATTTTCCAATCGATTTCTTTTAATCATAGAACACAGATCTGATAAAAACCTTTAAGTAATCGATTTCCCAATCGATTAACTCAGTGAAAACTTTGTTCTATGAATCAGAAAATGGATTAACCAACCGATTTACCAATTGATTTACTAGTTGATTGATTAACATACTTATTTTATGATTTCAGTTTTAATTGGCATATATTAGATGTGTGAAATCATAATGATGAATCTAACTAATAAAAACTAAGAACACAAGACAAATTTACACATAATCTTCCAGCCTTGTATGATATAATCATTCTTTGCTTGATTGCTTGAGATCCAAGATTTTTCCAAGTGTAGTGTTTGATTCTTTCACATAATCTTCAAGCCTTATGATATGATCAATCTTTGCTTGATTGATTTCCTGAAATGTATCTCAACTCAAACTATTAGATTAATCAGATAATGCATATACATTATATGTATGGAAGTTATATTAAAATCATTGTCAAGGAGGCATATATCTTACAATCTCCCTCTTTTTGATTCAATTTCCAATTTCTTTTCAACATTAAAACTCCCCCTGAATTATAGACTTCATAATTCATTTCAATTTCAAGCACAATTTATATTCATTCAAATTTGGTATCAGAGCGCATAAAGTTCAAATTTGGTATCAGAGCTCAGAGCACAACATCAGCACATATCAGATCACATAAGCACAAGTTAAATTCATTCAAATTCTCCCCCTTTTTTCATTTTATTCAAAAAGAAAATACAATTACAAATCCACAAAGAAAACAAAAACCTAATCAACTAATCTAGGATTGTTCCTCATTATCACCAATGGGAGAGGTAGAGATTGTTGTATTAGCCTCAACAAGTGTCTCCTCACCATGAGGTTCAGAACAATTGACATCTTGAAACCCAAATGGTCTGGGATGGCATCAACATCTTGAACAATTGAGTTGAGGGTTTCATGGAGTTTCCTAAGGGAGGCTTCCACTTTAGCATTGTGAGCAGCCTGAGACTCCATAAATTCCAGCAACTTAGCTAAAACCTCATATTGGTTTTCAGCTGGCTCAGCATTTGGTTGAGCCCTTGTCCAAATGCCATTGATCCTCTTTAATTGCATTTGGTTGACAATTGATTCACCAAAAATTAGTGTTGTTTTTACTGATTCTTCATTGACAACTGAAATTTTGAAGTGTCTCAGAATCTTGGTGATTAGCTGAGGGTAGGGGAGCATCAACTTTCCTTGTGTTGTTTCCATCATATTCATCAGCACAATCCATGCCCAACAAATCTTGAGTTCCTTGTACAGGCCCTAAAGAAGAATAATGTCCAGCTTCTGAACTACGGCATGATTCCCTGATCTAGGTACCAACATCCTGGTTAGCACATACATCAGCATCCTATGTTGGACTTTCATCTGACTGATTGGGAAATATATTCTTTCAAAAAATCCTTCAACCATCAGGTCTTGAATGGTTGTGTGTGTATCGATTGATGTTTCCTAAGCATCATCAGTAGAATCAGGATCAGTCCTGCCGTTAACAGCTTCTCAATAGAAGGGTAGTCATGATAGCTAGGAGAACTCCCTAAAGGACATAGAAATTTTCTTCCCTTTAACTTCAAACTCAAATCCAGTGTCTGTGAGGGTGAAGTTAGAGTAGAACGCTCTAATCAGTCTTGGATAGATTTCCAAAGGGCATGAGAGGAAATCTACCAATCCATGAAATCTTAGATGGTTTTGGAAGGTGAATCTGTTTGCATCAAAGTACACAAAATCCAGAGTTCTTGCCTAATGGATTTTGCTCTTTAGGAATGCATGGGAAAGAGCAAAGTCCTCAATAGGTTTACCTTTGGAAGGTTGAGGCTTCTTTGGCTGAGGGTAAGAAGTGGTTTTCTTCTTCTTTTGGGTTGGCTCCTTCATTGCATCACCCATCAGCTTCTCTTGTGAGGAACCTTCCTCTTTTTGATTTTTCCATGATCAGTGGCAATGGCTTTCCCTTTATCCTTAGCCACAATCTTATGAGTGGGTATAGACACTCTTTTGGCAGGAGGGGAAGTAGGTGGAGGAGAAGGAGTTCTACCACTAGAGGTTGAGGAAGAGGATGGTGATTTCTCACTTGTTTGTTTCACTCTTTCCATTTGAGAGATTTAGGAAGTTTGAGAAGTTTCAAGGAATTAGAGAAATCGAGTTTGGAGAGAGTTTGAGAGGTGTAAAAAGCACAGAGAAAACACAGAAAAGTTTGAGAAGTTTAGGGAAAATGTGTTGAGAAATCGATTTAGGGTTTTAAGTAGTACTGTTCAGAATCGATTTCTAAATCGATGTTATTAAGCATTTGCACATGACACGTCGATTGCCAAATCGATTTTGTTACCGTTATTGGAGGGAAATGAAAGGTTTCAGTTTTAGTTGCCTCCAACGGCAAGTATTTTTGCAACAGTCATATTGCAAATTGATTCCCAAATCAATTTCCTTAAGTAAGTGTTCAATGGATAAATCGTTGTCCAAATCGATTTCCATATCAGTTCAGGAAAACTTCACATAACAGCATCGACTTCTAAATCGACTTATTTGGCTTGTAGATTAGATAAATTGACAAAATCGATTACCAAATCGATGCTTGGGTTCGAGTTTGGAAAATTTCTCAAATCTTTGGATTTCTGGGAGAAATAATTGATTATGAAATCGATTTTTTTAAAATGATTTTCCAAATCTTCAATCGATTCACCAATCGATTGGATTGATGTATACTTTGTCACATCGATTTTGGTTCAGCATTTATTGCTACCACATATCACTAAATCGATTATGAAATCGATTATCGTGTTTTATATTTTGACAATTGAGACATTGTGTAGCATAAATCGATTATGAATTCGATTTTGTAATGCTGATTTGAAATTTTGACACAGGATAATCAATGTACAAATCGATTTATCTATTGCAAATCGATTTATGCTGATTTGAAATTTTGACACAGGATAATCAATGTACAAATCGATTAGGAATTGAACAGGCGCCAGAGACGATGGATGGAGACTCTCAAGGATTTTGATTTCACACTGCAGTACCACCCTGGGAAGGCCAATGTAGTGGCTGATGCGTTGAGTAGAAGAAGTGTATCGGTGTCTTCAACAATTATGGCTAGACAACAAGAGTTGTGGGAAGCTTTTAGAGACCTACACTTGACCGTAGAATTTGCACCGGGAATTTTGAAATTCGGAATGATTAAGATTTCGAGTGGACTACTTGAAGACATTGCAAATTCTCAAGATGACGTCTTAATTCAACAGAAGAGGAACCTAATAGTGTAAGGGAAGACAAATGAGTTTAAGATTGGATTAGATAATATTTTGCGATGTAATGGTAGGATTTGTGTACCAGAAATTACAGATATGAGGAAAACAATTTTAGAAGAGGCTCATAAGAGTAAGTTGAGTATTCTTCCTGGAGCAACAAAGATGTATCAGGATTTGAGGCATAATTATTGGTGGCCAGGAATGAAGAAACATGTAGCGGAGTATGTATCAACTTGTCTAACTTGTCAGAAAGCGAAGGTGGAACATCAGCGACCTGCTGGGATGTTGCAACATTTATATATACCTGAATGGAAGTGGGACAGCATTTCCATGAATTTTATAACTGGATTGCTTAAAACAAGGAGAAAGAATGATTCTATATGGGTGATAGTGGATCGACTAACTAAATCCGCACACTTTTTGCCAGTAAAGACCACCTATAAGGTAGATAAGCTAATAGAGATCTACATTGCTGAAATTGTGAGATCACACGGAGTACCATCGAGTATTGTATCAAACCATGATCTAAAGTTCACATCACATTTTTGGGGAGCATTGCATGAAGTGTTGGGAACGAAACTATGATTGAGTTCAGCTTACCATCCACAAACGGACGGACACACTAAAACGACAAATCAGTCCCTGGAAGATCTATTGAGAGCATGTGTATTAGATTATAGGGGAATTTGGGATGATGTACTTCTATTGATTGAGTTCACCTACAACAATAGTTTCCACGCAAGTATTGGAATGGCACCATATGAGGCTTTATATGGGCGCAAGTGTCAACCGCCCTTGTGTTGGTATAAGGACGGTGAAAGTATGATTGTCGGACCAGAGATGGTACAACAGACTACAGCTAAGGTAAAGAAGATCAAGGAGAAAATGAAGATTTCACAAGATCGTCAGAAGAGTTACGCGGACAAGCGTCGCAGACCTTTATTATTCAAACAGGGTGACCATGTATTTCTAAGAGTCACACCTACTACTGGAGTTGGTAGAGCCTTGAAATCGAAGAAATTGACTCCGAAATTCATTGGACCATATCAGATTTCTTCACGAATTGGGCATGTTGCTTATCGAATTGCATTGCCTCCGATACTGTCCAATAATCATGACTTGTTTCATGTGTCACAATTAAGGAAATATCTAGCAGATCCATCTCATGTGATCGAACCAGACACAATCCAACTAAAGGATAACTTGTCATTCGAAGTACCACTTGTGAGAATTGATGACAGGAAGATTAAGCGATTGAGGACCAAGGATGTTTCGTTGGTCAAGGTGATTTGGCACCCAATTACTGGAGATGCGACTTGGGAACTGGAGAGCAAGATGAGAGAACAACACCCATTGTTATTTACCGATGCGTAGTTTCAAGGACGAAACTAATTTTAGAGGGGTAGTAATGTAAGACCCATAACTTTAAATTATACTTTATGTATTTTAGTGTATTTTGGTATTTAACTCGGAGGCTTTTTAGCCAAAGTTATTAATATTTTTGGGAGTTTAAATGATCAAAAAGATATTTTGATGCCCGATTAAAATTACTCGTCGATAAATAAATTAAATTAATTGCGGTGAATCTTTTACGAAGAATTTAATTCTGGGGAGTTTTGTTAAAAATATCTCGAGTTGCTAAAAATTGTATATATCAATTGAGTTGCGACGAGAGTAGATATTTTTATCAAAATGGTTTGAGAAGTGATGGGAGGTGATGTGGAAATGATGATTTTACAAATATATAAAATATCTAGATATTTTGATATTGATTTGGTTTAATTAATATATATATATATATGAGAAGAAAGAAAAAGGAAAGAAAGGAAAAACAAAGGAAAAGGGAAACGAGGAAAAGAAAGAAAACATAATCCTTCCTCTCCGTGCTAACTCGCGAAACACATTTTTCCTTCTTCTTCGTTTGCTTCCTTTTTACTTTCTTTTGCTTCAAGAAAAGAAACCCAAGGTTTGGTGGGTGAGAAGACAAGGATTTGTCAACTTCATTCTTCCTCCTTGATTCAAAAATGAAGAAAAACGGTGTTAGGGGTTTTCAAAACTGTTAAACGCAAACCTCCATGTTTCATCTAGATCTAAGCTTCGTTTCGCGATGTGATAGAAGGGAAAGTTGGTCACCACCATGCTACGGTGCTAGTGAACTATCTTTGGAAGCAACGTCACGAACGAAGATTTTATCGGAATTACTCGCGGTACGGTAATCGATCGTTAAAGCTATCGTTAAGGTATGGGCTCCTTCCAAAATTTTAGTTTGCATTTAGGGACTTGTCTGTGGTTGTGTGGAAAAATAATTTGTTAGGGTTGAAGTGTTGTTTTGGAGAAAATGAATTTAACTCATTTATGTATGATTTTGAGGAAATGAAATTTGATTTGTTTGAGTGGTGGGTTTTGATGATTTGTGTTTGTCGTATTTGACGTGTTCATAATCAATACCTATAAATTTTGAGATCTGTTTGGGTGGATTTTGTAGAAAAATGAACTGATGTGATTTGGTGTGAATTGTGGATTGAATTTGAGAATATGTCTGAGTATGCTCTGTGGGGAATTTGAAAGTCAGTAGAGTTAAACGAATATTAAAAATAGGGAATATTTTAATATCTTTGTTTACTTAATGATTGTCGTGAAAATTGTTAGAGTCAAATGAGTATTAAAAATGGGGAATCTTTTAATATCTACATTTACTTCACAATCGTCGTGGATAGAGTCAGAGTACGTTCATGCATTTCATTTTTGGTAAATCGTGTTGATCCGTGATAGGTGGCACCTCAGTAAATAGTACTTCGGCCTGTGATAGGCGGTACATTTACGATTTATGTTTTTCGTAAATCGTGTTGACCCGTGATAGGGGGCACCTCGGTAAACAATACTGGTCTGTGATAGGCGGTACATTTACGATTTAAGTTTTTTTTTTGTAAATCGTACTGACCCGTGATAGGTGGCACCTCGGTAAACAGTACAGGTCTGTGATAGGCGGTACGTTTACGATTTATGCTTTTTAGTAAATCGTGCTGACCCGTGATAGGTGGCACCTCGGTAATTTAGTACTTCGGCCTGTGATAGGCGGTACAATTCTGATTTACGGCCCTTCGAGGAGGGTTTTGGTTTCGAATTCCGAGTCCATGCATTTTGGCATATATGCATTGCATTAGGGTGCTTGGCACACGCGTCGTGTTTGATTCAAGATTATGATTGAGTGTTTGAACTCAAGTTGTCGTGGTGATTGTGTTATAATTGCTAAGTGTTATGTTTTGAAATTGTGTGTAAGTGTGATTGATTGCAACACTATTTCGAAACTCAAGATGTTGTGGTGATTGTGTTATAATTGCTATGTGTTATGTTTTGGAATTGTGTGTAATTGTGATTGATTCAGTTTATGTAGTTTTAGAAAAACTTCAAAAAAATCGATTTCCCAATCGATTCTGTTAAAATGTAATACCTGCTTAATTTACTGCCTAATCGATTATTACGTTTCTTGTTTTGTTGAATCTTAAAAATATATTGAACTAATCGATTTGCCGATCGATTTGGCTTGTTACAGTAGCTCAACTATTTATTTAAAATCCACGTGCCAATCGATTATGTAATATGTTTCTTAAAACCATTTAAGAAATTGATTTCCCAATTGATTAACTCAGCAAAATCTTTGTTCTGTGAATCACAAAATAGATTTCTCAATTGATGTGCAAATCGATTGTCCAATTGATTGATTTAAACCCAGAATACGGGTTTCACTAAAAACCTTTAAGAAATCGATTTCCCAATTGATTTACTTAGTAAAAACTTTTATTCTGAGTCAGACAATCAATTGCCCAATTAATTCATCAATTGATTGGTCAGTTGATTTATTACTTGATTGATTAAAACCTTATTTTTGATTTCATTTTTACTTGGCAAGTATTATATGAATGTTTAGCATATGGAAACCCTTTTAAGGTGCATGCTAAGTTGAAATGTTATTTTGTGCATCTAAAAACTTAAATGTTATGTGTTAATTATTAATTTCGGTTGGTGGCCCTTTACACTATTGTGGAAATATGGGCTTTGCCCTCAGATGAGAACCAGGACCATCCTACCAGTTCGTACCCTGTGGATGGGAATGTAGTTGGAAACACCTGACTGGAGCTATGTTAGGAGGATCTTGCAGGGCGCGTGAATATCACTCAGGAAGTATAGTTTTTTTGTAGAATGATCAGATTAGGATGATGTATATGGACTAGATGTCTTTCTTTTGGAATGTGTTTATTTTAATTTGGAAGATTGTACCTATACCAATATTGTCAGCATGACCTTTTATTTTCGATGGATCCCATGTACCACTTTTTGATGAGTAATTACTTTGGATTCGTATTTCAAAAACTATTCCGCTGCTTGTAAATTATGTTGACTTAATTGTCGTTGTGTTATGACTTAAATACTTATCCAAAGGTATTTCCTTAATTATTTCTTTGTTTCATGAATTTGTTTTGAAAAAAAAAATACACTCTCGCTGTTAAAAATTGGGGTGTTACAGTATCCCACATTTCTTTGGAAGTTTTGCAATTTGATACCCTTAAAAACGCATCAGCACTTAAAGCAGAAGTTATTATATTTTTGCCTTTTGCATTATAGCCAACTTTTTTCTTATCATCATCAGACCAATCAGATCTGGGTTTCAAGATTAATGATTCACCAGTACCGGCAATTCTAGGCACATAAGGACCATTTTCTACTGCATCTAATATGTCACGACCACTTGCCTCTAGAAAAATTAGCATTCTTTCTTTCCAGTACATATAAGCAGACCCATTAAATGCAGGGGGTCTAGCTAAAGAGGCACCTTCGCCTAGGAATTCAATATAAGTCATTTTCTTTTTGAGAAATAGTCTAAAAGATTAGGCTCTGATACCAATTGTTGGTGGAATGGCCTCTATCCTTAGGAAGTTGTACACAATATTATTAGCAAGATTATCCAATTCCTTCCAAAGTGATGAACTTAATATTAAAACCAATTTGTTTAATATTAATTCCAATTTTAATAGTAATAGATTCAGAACTTATTCAAAACAAACATTCAAGAACACGTGCATTATCAAGATAAAGAGTATAGAGATAGAAAAGTGTGCACTAGGGATTTTTATACTGGTTCGACTATCGATTCAATAGTCTACGTCCAGTCCTGAAATCACTTAATGATTTCAGCCTTCACTAGTAATGATTTGAGTATGTTTACAGACTTTCCAACATTTCAATGCCTATACATCTAACTCAACATCAAACTACAACAACAACCAATCTGTAACACCCCGTTTTTCAAAGCGAGGGTATATTTTTTTTTTAAAAGAAATTAAAATAAAACAGAGAAATAAATACGGAAATACCTTTTGATAAATATTTAAGTCATTTCAATTTATAAGCAGCGGAAAAGTTTTTCGAAATATGAATCCAGAGTATTTACACCTCAAAAAATGGTACATGGAACCCATCGAAAATAAACTATCATGCTGACAATATTAGTAAAGATACAATTTTCCAATTTAAAATAAACACAATTCAAAAGAAAGACATTTATTCCCTCTATGTCAACCTAATCTGATCATTCTACAAAACACACTAAACACCCTGAGTGATCTCCATGCGCCCCGTGAGATCCTCCTAACGTAGCTCCAGTCAAGCATTCCTATCTGCATCCCTATCCACAAGGTATGAACCGGTAGGATAGTCCTGGCTCTCATTGGAGGGCAAAGCCCAGATTTCCACAATAGTTGTAAAGGGTCACCAACCGAAATTAACAGTTAACACATAACATTTAAGCTTTTAAATGCACAAATAACCTTTTCAACTTATCATGCATCTTAGAAGGATTTTCCATATGCTAAAAGTTCATGTAATGCTTGCCAAATGTAAATGAAATCAAAAGAAAGTTCTCAATCCATCAAGTAATACGTAACTCACCAAAACATGGATAAATCAATTGAGCAATCAATTATCTAACTCAAAATAAGATTTTCCACTAAGCTAATCGATCGGGGAAATCAATTTCCTGAAAGTTTTTAGTGAAAACTGAACTCTGGGCTTAAATCAATCGATTGGGTAAATCGATTGACTCAATCGATTGGGTAAATCGATTGACAGACAGAGCCCCTGTATTGAATCCAATCGATTGAGCAAATCGATTTCGTGAAAGACAGAACCCCTGTAATGAATCCAATCGATTTGGCAAATCGATTTCTTAAATGGTTTTGAAAAACATATTACAAAATCGATTGGGTAAATCGATTTCGTGAAAGACAGGGCCCCTGTAACTCATCAAATCGATTGGGTAAATCGATTTCCCTGTGTATTCTTTCAAAAATTCATAAACTAACTCAATCACATTCAAACACCACTTCAAACCTTAACATTTAGCAATACCCATACAATTACCACGACATTATGAGTTTCAAAAACGTTTTACAATCTAACATACTATCACACGTTTCCAAACATAACTCTTAGAACAATCAACACAATCTCAATATGAATCAAACACACTTACACATAGTTTCAAATCATAACACTTAGCAAAAACAACACAATCATAAATTTGCATCAATCATAACTCGTGTGCCAAGCACCCTAATGCAATGCGTATATGCCAAAATGCATGGACTCGGAATTCCAAACCAAAACCCTCCTCGAAGGGCCGTAAATCATAATTGTACCGCCTATCGCAGGCCAAAGTACCAATTACCGAGGTGCCACCTATCACGGGTCAGCACGATTTACTAAAAAGCGTAAATCGTAAACGTACCACCTATCACGGGTCAGTACTGTTTACCGAGGTGCCACCTATCACGGGTCAGCACGATTTACCAAAGAAAAAGCGTAAGTCGTAAGGGTACCGCCTATCACAGGCCAAAATACTACTTACCGAGGTGCCACCTATCACGGGTCAGCACAACTTACCAAAAAGTAAATCGTAAACGTACCACCTATCACGGGTCAGTACAGTTTATCGAGGTGCCACCTATCACGGGTCAGCACAATTTACCAAATGAAATGCATGAGCATACACCAACTCCATTCACAACAAGCGTTAAGTAAATGCAGATATTAAAAGATTCCCCATTTTTAATACTCATTTACTTAACCGATTTTCACACTAAAACATTAAGTAAACAGACATATTAAGAGATTCCCCATTCTTAATATACTTTTGACTTAATCAATTTCCACAACAAAACATTCAGTAAACAAGTCATTAAGAGATTCCCCATTCTTAATACTCGTTTCCCTGAAACCATTTTCAAAAACAAACATTAAGTAACTGAGACATTAAGAGATTCCTCATTCTTAACGCTCAGTTGACTTAAACGATTTTTAAACAACATTAAGTAACTAAGACATTAAGAGATTCCCCATTCTTAACGCCCAGTTAACTTAATGATTTTCACAAACTCACATTAAGTAGACAAGACATTAAGAGATTCCCCATTCTTAATACTCGTTTAACTTAATGGTTTTCAAACTCCACACAAAACCAACTTTCACATTCAATCCAAAATTTACTCCAAAACATTTTCCACACAAACCACACAAAACAAACTCACACATACTTTCACATTCAATCCATACTTCATTCCAAATCATTTTCCACACAAACTACACAAAACCAACTCAAACATACTTTCACATTCAATCCCTACTTCATTCCAAATCCTTTTCCACACAAACCACACAAAACAAACTCAAATTTCATCAGTTATCAATTTAGAATACGTCAAAACAACGAACACAAATCAACATAATCCATCACTCAAACACGACAAGTTTCATATACTCAAAATCATACATAAATGGGTTTAAAATTCATTCTCCATAAAACCTTGTTTTAACCCTAACCAAATTCTTTTCCACACAACCACAAGTAAGTCCCTAAATGCAAACTAAAAGTTTGGAAGGAGCCCTTACCTTCACTTTAGCTTTTTCGTTCGATTTCGGTACCGTGAGCAAATCCGGTAAAAATCTCCACTCGCAACGCCGCTTCCAAAGTTAGCTCACTAGCACCGTAGTGTAGTGGTGAGCAACTTTTCCTTCTATCACTTCTTGAAACGACGCTTAGATCTAGATGAAACAGGGAGATTTGAGTTTGAATCCCTAATACCGTTTTTCTCCGTTTTCGAATCAAAGAGGAAGAGTGAAGTTGAGAAATCATTGTCCTATCACCCACTATCAATTTCGAACTCAAGGAAGCAAGGAAGAACGAAAATGGATGAAGATGGAGGAAGGAGGAAAAAAAAGCACGCGAGGCAGGGGAGGAAGAAGATGGAAATTTCCATTTTCTCTCCTTTCTCTTTCTTTCCTTTGTTTTTCTTTTCTCTCCATTTCCCTCCTTTCCTTTTCTTTCTACATATATATACTTAATATATATATATATATATATATATATATAATTACTTATAATATATATATAAATATATAACCAAACCAACAAATTTCCAACAACTCTCACATCTCAAACTATTTTGATAAAAATATCTACTCTCGTCGCAACTCAATTGACAAATACGATTTTCAGCAAGCTGATATATTTTGAACAAAACCGCCCAGAATTAAATTCTTCGAAACTTAAATAAATTATTCTTCGACAAATAATTTTAATCCAATTTCCAAAAATATATTTTCGGCCTTTAACTCACTAAATACCGAAAACTGGGTTAAAAGCCTAAGCAATTTAACACAAAATACCCTAAAATTGTATAACTTAGGATTTAAAATCACGGGTCTTACACAATCTATCTTTAAGAACTACTCGCCAAGCTCTAGCAAGATCAGATTGACATCTCTTTTAGATGACCACACACACTCTAAAAGATGACCACCAGTTTCACAATACTGGATTTCAACACACTTTCTTTTACAAAAATGATTCATTCAAAAAGACCTAAGAACACTTGATTCAATCACAATGAATACTCACACTAAGTATTTGCCAATGATATTTGTGAGTTATAAGAATTTCTCTCAAAGCGTAGTTTTCGAAAAGCTAATGAAATTCTATGTTTCTATGTGTTAGTTATAAAAATTGTGATTGATTCAGTTTATATAGTTTCAGAAAAACTTCAGACAAATCGATTTCCCAATAGATTTTATTAATGCGTATTACCAGCTCAATCGATTACCTAATCGATTATCGCGTTTCTTGTTTTTCTTGAATCTTGAAATAGATGAACTATTCGATTTGCTAATCGATTCTTTTAATTCATATATCAGAAACTGATACTCAGTTCATAACAGAATCGATTGAATAATCGATTATAATAGTTTTGTTCAAAATGCAGGATCAAACAATCGATTACTCAATCGATTCACTTTCATTAACATAATCGATTTGGCAATGGGCTAATATCTCCCTGTAACTCAGACATTTACTCCAATCGATTTGCCAATCAACTAAGTTGTCCTAGTAACTCAGGTACTTAATCAAATCGATTTGCCAATCGACTTATTTGTCCTTGTAACTCAGATATTTAATGAGAATCGATGTGCCAATCGACTATGCAATATGTTTCTGATAAATGATGAACTAATTTATTCATGCAATCGATTAACTAATTGATTAGTAAAAAGCTTGTAGCTTAAGAAAAGTATATCAATCGATTGTCCAATTGATTTCTCTTAATCATAGAACACAAGTCTGATGAAAAATATTTAAGTAATCGATTTGCCAATCGATTAGCTCTGTGACGACTTTGTTATGTGAATCAGAAAATCGATTAACCCATCGATTTACCAATTGATTGTCCAATAAATTTCTTTTAATCATAGAACACAGGTATGATAAAAACCTTTTAGTAATCGATTTCCTAATCGATTAACTCAATGAAAAATTTGTTCTATGAATCAGAAAATCGATTAACCAATCGATTTACCAATTGATTTACCAGTTGATTGATTAACATACTTATTTTATGATTTCAGTTTTAATTGGCAAATATTATATGTGTGAAATCATAATGATGAATCTAACTAATAAACACTAAGAACACTAGACAAATTTACACATAATCTTCAAGCCTTGTATGATATGATCAATCTTTGTTAGATTGCTTGAGATCCAAGATTTGTCCAAGTGTAGTGTTTGATTCTTTCACATAATCTTCAAGCCTTATGATATGATCAATCTTTGCTTGATTGATTTCCTGAAATGTATCTCAACTCAAACTATTAGATTAATCAGATAATGCATAAACATTGTATGTTTGGAAGTTATATTAAAATCATAGTCAAGGAGGCATATATCTTACATACATAAACTTAGAAATTTCATCCAATTCTTCAAACACAATCCATAAAAATCAATATCAATTTCAAGAAAATTCATGTATTCATAAAATGCATAACTCAAATATTCAAATAAACTCATATTTTCATATCCAACAACATCAAATAAGTAATCAAAATATGAGTTTATTTGAATATTTGAGTTATAAATTTGATGAAATTTGATTTTATCTTGAAAATGATAATTCTTTTTATCGGTTTTGTTTGAAAATTTTGATAATTTTTTTAAATTTGTAAAAAAGGATAAGATTGTTGAGATTTTAAAATATAAAAGATCTAATTGTTACTTAAAATTAAATAAAGGACCAAATCGAAAAAAAAAATTATCAAAGTGTTACCTGAAATTAAGTTAAGGATCGCAATATCAATTATGTCAAAAGATAAATATCTCTTCGTATAGTTTGTTAAAAAAAACAAAAAATTGAAAAAAAATATTTCAAATTATGAACTATTGTCGTACGATTTGTCATAAATTCGCACAAAATTTACGTATACTTTACCCCTCGGTAAAACCTCTATATGAATTTAATGTTACTATCTTATCTTAATAATCATGCATATAAAAATTGAATCATGTAGTTAAAAAATAGAGAATGTGCATCAATTTCTAATGTGTGTTTCCTTAAATATGTACAAATCGTGTTTTATTTTTTATTTTTTTTTAAATCATACTAACTTGAGATAGCATACATTATTTATGGTGAGTTATAGTATGTTTCGAATAGAAATACTAATTTTGAGAACAATCATTAAGACACTAAAGACAATCATGGCCAATTATCTTTTTCACTCAAATATCAAAATTACACGAGGGTTCCATACAAGTGTGGTTCTCATTCATAGCTATCATATAATTATTTAAGTTTAATTGAAACACCGTGTTTACATTTAAAGAAGAAATTTTGATTTGTCATGTTTTTTAAAAATTTTCCTTCTTCTTTCAAGAATTCATTGAGATTTTGTCTCATTTTTATTATTTCATAGTTTTCATAGATGAAAATGAGACAAAATCGTGTTGACCCGTGATAGGTGGTACCTCGGTAATTGGTACTTTGGCCTGCGATAGGCGGTACAATTATAATTTACGGCCCTTCGAGGAGGGTTTTGGTTTGGAATTCCGAGTCCATGCATTTTGGCATATACGCATTGCATTAGGGTGCTTGGCACACGAGTTGTGATTGATGCAAATTTATGATTGTGTTGTTTTTGCTAAGTGTTATGATTTGAAACTATGTGTAAGTGTGTTTGATTCATATTGAGATTGTGTTGATTGTTCTAAGAGTTATGTTTGGAAACGTGTGATAGTATGTTAGATTGTAAAACGTTTTTGAAACTCATAATGTCGTGGTAATTGTATGGGTATTGCTAAATGTTAAGGTTTGAAGTGGTGTTTGAATGTGATTGAGTTAGTTTATGAATTTTTGAAAGAATACACAGGGAAATCGATTTACCCAATCGATTTGATGAGTTACAGGGGCCCTGTCTTTCACGAAATCGATTTACTCAATCGATTTTGTAATATGTTTTTCAAAACCATTTAAGAAATCGATTTGTCAAATCGATTGGAATCATTACAGGGGTTCTGTCTTTCACGAAATCGATTTGCTCAATCGATTGGATTCAATACAGGGGCTCTGTCTGTCAATCGATTTACCCAATCGATTGAGTCAATCGATTTACCCAATCGATTGAGTCAATCGATTTACCCAATCGATTGATTTAAGCCCAGAGTTCAGTTTTCACTAAAAACTTTCAGGAAATTGATTTCCCCGATCGATTAGCTTAGTGGAAAATCTTATTTTGAGTTAGATAATTGATTGCTCAATTGATTTATCCATGTTTTGGTGAGTTACGTATTACTTGATGGATTGAGAACTTTCTTTTGATTTCATTTACATTTGGCAAGCATTACATGAACTTTTAGCATATGGAAAATCCTTCTAAGATGCATGATAAGTTGAAAAGGTTATTTGTGCATTTAAAAGCTTAAATGTTATGTGTTAACTGTTAATTTCGGTTGGTGACCCTTTACAACTATTGTGGAAATCTGGGCTTTGCCCTCCGATGAGAGCCAGGACTATCCTACCGGTTCATACCTTGTGGATAGGGATGCAGATAGGAATGCTTGACTGGAGCTACGTTAGGAGGATCTCACGGGGCGCATGGAGATCACTCAGGGTGTTTAGTGTGTTTTGTAGAATGATCAGATTAGGTTGACATAGAGGGAATAAATGTCTTTCTTTTGAATTGTGTTTATTTTAAATTGGAAAATTGTATCTTTACTAATATTGTCAACATGATAGTTTATTTTCGATGGGTTCCATGTACCATTTTTTGAGGTGTAAATACTCTGGATTCATATTTCGAAAAACTTTTCCGCTGCTTATAAATTGAAATGACTTAAATATTTATCAAAAGGTATTTCCGTATTTATTTCTCTGTTTTATTTTAATTTCTTTTAAAAAAAAAATATACCCTCGCTTTGAAAAACGGGGTGTTACAGATTGGTTGTTGTTGTAGTTTGATGTTGAGTTAGATGTATAGGCATTGAAATGTTGGAAAGTCTGTAAACATACTCAAATCATTACTAGTGAAGGCTGAAATCATTAAGTGATTTCAGGACTGGACGTAGACTATTGAATCGATAGTCGAACCAGTATAAAAATCCCTAGTGCACACTTTTCTATCTCTATACTCTTTATCTTGATAATGCACGTGTTCTTGAATGTTTGTTTTGAATAAGTTCTGAATCTATTACTATTAAAATTGGAATTAATATTAAACAAATTGGTTTTAATATTAAGTTCATCACTTTGGAAGGAATTGGATAATCTTGCTAATAATATTGTGTACAACTTCCTAAGGATAGAGGCCATTCCACCAACAATTGGTATCAGAGCCTAATCTTTTAGACTATTTCTCAAAAAGAAAATGACTTATATTGAATTCCTAGGCGAAGGTGCCTCTTTAGCTAGACCCCCTGCATTTAATGGGTCTGCTTATATGTACTGGAAAGAAAGAATGCTAATTTTTCTAGAGGCAAGTGGTCGTGACATATTAGATGCAGTAGAAAATGGTCCTTATGTGCCTAGAATTGCTGGTACTGGTGAATCATTAATCTTGAAACCCAGATCTGATTGGTCTGATGATGATAAGAAAAAAGTTGGCTATAATGCAAAAGGCAAAAATATAATAACTTCTGCTTTAAGTGCTGATGCGTTTTTAAGGGTATCAAATTGCAAAACTTCCAAAGAAATGTGGGATACTGTAACACCCCAATTTTTAACAGCGAGAGTGTATTTTTTTTTTCAAAACAAATTCATGAAACAAAGAAATAATTAAGGAAATACCTTTGGATAAGTATTTAAGTCATAACACAACGACAATTAAGTCAACATAATTTACAAGCAGCGGAATAGTTTTTGAAATACGAATCCAAAGTAATTACTCATCAAAAAGTGGTACATGGGATCCATCGAAAATAAAAGGTCATGCTGACAATATTGGTATAGGTACAATCTTCCAAATTAAAATAAACACATTCCAAAAGAAAGACATCTAGTCCATATACGTCATCTTAATCTGATCATTCTACAAAAAAACTATACATCCTGAGTGATATTCACGCGCCCTGCAAGATCCTCCTAACATAGCTCCAGTCAGGTGTTTCCAACTACATTCCCATCCACAGGGTACGAACTGGTAGGATGGTCCTGGTTCTCATCTGAGGGCAAAGCCCATATTTCCACAATAGTGTAAAGGGCCACCAACCGAAATTAATAATTAACACATAACATTTAAGTTTTTAGATGCACAAAATAACATTTCAACTTAGCATGCACCTTAAAAGGGTTTCCATATGCTAAACATTCATATAATACTTGCCAAGTAAAAATGAAATCAAAAATAAGGTTTTAATCAATCAAGTAATAAATCAACTGACCAATCAATTGATGAATCAATTGGGCAATTGATTGTCTGACTCAGAATAAAAGTTTTTACTAAGTAAATCAATTGGGAAATCGATTTCTTAAAGGTTTTTAGTGAAACCCGTATTCTGGGTTTAAATCAATCAATTGGACAATCGATTTGCACATCAATTGAGAAATCTATTTTGTGATTCACAGAACAAAGATTTTGCTGAGTTAATCAATTGGGAAATCAATTTCTTAAATGGTTTTAAGAAACATATTACATAATCGATTGGCACGTGGATTTTAAATAAATAGTTGAGCTACTGTAACAAGCCAAATCGATCGGCAAATCGATTAGTTCAATATATTTTTAAGATTCAACAAAACAAGAAACGTAATAATCGATTAGGCAGTAAATTAAGCAGGTATTACATTTTAACAGAATCGATTGGGAAATCGATTTTTTTGAAGTTTTTCTAAAACTACATAAACTGAATCAATCACAATTACACACAATTCCAAAACATAACACATAGCAATTATAACACAATCACCACAACATCTTGAGTTTCGAAATAGTGTTGCAATCAATCACACTTACACACAATTTCAAAACATAACACTTAGCAATTATAACACAATCACCACGACAACTTGAGTTCAAACACTCAATCATAATCTTGAATCAAACACGACGCGTGTGCCAAGCACCCTAATGCAATGCATATATGCCAAAATGCATGGACTCGGAATTCGAAACCAAAACCCTCCTCGAAGGGCCGTAAATCAGAATTGTACCGCCTATCACAGGCCGAAGTACTAAATTACCGAGGTGCCACCTATCACGGGTCAGCACGATTTACTAAAAAGCATAAATCGTAAACGTACCGCCTATCACAGACCTGTACTGTTTACCGAGGTGCCACCTATCACGGGTCAGTACGATTTACAAAAAAAAAACTTAAATCGTAAATGTACCGCCTATCACAGACCAGTATTGTTTACCGAGGTGCCCCCTATCACGGGTCAACACGATTTACGAAAAACATAAATCGTAAATGTACCGCCTATCACAGGCCGAAGTACTATTTACTGAGGTGCCACCTATCACGGATCAACACGATTTACCAAAAATGAAATGCATGAACGTACTCTGACTCTATCCACGACGATTGTGAAGTAAATGTAGATATTAAAAGATTCCCCATTTTTAATACTCATTTGACTCTAACAATTTTCACGACAATCATTAAGTAAACAAAGATATTAAAATATTCCCTATTTTTAATATTCGTTTAACTCTACTGACTTTCAAATTCCCCACAGAGCATACTCAGACATATTCTCAAATTCAATCCACAATTCACACCAAATCACATCAGTTCATTTTTCTACAAAATCCACCCAAACAGATCTCAAAATTTATAGGTATTGATTATGAACACGTCAAATACGACAAACACAAATCATCAAAACCCACCACTCAAACAAATCAAATTTCATTTCCTCAAAATCATACATAAATGAGTTAAATTCATTTTCTCCAAAACAACACTTCAACCCTAACAAATTATTTTTCCACACAACCACAGACAAGTCCCTAAATGCAAACTAAAATTTTGGAAGGAGCCCATACCTTAACGATAGCTTTAACGATCGATTACCGTACCGCGAGTAATTCCGATAAAATCTTCGTTCGTGACGTTGCTTCCAAAGATAGTTCACTAGCACCGTAGCATGGTGGTGACCAACTTTCCCTTCTATCACATCGCGAAACGAAGCTTAGATCTAGATGAAACATGGAGGTTTGCGTTTAACAGTTTTGAAAACCCCTAACACCGTTTTTCTTCATTTTTGAATCAAGGAGGAAGAATGAAGTTGACAAATCCTTGTCTTCTCACCCACCAAACCTTGGGTTTCTTTTCTTGAAGCAAAAGAAAGTAAAAAGGAAGCAAACGAAGAAGAAGGAAAAATGTGTTTCGTGAGTTAGCACGGAGAGGAAGGATTATGTTTTCTTTCTTTTCCTCGTTTCCCTTTTCCTTTGTTTTTCCTTTCTTTCCTTTTTCTTTCTTCTCATATATATATATATATATTAATTAAACCAAATCAATATCAAAATATCTAGATATTTTATATATTTGTAAAATCATCATTTCCACATCACCTCCCATCACTTCTCAAACCATTTTGATAAAAATATCTACTCTCGTCGCAACTCAATTGATATATACAATTTTTAGCAACTCGAGATATTTTTAACAAAACTCCCCAGAATTAAATTCTTCGTAAAAGATTCACCGCAATTAATTTAATTTATTTATCGACGAGTAATTTTAATCGGGCATCAAAATATCTTTTTGATCATTTAAACTCCCAAAAATATTAATAACTTTGGCTAAAAAGCCTCCGAGTTCAATACCAAAATACACTAAAATACATAAAGTATAATTTAAAGTTATGGGTCTTACATTACTACCCCTCTAAAATTAGTTTCGTCCTTGAAACTACGCGTCGGTAAATAACTATGGGTGTTGTTCTCTCATCTTGCTCTCCAGTAATTGGGTGCCAAATCACCTTGACCAACGAAACATCCTTGGTCCTCAATCGCTTAATCTTCCTGTCATCAATTCTCACAAGTGGTACTTCGAATGACAAGTTATCCTTTAGTTGGATTGTGTCTGGTTCGATCACATGAGATGGATCTGCTAGATATTTCCTTAATTGTGACACATGAAACAAGTCATGATTATTGGACAGTATCGGAGGCAATGCAATTCGATAAGCAACATGCCCAATTCGTGAAGAAATCTGATATGGTCCAATGAATTTCGGAGTCAATTTCTTCGATTTCAAGGCTCTACCAACTCCAGTAGTAGGTGTGACTCTTAGAAATACATGGTCACCCTGTTTGAATAATAAAGGTCTGCGACGCTTGTCCGCGTAACTCTTCTGACGATCTTGTGAAGTCTTCATTTTCTCCTTGATCTTCTTTACCTTAGCTGTAGTCTGTTGTACCATCTCTGGTCCGACAATCATACTTTCACCGTCCTTATACCAACACAAGGGCGGTTGACACTTGCGCCCATATAAAGCCTCATATGGTGCCATTCCAATACTTGCGTGGAAACTATTGTTGTAGGTGAACTCAATCAATAGAAGTACATCATCCCAAATTCCCCTATAATCTAATACACATGCTCTCAATAGATCTTCCAGGGACTGATTTGTCGTTTTAGTGTGTCCGTCCGTTTGTGGATGGTAAGCTGAACTCAATCATAGTTTCGTTCCCAACACTTCATGCAATGCACCCCAAAAATGTGATGTGAACTTCAGATCACGGTTTGATACAATACTCGATGGTACTCCGTGTGATCTCACAATTTCAGCAATGTAGATCTCTATTAGCTTATCTACCTTATAGGTGGTCTTTACTGGCAAAAAGTGTGCGGATTTAGTTAGTCGATCCACTATCACCCATATGGAATCATTCTTTCTCCTTGTTTTAAGCAATCCAGTTATAAAATTCATGGAAATGCTGTCCCACTTCCATTCAGGTATATATAAATGTTGCAACATCCCAGCAGGTCGCTGATGTTCCACCTTCACTTTCTGACAAGTTAGACAAGTTGATACATACTCCGCTACATGTTTCTTCATTCCTGGCCACCAATAATTATGCCTCAAATCCTGATACATCTTTGTTGCTCGAGGAAGAATACTCAACTTACTCTTATGAGCCTCTTCTAAAATTGTTTTCCTCATATCTGTAATTTCTGGTACACAAATCCTACCATTACATCGCAAAATATTATCTGATCCAATCTTAAACTCATTTGTCTTCCCTTACACTATTAGGTTCCTCTTCTGTTGAATTAAGACGTCATCTTGAGAATTTGCAATGTCTTCAAGTAGTCCACTCGAAATCTTAATCATTCTGAATTTCAAAATTCCCGGTGCAAATTCTACGGTCAAGTGTAGGTCTCTAAAAGCTTCCCACAACTCTTGTTGTCTAGCCATAATTGTTGAAGACACCGATACACTTCTTCTACTCAACGCATCAGCCACTACATTGGCCTTCCCAGGGTGGTACTGCAGTGTGAAATCAAAATCCTTGAGAGTCTCCATCCATCGTCTCTGGCGCATGTTCAATTCCTTTTGATCAAACAAATATTTCAAACTTTTATGGTCACTGAACACTGTGAACATAAATAACAGCAGCAAGCTCCAAATCATGAGTAGGATAGTTTCTCTCAGGAATCTTCAATTGCCTTGAGGCATAAGCTACAGCTTTCTTGTGTTGCATCAGAACACATCCCAAACCTTGGTGAGATGCATCACAATAAACTTCATAGAGTTCTTCTGATTGCAGTAATACCAATACTGGTGAGGTCGTCAATTTTGTCTTTCTTAACTGAAAATTTTCCTCACACTTCTCCGTCCATGCGAACGGTTGATCTTTTCTGGTAAGTTGTGTCAATGGAGTCACAATCTTAGCAAAACCTTCAATAAACCTCCTGTTGTACCCTGCCAGTCCTACAAAACTTCGTATGTCAGTGACAGTCTGAGGCTGTTTCCAAGCAAGAACCGCGTCAATCTTAGTCGGATCTACAACGATTCCTTCTTTGGCTATCACAAGTCCTAAGAAATTCACTTCTTCTAGCCAAAACTCACACTTCGACAGATTGGCATACAATTGCTTCTCGCGTAAAATCTCAAGAACTTGACGTAAATGTTCTCCATGCTCTTCTTCAGTTCTTGAATTAATTAATATATCATCAATGAACACCACAACAAATTTATCAAGGAATGGATTAAAGATTATGTTCATGTAGTCCATTTAAATTGATGGTGCATTGGTAACTCCAAACGACATAACAAGATATTCATAATGTCCATAACGGGTTCTGAAAGCAATTTTCTGAATATCTCCTTCCCTTACTCGAATCTGATGGTAACCCGACTTCAAGTCAATCTTCAAAAATATTGCGGCCCCTCTCAACTGATCCATCAAATCATCGATGCGTGGCAAAGGTTAACAATTCTTAATAGTTGCCTTATTAAGCTGTCTATAATCCACACATAAGCGTGAGTTTCCGTCCTTCTTCTTAACTAGCAACACCGGAGCTCCCCATGGTGATACACTTGGCCTAATAAATTCCAATGGTGACATTCGATACGGCGCAATTGAAATTGGTCCGGTTCCTGGGTGCAAATCAATGAAGAACTCCACTTCTCTTATTGGAGGTAACCCTGGAATTTCCGTTGGAAATATGTCCTGGTATTCCTTTACATGTACTACGTCTTCTATGTTCACATTCACCTTTGCATCCATGTTGGCCAAAGATAGAAACTCATGAGTTTATTCTCTTAATGACACTCCGAGTTTGTTAGTAGCTAGATACTTAACAACTCCTGGTTCGGGGAAAAGAACCATTTTGCGAGCACAGTCCAAGATCACATAATGATATAACATCCAATCCATACCGAGAATGACCTCGAGTGATTGTAGAGGTAAACAAATCAAATTAATCAAGAAATCCCTATTTTGTATAGTTACTTGACAATGTAAACATGCATAATTTACTGTCAAAGTCTTAGCAGGTGTAGAAACAACCAAATCAAAAGGTAGAGACGACACAAATATCTTCAAACGATTCACATAATCCATAGCAATGAAGGAATGGGTTGCCTCCGAATCAAAAAGTGCAGTTGGAGTGTTACCTGCAATCTCACAGTCACGTTGAATCAGATTGCCAGATGGATTTCTAGCTTCAGCACTCGCACAATAAACATGTCCTCTAGCAGTAGGACGAGTAGCCCTAGTTACATTCACAACTGGTTCCACCTTCGGAGCCGTGCAATCCCTTGCCATGTGCCCTGGCTTCAGACAATTGTAACAGGTGAGAATATTAGAGGTACAAGCACTAGCATAATGTCCCTCTTCCCCACATCGGAAACATCGAACCACTTGTCCCAATTGTCTTCCGAAATTCTAGTTCCCTGGGCGATTCTGCCCACCGTTGTTATTTTGTGGTCGATTATAAGGTTTAGCAACCTGTTTTCCCTTGTTGTTCTGATGATTCACCTGACTAGGCCCTCCTGAACTAAAATTCCCTCCTCGGCTAGCCCTCTTATTCTTCATATCCTCAACTTCTCTACATTTTTCCACAAGAACTTGGAAACATTGCGTTCCCAAGGGTAAGACAGAGTCTTGAATCTCATACTTTAGTCCGTCTTGGAAACGATGACACATGTATGGTTCATCAAAATCTTCATGGAAAAACCTAAAATGCCTTGATAGCGGTTCAAACTTAGCAGCATATTCGCCCACGGTCATGTTCCCCTGATGTAGTTTCAGAAAAATAATCACCCAATTTAGTCCTGGTACTCATCGGGAAGTATTTGTCTAAAAACTTCCTTTTGAATGATTCCCAATTCACCTCCTCGTGAGCTGATCCCATCAACAATCTTGCACTCCTCCACCAGTACTCAACATCCCCTAATAGCATATAAGTGGCATAGTTGACCTTCACTCCCACCTGACAGTTAATTATTTCGAAGATCATTTCCACTTCTTGGATCCATTGATTCACTTTCTCTGAATTCTCATCCCCCTTAAACTTGGGAGGATTGTAACGAGGAAAATCGTCTAATCCTCTTGACTCTGCAGCACGGATCTCTCTTTCCCTCTTTTCAAGATCACTATGAGTCTTGGCAGCCGTCTGTGCAGCAACAGAAGCAGCCATGTTATTCATAGCCTCCGCCATTCGATCATCCTTATTAGCATTGGCTCTTGGAGCGTCATTCCTTCTTGGCGGCATGGTTTTCCTATAAAACCATCATCAAGTAGAGTCTTAACAGTACTTCAAATAATTCCAAAACTAACTTCGGACCACATCAAAACATAATAATAACTTCGGACCTGATAACTCAAACCACCTAAACCGATGCATGATCAAATAACAACTCCCAACCTACAGGTTGACCTACAATACATAACCAACACAGCACATCCCCAAAGAAATCCAAACCAAAGCTCTGATACCACAATGTAACACCTAGATTTTTAACAGCGAGAGTGTATTTTTTTTTTCAAAACAAATTCATAAAACAAAGAAATAATTAATGAAATACCTTTGGATAAGTATTTAAGTCATAACACAACGACAATTAAGTCAACATAATTTACAAGCAGCGGAATAGTTTTTGAAATATGAATCCAAAGTATTTACGCATCAAAAAGTGGTACATGGGACCCATAGAAAATAAAAGGTCATGCTGACAATATTGGTATAGGTACAGTCTTCCAAATTAAAATAAACACATTCCAAAAGAAAGACATCTAGTCCCTATACATCATCCTTATCTGATCATTCTACAAAAAACTATACATCCTTAATGATCTTCACGCGCCCCGCAACATCCTCCTAACAAAGCTCCAGACATGTATTTCCAACTACATTCCCATCCACAGGGTACGAACCGATAGGATGGTCTTGGTTCTCATCTGACGGCAAAGCCCAGATTTCCACAATAGTGTAAAGGGTCACCAACTGAAATTAACAATTAACACATAACATTTATGTTTTTAGATGCACAAAATAACATTTCAAATAAGCATGCACCTTAAAAAGGTTTCCATATGCTAAACATTCATATAATACTTGCCAAGTAAAACTGAAATCAAAAATAAGGTTTTAATCAATCAAGTAATAAATCAACTGACCAGTCAATTGATGAATTAATTGGGCAATTGATTGTCTGACTAAGAATAAAAGTTTTTACTAAGTAAATCGATTGGGAAATCGATTTCTTAAAGGTTTTTAGTGAAACCTGTATTCTAGGTTTAAATCAATCAATTGGACAATCGATTTGCACATCAATTGAGAAATCAATTTTGTGATTCACAGAACAAAGATTTTGCTGAGTTAATCGATTGGGAAATCGATTTCTTAAATGGTTTTAAGAAACATATTACATAATCGATTGACACGTCAACTTTAACTAAATAGCTGAGCTACTGTAACAAGCCAAATCGATTGGCAAATCAATTAGTTAAATATATTTTCAAGATTCAAGAAACCAAGAAACATAATAATCGATTAGGCAGTCGATTAAGCTGGTATTACATTTTAACATAATCGATTAGGAAATCGATTTTTCTGAAGTTTTTCTAAAACTACATAAACTGAATCAATCACAATTACACACAATTCCGAAATATAACACTTAGAAATTATAACACAATCACCACGACATCTTGTGTAAGACCCTTTAGTTTTTAAATCCCAAATTATACTATTTAAGGGTATTTTGTGTTGAATTTCTTAGGCTTTTAGCCCAGTTTTTGGTAATTAGTGAGTTACATGCCAAAAATATATTCTTGGAAATTAGATTAAAATTATTTGTCGGATAATAATTTATTTACGTTACGAAGAACTGAATACCGAACGATTTTGTTAAAAATATCTTTATTTGTAGAAAATTTTATCTGTTAATTGAATTGTGACAAGAGTATATATTTTTATCAAAATGGTTTGAAAAGTGATGTTTTTCATTAATATCTAAAATATCCAGATATTTAGATATTTATTGGTTTAGGTTTAATTATTATATATATTATATATTATTATTATTAGTAATATTATAAGTAATATATATATATATATATATTGGAAAGGAAAGGAAAAAATAGAAAAACAGAGGAAACAAGAAACGTTGCCTCTCCCGTTGCGCGAACCCTTTCTCCTTCTCCTTCCTTTTCTTGCTTTGGCTTCAAGAAAACCAAGTGTGTGTGAAAGGAAAACATTCCCCTACTGCTTGACTTCTTCTCTCCGTCCTATTTCTTCTTCTCGGATTCGAAAACGGTGTTAGGGATTTCAAAACCGTCAAACGCAAACCTCAACATTTCTTCTAGATCTAAGCTTCGTTTCACGAAGAGATAGAAGGGAAAATTACTTGTAAACTAACTTTGGAAGCGACATCACGAGCGGAGATTTTACCAGAATTACCTGTGGTACCGTAATCGCTCGCTAAAGCTAACGTTAAGGTAAGGGCTCCTTCCAAACTTTTAGTTTGCATTTAGGGACTTATTTGTGGTTGTGTGGGTAAAGAAATTTGTTAGGGTTGAAGTGTAGATTTGGGGAAAATGAATTTAACTCATTTATATGTAGTTTTGAGGAAAGGAAATTTGATATGTTTGAGTGGTGGGTTGTGATGATTTGTGGTTGTCGTGTTTGACGTGTTCATAACAATGTGTTTGTGTTTGTGATGATTTTGAGATGTGTTTGTGTGGATTTTGTGGAAAAATGAAATAATGTGATTTGGTGTGAATTGTGGATTGAATTTGAGAATATGTCTGACTATGTTCTGTGCAGAATTTGAAAATCATTAGAGTTTAACGAGTCTTAAAAATGGCGAATCTTTTAATATCTATGCTTACTTAATGTTTGTTGTGAAAATCATTAGAGTTAAAAGAGTATTAAAAATGGGGAATCTTTTAATATCTCTATTTAATTAATGTTTGCAGTGAAAATCGTTAGAGTTAAATGAGTATTAAGAATGGGGAATCTCTTAATATCTATGTTTACTTAATGATTGTCCTTCGAATTGTAAGAGTTAAATAGGTATTAAAAACGGGTAATCTTTTAATATCTGTCTTTACTTAATGGTGTTTGTCCGTGAGAGACTACACCTTGGTAAATTGTGTTTGTCCGTGAGAGACTACACTGGTGTTTGTCTGAAAGAGACTACATCTCGGTAAATTGTGTTTGTCCGTAAGAGATTGCACTGGTATTTGTCTGTGAGAGACTACACCCTGGTAAATTGTGTTTATCCGTGAGAGACAACACAGGTGTTTGTCCGTGAGAGACTACACCCTGGTAAATTGTGTTTGTCCGTGAGAGACTGCACTGGTGTTTGTCCGTGAGAGACTACACCTTGGTAAATTGTGTTTGTCCGTGAGAGACTACACCCTAGTAAATTGTATTTGTCCGTGCGAGACTGTACTAGTGTTTGTCTGCGAGAGACTACACCCTTGAAAATCGTGTTTGTTAGGGAGAGACTGCACCCGTGTTTGTCCATAAGAGACGGCACCCGTGTTCGTTCGTAAGAAACTCTACGTTTAGGATTTACGCCTCTCGCGGAGGGTTTTGTTTGGAATTGAGGTTTAAGACTTGTTATAGGCTAAAAATTAATAAATCGTGCAAGCCTGTAATAGGTGGCACCTTGGTAATAAGTGCTGGTCTGTGAGAGACTGTACAATTACGATTTTCTACTCCCGAAGAGTTTGATTTGAATTTCGAGTCCATGCATTTTGGCATATACGCATCGCATTAGGGTGTTTGGCACGCAAGTCGTGTTTGATTCAAGATTATGATTGAGTGTTTGAACTCAAGTTGTCATGATGATTGTGTTATAATTGCTAAGTGTTATGTTTTGGAATTGCGTGTGAGTGTGATTGATAGCAAAACCATTTCAAAACTTAAGTTGTCGTGGTGATTGCGTTATAATTGCTAAGTGTTAAGTTTTGGAATTGTGTGTAATTGTGATGGATTCAGTTTATGTATTTTTAAAAAAACTGTAGACAAATCAATTTCCCAATCGATTCTGTTAAAAAGTAATACCAGCTTAATTGACTGCCTAATCGATTATTACGTTTCTTGTTTTTTTGAATTTTGAAAATATATTGAACTAATCGATTTGCCAATCGATTTGGCTTGTTACAGTAGCTCAGCTATTTATTTCAATCGATTGTTCAATCGTTTTCTTTAATCAGAGGACGCAGGTCTGATGAAACCATTTAAGAAATCGATTTCCCAATCGATTTTCCATTCGATTGATTTAAACCCAGAATTCAGGTTTCACTAAAAACATTTAAGAAATCGATTTACCAATCGATTGTCCAATCGACTGATTTAAACCCAGAATACAGGTTTCACTACAAACCTTTAAGAAATCGATTTCCCAATCGATTTACTTAGTAAAAACGTTTATTCTGAGTCAGACAATCGATTGCCCAATTGATTCATCAATTGACTGGTCAGTTGATTTATTACTTGAATGATTAAAACCTTATTTTTGATTTCATTTTTACTTGGCAAGTATTATAAGAATGTTTAGCATATGGAAACCCTTTTAAGGTGCATGCTAAGTTGAAAGGTTATTTTATGCATTTAAAAAATTAAATGTTATGTGTTAATTGTTAATTTTGTTTGGTGACCCTTTATAACTATTGTGGAAATCTGGGCTTTGCCCTCAGATGAGAACCATGACCATCCTTCCGGTTGGTGCCCTATGGATGGGAATGTAGTTGGACACACATGACTGGAGCTGTGTTAGGAGGATCTTGCGGGGCACATGAAGATCACTAGGGATGTATAGTTTTTTGTAGAATGATTAGATTAGGTTGACGTATAGGGACTAGATGTCTTTTTTTGGGATATATTTATTTTAATTTGGAAGACTGTACCTATACCAATATTGTCAGCTTGACATTTTATTATTGATGGGTTCCATGTACTACTTTTTGATGTGTAAATACTTTGGATTCGTATTTCAAAAACTATTCCACTGCTTGTAAATTATGTCGACTTAATTGTCTTTGTGTTGTGACTTAAATATTTATCCAAAGGTATTTCCTTATTTATTTCTTTGTTTCATGAATTTGTTTTGAAAAAAAAATACACTCTCGCTTTTAAAAATCGGGGTGTTACATCTTTTGTTTCGAAATAGTTTTGTAATCAAAATGTCATGCTGACAATATTAGTATAGGTACAGTCTTCCAATTTAAATAAACACAATCCAAAAGAAAGACATCTAGTCCCTATACGTCAACCTAATCTGATCATTCTACAAAAAACTATACACCCAGAGTGATCCTCACGCTCCCCGCAAGATCCTCCTAACATAGCTCCAGTGAGGCGTTTCCAACTACATTCCCATCCACCGGGTACGAACCGGTAGGATTGTCCTGACTATCATCTGAGGGCAAAGCCCAGATTTCCACAATAGTTGTAAAGGGTCACCAACCAAAATTAACAATTAACACATAACATTTATGTTTTTAAATGCACAAAATAACCCTTCAACTTAGCATGCACTTAAAAGGGTTTTCCATATGCTAAACATTCATATAATACTTGCCAAGTAAAATGAAATCAAAATAGGGTTTTAAACAATCAAGTAATAAATCAACTGACCAACCAATTGATGAATCAACTAAGCAATCGATTGTCTGACTCAGAATAAAAGTTTTATTAAGCAAATCGATTGGGAAGTCGATTTCTTAAAGGTTTTTAGTGAAAACTGTATTCTGGGTTAAATCAATCGACTGGGAAATAGATTTTCTTAAATTGCTAAGCCCTTGTGACAAGCCAAATCGATTGGCAAATCGATTTTGGTAAATAGTTGCGCCCTTGTAACTTGCCAAATTGATTGGCAAATCGATATTGATAAATAGCTGAGCCCCTGTAACTTGCCAAATCGATTGGCAAATCGATTTTGATAAATGGCTGAGGCCTTTCAACTTGCCAAATCGATTTTGTCCAATATCTTTTAATAGAATCGATTGGGAAATCGATTTTTCTGAAGTTTTTCTAAACTACATAAAGTGAATCAATCACAATTACACACAACACACAATTTCAAAACGTAACACTTAGCAATTACAACACAATCACCACGACATCTTAAGTCTCGAAATAGTTTTGAAATCAATCACACTTACACACAATTTCACAACATAACACTTAGCAATTACGACGCAATTACCACGACATCTCATGTTCAAACACTCAATCATAATCTTGAATCAAACACCACTCGTGTGCTAAGCACCCTAATGCAATGCGTATATGCCAAAATGCATGGACTCGAAATTCCAAAACAAAACCCTTCTCGAAGGGCCGTAAATCGTAAACGTACCGCCTATCACAGGCCAAAGTACTAAATTACAGAGGTGCCACCTATCATGGGTCAGCACGATTTACTAAAAAGCGTAAATCGTAATCGTGCCGCATATCACATACCAATACTGTTTACTAAGGTGCCACCTATCATGGGTCAGCACGATTTACTAAAAGAAAAAACGTAAATCGTAAAAGTACCGCCTATAACAGGCCAAAGTACTATTTACTGAGGTGCCACCTATCACGGGTCAGCACGATTTACCAAAAACGTAAATCGTAAATGTACCGCCTATCACTGGCCAAAGTACTATTTACCGAGGTGCCACCTATCACGGGTCAGCAACATTTACCAAAATGAAATGCATGAGCATATTGTGTCTCTATCCACTTCAATAGTTAAGTAAATGCAGATATTAAAAGATTCCCTATTTTTAATACTCATTTAATTCTATCAATTTTCACGACAATCATTAAGTAAACAAAGATATTAAGAGATTCCCCATTCTTAATACTCATTTATCTCTAACAATTTTCACTGCAAACATTAAGTAAACAGAGATATTAAAAGATTCCCCATTTTTAATACTCGTTTGACTCTAATGATTTTCACGACAAACATTAAGTAAATAGAGATATTAAAAGATTCCCCATTTTTAACACTCGTTTAACTCTAATGGTTTTCAAATTCCACATAGAACATAATCAAACATATTCTAAAATTCAATCCACAATTCACACCAAATCACATCAATTCATTTTTCCACAATATCCAACCAAACACATCTCAAATTTCATTAGTATTAATTATGAACACGTCAAATACGAGGAACACAAACCATCACAACCCACCACTCAAACACATCAAATTTCATTTCCTCAAAATCATACATAAATGAGTTAAATTCATTTTCCACAAAACACTCATCAGTATCACCAAAACCCAACTCTAAGATTTTACCCATAAAAGCATTAGATTCTCTTTCCCCCAAATCAACACTTCAACCCTAAAGAAATTCTTTTCCACACAACCACAAATAAGTCCCTAAATGCAAACTAAAACTTTGAAGGAGCCCTTACCTTAACGATAGCTTTAACGTGCGTTTACGGTACCGCGAGTAAATCTGGTAAAATCTCCGCTCGCGACGTCGCTTCTAAAGTTAGTTCACAAGTACCGTAGCATGGTGGTGAGCAATTTTCTCTTGTATCTCTTTGCGAAATGAAGCTTAGATCTAGATGAAACCTGGGGTTTTACGTTTAACGGTTTTGGAAACACCAACACCGTTTTTCTCCGTTTTTGAATCAAAGGAGAAGAATGAAGTCGAAGAGATGAAGTCGAGTAGCAGGGAAATGTTTTTCTTTCACTAACTTGGTTTTTCTTGAAGCAAAAGGAAGAAAAAAATGGAAGGTAGGAGGAAGGGGAAGAAATGGGTTTCGCGTGGCTGGAGGAGGAACAAGATTTTCCTTTCTTTGTTTTCCCTTCTTCTATTTTCCTTTCTTTCTATTTCCTTTTCTTTCCTTTTTATTTTCTTTTCTTTTCCCTCCAAACAAACATATATATTAATATATATTAATTACTTTTAACAAATATCTCAAAATATCTAGATATTTATTAAAATTACCATTTCACCCATAACCTCTCCAAACCACTTTTTGTTAACAATATCTACTATCATCGCAACTCAATTAACAGATACAATTTTTAGCAACTCGAGATATTTTTAACAAAACTCCCTTGAACTAAATTCTTTGTAAAAGATTCATCGCAGCTAATTTAATTTATTTATCGACGAGTAATTTTGATCGAGCATCAAAATATCTTGTTGGTCATTTAAACTCCCAAAATATTAATAACTTTGGCTAAAAAGGCTCCGAGTTCAATACCAAAATACACTAAAATACATAAAGCATGATTTAAAATTATAGGTCTTACAGATAGAGTCAGAATATGCTCAGCCATTTCATATTTGGTAAGTTGTGCAGACCCGTAATAGGTGGCACCTCGGTAAATAGTACTTCAGCCTGTGGTAGGGGGTACATTTACGATTTACGTTTCTTGTTGGTAAATCATGCAAACCCGTGATAGGTGGCACCTTGGTAAATAGTACTTCGGCCTGTGACAGACGATACATTTATGATTTACATTTCTTTTTAGTAAATTGTGCAGACCCGTGATAGGTGGCACCTTGGTAAACAATACTGGTCTTTCATAGGCGGTACGTTTATTATTTACGCTTTTTAGTAAATCGTGCAGACCTGTGACAGGTGGCACCTCGGTAATTTAGTACTTTAGCCTGTGATAGGTGGTACAATTAGGATTTACGGCCCTTCGAGGAGGGTTTTGGTTTGGAATTTCGAGTCCATGCATTTTGGCATATACGCATTGCATTAGGGTGCTTGGCACATGAGTCGTGTTTGATTCAACATTATGATTGAGTGTTTGAACTCAAGTTGTCGTGGTGATTGTGCTAAAATTTCTAAGTGTTATGTTTTGGAATTGTGTGTGAGTGTGTTTGATAGCAAAACCATTTTGAACTTAAGTTATCGTGGTAATTGTGTTATAATTGTCCAGTGTGGATGTTTTGGAAATGTGTGTAAGTGTGATTGATTGCAAAACTATTTAGAATTGCTAAGTGTTATGTTTTGGAATTGTGTGTAATTGTGATTGATTCAGTTTATGTAGTTTTAGAAAAACTTCAGGAAAAATCGATCTCCCAATCGATTCTGTTAAAATGTAATACCAGCTTAATCGAATGCCTAATAGATTATTACATTTCTTGTTTTCTTGAATCTTGAAAATATATTGAACTAATCAATTTGGCTTGTTACAGTAGCTCAGCTATTTATTTCAATCGATTGTTTAATTGATTTCTTTAATCACATGACACAGGTCTGATAAAACCATTTTATACATCGATTTCCTTATCGATTGATTTAATCCCAGAATACAGGTTTCACTAAAAACATTTAAGAAATCGATTTCCCAATCGATTGTCGAATCGATTGATTTAAACCCAGAATACAGGTTTCACTAAAAACCTTTAAGAAATCAATTTCCCAATCGAGTTACTTAGTTAAAAACTTTTATTCTGAGTCAGACAATCGATTGCCCAATCGATTCATCAGTTAACTGGACAGTTCATTTATTACATGATTGATTAAAAACCTTATTTTTGGTTTCAATTTTATTTGGCAAGTAGTATATGAATGTTTAGCATATGGAAACCCTTTTAAGTTTCATGCTAAGTTGAAAGGTTATTTTGTGCATTTAAAAACTTAAATGTTATGTGCTAATTGTTAATTTCGGTTGGTTACCCTTTACAACTATTGTAGAAATTTGGGCTTTGCCCTCAGATGAGAAGTAGGACCATCCTACCGGTTCGTACACTGTGGATGGGAATGTAGTTGGGAACACCTGACTGAAGCTATGTTAGGAGGATCTTGCGGGGCGCATGAAGATCACTCGGAATGTATAGTTTTTGTAGAATGATTAGATTAGGTTGACGTATAGGGACAAAATGTCTTTCTTTTGGGATGTGTTTATTTTTAATTTGGAAGATTGTACCTATACCAATATTGACAGCTTGATATTTTATTTTCGGTGGGTTCCATGTACCACTTTTTGATGTGTAAATACTTTGGATTCGTATTTCAAAAAACTATTCCGCTGCTTGTAAATTCTATTGACTTATTTGTTGTTGTGTACGACTTAAATATTTATCCAAAGTTATTTCCTTATTTATTTCTTTGTTTTATGAATTTGTTTTTAAAAAAATACACTCTCGCTGTTAAAAATCGGGGTGTTACAATATACATGGACTTATTTTCTGTCTCACAAAAGTGATGCCTTCTCAATTTTCAAAAAATTTGTAAATCAAGTTCAAAATGAGAAGAATCAGAAAATAGTTTCCATTAAGAGTGATCATGGTGGAGAATTTCAAAATGAATTTTTTGACAATTATTGTGATCAAAATGGAATTCACCACATTTACTCAGCTCCCAGAACTCCACAACAGAACGGAGTAATAGGAAGGAAAAATAGATTTATAGAAGAACATGCTAAAACAATGGTTAATGACTCTAGGCTTCCAAAATACTTTTGGGCTGATGCAATAAACACAACTACTCATGTGATAAATAGAGTTCTAATTAGGCCTATACTTAGAAAAACACCATATGAAATATACAAAGGTTGAAAACCAAACATTGCCTATTTTAGAGTCTTTGGATGCAAGTGTTTTGTACTGAAAAATGGAAAAGAGCATCTAGGGAAATTTGACTCTAAGGCAGATGAGGGAATTTTTCTAGGATATTCACAATCTAGTAAGGCCTATAGGATCTACAATAAAGGAACTAAAACTATAGAGGAATCTGTTCATGTAAAATTTGATGAAATGTTTACCAAAAACTTGAATAGTACCCCTCTTATAGTTGGTGATTCTCTTGATGAAATTGTAGAATCAGATCCAAAAGAACCAAATGAAACATTACCTCCAACTGACTTTGATTATATAGAACCTATAAGGGAAGATGACTTACCTAAGGAATGGAAATTCAACAAAAACCATCCTATTGACAACATCATAGGAAAAATTTCTAAAGGGGTTGCTACTAAAACATCCCTTAGACACTTCTGTAATTTCACATCGTTTGTTTCTCAAGTAGAACCTAAGAATATAAAAGAAGCTCTCTTGGACAATCATTGGATAATTGCCATGCAAGAAGAGCTTAATAAATTTGAGAGAAACAAAGTATGGATCTTAGTTCCTAAACCAAAAAACAAACATATTATTGGAACTTGGTGGGTGTTTTTGGAATAAGATGGATGAGAATGGAGTAATAACAAGAAATAAGGCTAGAATAGTTGCTAAAGGTTACAACCAGGAGGAAGGTATTGACTATGATGAAACTTATGCGCCTGTAGCCAGATTAGAAGCAATTAGGATTTTGCTTGCTTATGCTTGTATCATGGATTTTAAATTGTATCAAATGGATGTAAAGAGTGCTTTTCTGAATGGAGATATCCAAGATGAGGTTTATGTAGCTGTTGAGGTTGAATATGTAGCTGCTGGAAGTTGTTGTACACAAATATTATGGATGAAACAACACCTTTCTGACTTTGGTGTTGATCTTGGAACTGTGCCAATAATGTGTGACAACATTAGTACCATAAATATCGCAAAGAATCTTGTTATGCATTCAAGAACAAAGCATATAGAGATTAGACATCATTTCATTAGGGATCAATACCAAAATGGTAATATCATGCTTGAATATATTAATACTTCTGATCAATTAGCTGATATCTTTACCAAAGCTCTACCCAAAGAAAGTTTCTTCTATATTAGAATGAAACTTGGTATAAAAGATCAAAATGAAATATGATCTCTATGAAAAATCGATTGAGACATCGATGTTTCCTCTAAACTAACTAACTTGCAATAGATAAATCGATTTGTACATTGATTATCCTGTGTCAAAATTTCAAATCAGCATTACAAAATCGAATTCATAATCGATTTATGCTACACAATGTCTCAATTGTCAAAATATAAAACACGATAATCGATTTCATAATCGATTTAGTGATATGTGGTAGCAATAAATGCTGAACCAAAATCGATGTGACAAAGTATACATCAATCCAATCGATTGGTGAATCGATTGAAGATTTGGAAAATCATTTTAAAAAAATCGATTTCATAATCAATTATTTCTCCCAGAAATCCAAAGATTTGAGAAATTTTCCAAACTCGAACCCAAGCATCGATTTGGTAATCGATTTTGTCAATTTATCTAACCTACAAGCCAAATAAGTCGATTTAGAAGTCGATGCTGTTATGTGAAGTTTTCCTGAACTGATATGGAAATCGATTTGGACAACGATTTATCCATTGAACACTTACTTAAGGAAATTGATTTGGGAATCAATTTGCAATATGACTGTTGCAAAAATACTTGCCGTTGGAGGCAACTAAAACTGAAACCTTTCATTTCCCTCCAATAACGGTAACAAAATCGATTTGGCAATCGACGTGTCATGTGCAAATGCTTAATAACATCGATTTAGAAATCGATTCTGAACAGTACTACTTAAAACCCTAAATCGATTTCTCAACACATTTTCCCTAAACTTCTCAAACTTTTCTGTGTTTTCTCTGTGCTTTTTACACCTCTCAAACTCTCTCCAAACTCGATTTCTCTGATTCCTTGAAACTTCTCAAACTTCCTAAATCTCTCAAATGGAAAGAGTGAAACAAACAAGTGAGAAATCACCATCCTCTTCCTCAACCTCTAGTGGTAGAACTCCTTCTCCTCCACCTACTTCCCCTCCTGCCAAAAGAGTGTCTATACCCACTCATAAGATTGTGGCTAAGGATAAAGGGAAAGCCATTGCCACTGATCATGGAAAAATCAAAAAGAGGAAGGTTCCTCACAAGAGAAGCTGATGGGTGATGCAATGAAGGAGCCAACCCAAAAGAAGAAGAAAACCACTTCTTACCCTCAGCCAAAGAAGCCTCAACCTTCCAAAGGTAAACCTATTGAGGACTTTGCTCTTTCCCATGCATTCCTAAAGAGCAAAATCCATTAGGCAAGAACTCTGGATTTTGTGTACTTTGATGCAAATAGATTCACCTTCCAAAACCATCTAAGATTTCATGGATTGGTAGATTTCCTCTCATGCCCTTTGGAAATCTATCCAAGACTGATTAGAGCGTTCTACTCTAACTTCACCCTCACAGACACTGGATTTGAGTTTGAAGTTAAAGGGAAGAAAATTTCTATGTCCTTTAGGGAGTTCTCCTAGCTATCATGACTACCCTTCTATTGAGAAGCTGTTGACGGCAGGACTGATCCTGATTCTACTGATGAAGCTTAGGAAACATCAGTCGATACACACACAACCATTCAAGACCTGATGGTTGAAGGATTTTTTGAAAGAATATATTTCCCAATCAGTCAGATGAAAGTCCAACATAGGATGCTGATGTATGTGCTAACCAGGATGTTGGTACCTAGATCAGGGAATCATGCCGTAGTTCAGAAGCTGGACATTATTCTTCTTTAGAGCCTGTACAAGGAACTCAAGATTTGTTGGGCATGGATTGTGCTGATGAATATGATGGAAACAACACAAGGAAAGTTGATGCTCCCCTACCCTCAGCTAATCACCAAGATTCTGAGACACTTCAAAATTTCAGTTGTCAATGAAGAATCCGTAAAAACAACTCTAATTTTTGGTGAATCAATTGTCAACCAAATGCAATTGAAGAGGATCAATGGCATTTGGACAAGGGCTCAACCAAATGCTGAGCCAGCTGAAAACCAATATGAGGTTTTAGCTAAGTTGCTGGAATTTATGGAGTCTCAGGCTGCTCACAATGCTAAAGTGGAAGCCTCCCTTAGGAAACTCCATGAAACCCTCAACTCAATTGTTCAAGATGTTGATGCCATCCCAGACCATTTGGGTTTCAAGATGTCAATTGTTCTGAACCTCATGGTGAGGAGACACTTGTTGAGGCTAATACAGCAATCTCTACCTCTCCCATTGGTGATAATGAGGAACAATCCTAGATTAGTTGATTAGGTTTTTGTTTTCTTTGTGGATTTGTAATTGTATTTTCTTTTTGAATAAAATGAAAAAAGGGGGAGAATTTGAATGAATTTAACTTGTGCTTATGTGATCTGATATGTGCTGATGTTGTGCTTTGAGCTCTGATACCAAATTTGAACTTTATGCGCTCTGATACCAAATTTGAATGAATATAAATTGTGCTTGAAATTGAAATGAATTATGAAGTCTATAATTCAGGGGGAGTTTTAATGTTGAAAAGAAAATGGAAATTGAAATGAATCATGAATTCTTTAATTCAGGGGGAGTTTTTAAATAATAGTTATTATAAAGTTAAGGTTTGAAATGTAAACTCAAAGTTAAATTGTATGTTTGTCATTTAATCAAAAAGAGGGAGATTGTAAGATATATGCCTCCTTGACAATGATTTTAATATAACTTCCATACATATAATGTATATGCATTATCTGATTAATCTAATAGTTTGAGTTGAGATACATTTCAGGAAATCAATCAAGCAAAGATTGATCATATCATAAGGCTTGAAGATTATGTGAAAGAATCAAACACTACACTTGGAAAAATCTTGGATCTCAAGCAATCAAGCAAAGAATGATTATATCATACAAGGCTTGAAGATTATGTGTAAATTTGTCTTGTGTTCTTAGTTTTTATTAGTTAGATTCATCATTATGATTTCACACATCTAATATATGCCAATTAAAACTGAAATCATAAAATAAGTATGTTAATCAATCAACTAGTAAATCAATTGGTAAATTGGTTGGTTAATCGATTTTCTGATTCATAGAACAAAGTTTTCACTGAGTTAATCGATTGGGAAATCGATTACTTAAAGGTTTTTATCAGATCTGTGTTCTATGATTAAAAGAAATCGATTGGAAAATCAATTGGTAAATCGATGGGTTAATCGATTTTTTGATTCACAGAACAAAGTCGTCACTGAGCTAATCGATTAGCAAATCGATTACTTAAATATTTTTCGTCAGACTTGTGTTCTATGATTAAGAGAAATCGATTGGACAATCAATTGATATACTTTTCTTAAGCTACAAGCCTTTTACTAATCCATTAGTTAATCGATTGCATGAATGAATTAGTTCATCATTTATCAAAAACATATTGAATAATCGATTGGCACATCGATTCTCATTAAATATCTGAGTTACAGGGATAAATCAGTCGATTGGCAAATCGATTTGATTAAGTACCTGAGTTACTAGGACAAGTCAGTCGATTGGCAAATGTATTGGAGTAAATGTTTGAGTTACAGGGAGATATTAGCCCATTGCCAAATTGATTATGTTAATGAAAGTGAATCGACTGAGTAATCGATTGTTTGATCCTGCATTTTGAACAAAACAATTATAATTGATTATTCAATCGATTCTGATATGAACTGAGTATTAGTTTCTGATATATGCATTAAAAGAATTGATTAGCAAATTGATTAGTTCATCTATTTCAAGATTCCAGAAAAACAAGAAACGTGATAATCGATTAGGCAATCGATTGAGCTGGTAATACACATTAATAAAATCGATTGGGAAATCGATTTGTCTGAAGTTTTTCTAAAACTATATAAACTGAATCAATCACAATTTTTATAACTAACACATAGAAACCTAGAATTTCATTAGCTTTTCGAAAAATACACTTTGAGAGAAATTCTTATAACTCACAAATATCATTGGCAAATACTTAGTGTGAGTATTCATTGTGATTGAATCAAGTGTTCTTAGGTCTTTTTGAAAGAATCATTTTTGTAAAAGAAAGTGTGTGGAAATCCAGTATTGTGAATACTCTTTATCTCTATACTCTTTATCTTGATAATGCATGTGTTCTTGAATGTTTGTTTTTAATAAGTTCTGAATCTATTACTGTTAAAATTGGAATTAATATTAAACAAGTTGGTTTTAATATTAAGTTCATCACTTAGGAAGGAATTGGATAATCTTGTTAATAATATTGTGTATAACTTCCTAAGGATAGAGGCCAGTCCACCAACAATGTAAAGAAAGGATAATATTGTTGATATTTTAAGATATAAAGGATCAAATTGTTACTTATAATTAAATAAAGCACCAAATCAAATAAATAAATAAATAAAGAATTGAAGTGTTAAATGAAATTTTATATCTTATTTTTTTTATATTATTTTTATTTTTAGACTATCATGGTGCTTTTAGTAAAAGTGCTTTTTCAAATTTT
>JBBPBT010000722.1:267852-301098 GCA_037974875.1 Cicer bijugum | reverse complement strand
AAATTCATTTTTATTTTCACACATTTGACTGTGCATCTTGAAAAAGTATTTTATCATCTTCTATTATTTATTTTTTTACAGTTATCATATAGTATTATTTTATAAATATAAATCGCTATCTAAATGTTGAACCTATATTAGAGTTTAAAAAAAAATTGTTCAACAGTTCTTTAACTTTCTTCTTTCATCTAAATGAGATTTTTTGTATATCTGCAAAATTAAATAGGCCCTATTATACCTTAGTTTTGTTGTGGTGTTGAAATTAATAAATCTTCATAATTTATAATGGTAAACTCTAAACCATATCATTTATAAAAAATTCTAATAAAAAATTCATAAATTAAAATTCATAAATTAAAATCCATCAAAACCTACAAATTCGAATCCAACCAAACCTAATATATATCCATTAAACAAACAAACATGTCAAATAAAATAAAAAAATAATAGATAACAAGAAAATATTATTTACAATTGGCTAAAAAATAAAAATCATAACTTATAAACCATTCTTATTAATGTAATTATTCCATATGAGATGTGCTTTTCTCAAACACAAATTGATTGGAAAAACAATAAAGCTTAGGTTCAAACATTTATTGTTTCATATCCCTTGGTGGTGGAGGTTGAAGTTTGCAACAAGGGGAATTTGTACATACCATTGATACGCATTATAATGTTCGTGTTCGACATCAAAATAAAAATAGTAAAAGTAAAACATAAAATAAATCAGGAGATTATAGGTTTCACCCATATGTGTGATGAGTTTAAGGGTTAATATCATAATAAGAAAAACAACAGCGCTTGGATGAGGAAGAAATCAGCAAACACAACAAACTAGGCTATCGTTTGTCATCGGTGATAGATAACTATTCCAGAAAAGCTTCTCTGTTTTCGTCCAAATTTCAGTATGTTGTTTTACTCATTTAGCTAGTCATTTTAACACAATTTTCCATATTTTTTATAACCCCAATTTATCTCTAGAATATCCAACTTCTTCGTTTGTAGAATTCATTATTTTGCATCGTTCTACAATAAGTCCGATTTGAGTGAAACCAACCCCAAAACGACTGCGTGAAAAGTGGTTATATTATCCAATTATTGGAATCGTATTTGTGTGTGAAAGCGTCGAAATAATGTAAGGGATGAAAAAGTGTTTCAATTCATGAGTATAATATATTGTGAGATGAACGGGAAAACCGTATTTCCCAATGATTCATCCTGGGCTCGCTACGTACGGCAGTAGCCCTTTGAGTGATAACTTAATTAATGTGCAAAATGGAAATTATGAGATTAAAATATGGAATAGAAATACTTATAAGGTGTTGATTGATTCATTAAATGTGTGGAATTTAATATTATTGGGATATTTGATTTAATTTTGTTAAATGTATTTCATTTGATATTATTGCGATATTTGATTTAATATCGTTAAATGTATGATATTTGATATTACTGTGATATTGGATGTGAAATGAATTTTATGTATATGTTTGATTAGCCAAGTTTATCTGATAGGATGATAAAAGGTGGATGCATTTTAATAAATTTATGTGATTATGATGATGTATAATTAATTAGATTGATGTTATAAGTTTGTATGATGATGTATGATTTATTAGATTATGATGAGTTTATGTGATGATGTGTAATTAATGATAGTGATGTTATATATTATGATGAGAATCTTGAAGTGACTCCAAAGTTGATGAAATAGTTGTGATTCCAAATTGTGTTTGAGATTATGGCCTTAATGCAGTACAAAAGGCCAGCTAAGGGTGAAAATAAATATTGAGATTTTGTGAAGTGGAAATTATTTTGTCATCATATAGGTAGGGCCTAACAAGCCCATTGATTTTGAGAAAGTACAACCGAGTGAGTCTGATCGTGGCAGTCTGCTGTTGAGACTTAAGGCAAGATTGTTAAACCCTTGAGGTATTCGAGTGGAAAATACCTAATTGACTTGGAGGTAGCACTCTAAATGTCAGAAGCTACCATGCAACACACGTTTATCTCGATTGTCGTGTATATGTGTCTCGGGTTTAGTTGAGGAGATCCATACAAATAGGGTCAATTTGAAATGTCCGTCCACCGGGATGGTAGCATAGTATCAAACCTACTAACCAAGTACTTCAGAGTTAGAATGGTACTACATTGTGAAGTAGAGTCAAAGCTCATGCAAAAAATTGCATTTCCTTGTGATTGTTTTGTTGTGATTGATGTGTTTAGAAAGTAATAATAATTACTTTTAGATGATTTGATGCATATTATAATGAGATGATTATTTTACTTGAGTGACTTTGATGTTATAATATGATACAATTTACTTAAATATTTTGATATATCGTAATGTGATTATGATACGGTCTATTATGATTGTTTACATGTTCTTCTTACTTATATTATACTATTAACATGATTTCAAAACTCACCTCCTACGTTGTTTGTGTTTGACTGGCTTGGCCATGCATTTGCAAAATTGCAATTGTTACAGGTTAATGAGTTTCGAAGTTCAAGTTTGGAAGGAACCTCGCTCTGATAGGAGATACCATGAATAATGGTTTTAATTTGTATTTTACTTATTTAATTTGAAACGACTTTTGTATGAAAACCTTATAACTATTAGTAAGTTTTTAGAATTAAATCAAGTAATTAAACTTAAATCAAGTAATTACTTTTAGATGATTTGATGCATATTATAATGAGATGATTATTTTACTTGAGTAACTTTGATGTTATAATATGATACAATTTACTTAAATATTTTGATATATCATAATGTGATTATGATACGGTCTATTATGATTGTTTACATGTTCTTCTTACTTATATTATACTATTAACATGATTTCAAAACTCACCTCATTTGTTGTTTGTGTTTGACTGGCTTGGCATTTTACTTATTTAATTTGAAACGACTTTTGTATGATACCCTTATAACTACTAGTATGTTTTTAGAATTAAATCAAGTAATTATACTTAAATCAAGCTTATTGTGATTATACTATTTTAAAGGAGTAAAGAAGTTTATAGTGTTCCTTTTTATTTTTGAGAAACGTGATATCTTAAATTAAAAATAAAAGTTTTTATTTTCTTAGAAACAAATTTTTATTTCTCCACTGCAAATTTTATAGAAAAATAATATAAACTACTATATATATTATTTTGAGGTTTAGGGTGTCACAAGAAGTACCCAACAATAAGAGGCACCTATAAATAGTCGAAATATATTTTAGGATAAGCAAGAGATACATATGTACTCTCAATTCAGAAGAAGTTGAAGAAATTTTATATGTACTATCAATCTATAATAATGCGGTAATGTGAAAAATATTGGGCAAACATTACGAAATAATAATGTGGCGTTATGAAATCATAATGTGGTATTAATTTAGAAAATTTTGAATAGATGTTATGAAATAATATTTAAATAAGAGATATAGTATAAGATTGTGGATGATGTATAGAACTTGTGGAAAAACTATTTAGAAGAGAAAACTCTCTATGAAGATATACACGTATTGAATATTTAAAAATTATAAGTAATTATATTAAATTTGAGTTTAAATATCTATAAAAAAAATATTTCCATTTAGTATATAAGAAACTTCAAATATAACTACTTTAATAGAGAAACTAAAAAGAAGAAATTCTTAAACGTAGAAGTTTAGGCGGTGCCAACAACTTTTCATTGGTCCAATAACAGTAAAAAACAATTGTTAAGTTTAAAGAAATCTATTAAACTCGGTGTTGAAATTGATAGATGTTTATTGGCCTTTGATAACAATGCAAGAAAAAGCATAAACAAATCATTTTCACAGCCATGTTAGCCGGAAGCGCTATTAATAAAATCTTCTCTCGGACCTTCAAAGCCAGGTCGTAAAAACTTTTTCTCCCTCTTTGCAATTTTCCCATTTTCTTCTGATGAGCTCTCTCAGATATATTTGTAAAAGTAAAAATGTGAAGTTAGATTAATTCAGACAAAAAAATATATATAAGTAGATGACAGGTAGAGGCGAAAATGTAAAGTTGATTTATACAGACACATAACAAACATATTGAGTAATAATGTAGAACTAATGTGAAAAATGTTATGAAATAATAATGTGACATTATCAAATAATAATGTGGAATTAATTTAGAAATTTTGAGTAGATGTTATGAAATAATATTTAAATACGAGATATAGTATAAAATAGTGGATGATGTAAGACCCTGAATTTTAAATCCTAAATTATACAATTGTTACAAAGAATTTAATACCGGACACCTTTGTTAAAAAAATCTCAGGTTGCCGAAAATTCTATCTGTCAATTGAGTTGCGACGAGAGTAGAAATATTTATTAAATTACATTGAGATTGGAGTGAAGTGATGGATATGAGAGTTGTTAGATATTTATTCGTTTAGTTTTAATTAATATATATATATATATATATAAGCTAGAAACGGAAAGGAATGGAAGAAAACAGAAACAGAGGAAAAAGAAATACGTTTCCCTCCATTCTCGCGAACCCTTCTTTTCCCTACTTCATTCCATTTTCTTTTTCCTCCTTTTGCTTCAAGAAAAGGAACCCAAGGCTTGGTGGGTGAGAAGACAAGGATTTCTCAGCTTCATTCTTCGTCTTTGATTAGAAAACAAAGAAAAATGGTGTTAAGGATTTTCAAACTGTCAAACACAAACCTCCATGTTTCATCTAGATCTAAGCTTCGTTTCACGAAGAGATAGAAGGGACAGTTGCTCACCACCATGCTACGGTGCTAGTGAACTAACTTTGGAAGCGACGTCGCGAACAGAGATTTTATCGGAATTACTCACGGTACCGTAATCGCTCGTTAAAGCTAACGTTAAGGTAAGGGCTCCTTCCAAACTTTTAGTTTGCATTTAGGGACTTATTTGTGGTTGTGTGGAAAATAATTTTGTTAGAGCAGAAGTGTTGATTCGGGGAAAATGAATTTAATGCTTTTATGGGTAAAATTTTAGAGTTGGATTTTTAGTTATATTGATGAATGTTTCATGGAAAATGAATTTAACTCATTTATGTGTGGTTTTGAGGAAATGAAATTTGATGTGTTTGAGTGGTGGGTTGAGATAATTTTGTGGTTGTCGTGTTTGACTTGTTCATAATTAATATTTATAAATTTTGAGATGTGTTTGTGTGGATTTGGTGGAAAAATGAATTGACGTGTTTTGGTGTGAATTGTGGATTGAATTTGAAAATCATTAGAGTTAAACTAGTATTAAAAATGTCATGGATAGAGTCAGAGTATGCTCATGCATTTCATAGTACATGGCGACCGAATTGGCCATGCTGATAGTGGTGACCAGATGGGCCACGAGATGATTCCATGTGATTTTTGGTTCATCTTATCCTTGCAGGGATTGTCGCGTAGTGTAAGGTCTGTGATAGGCTGCGTATTTTGGTAAATCGTGCTGACCCGTGATAGGTGGCACCTCGATAAATAGTACTTCGACCTGTGATAGGCGGTACATTTACAATTTACATTTTTAGTACATCGTGCTGACCCGTGATAGGTAGCACCTCGGTAATTTAGTACTTCGGTCTGTGATAGGCGGTACAATTTTGATTTACGGCCCTTCGAGGAGGGTTTTGGTTTGGAATTCCAAGTCCATGCATTTTGGCATATATGCATTGCATTAGGGTGCTTGGCACGCGAGTGGTGTTTGATTTAAGATTATGATTGAGTGTTTGAACTCAAGTTGTCGTGGTGATTGTGCTATAAATGCTAAGTGTTAATGTTTGGGAATTGTGTGTAAGTGTGATTGATTGCAAAACCATTTTGAAACTCTAGTTGTTGTGGTGATTGCGCTATAATTGCTAAGTGTGATTACAGTACCGCGAGTGAATCCAGTAAAATCTCCGCCCGCAACGTCGCTTCCAAAGTTGGTTCCCTAGCACCGTAGCGTGGTAGTGAGCAACTTTCCCTTCTATCTCATCGCGAAACGAAGCTTAGATCAAGGTGAAACTGGGAGGTTTGTGTTTGACGGTTTTTGAAATCTCTAACTCCATTTTCGAATTCGAGAAGGAGGAAGGAGGAAGGAGTTGGGAACTTGATCTTTCTCACCCACTAGCCTTGGGTTTCAATTTTCGAACTCAAAGGAAGGAGGGAAAGCTTCGCGTGAGGCCGTGAGAGGAAGGAGATGGAAAATGTTTTATTTTTTCTTTTGGTTTTCCTTTCTTCTAATTTCCTTTCCTTCTATTTCCTTTTCTTTTTTTTTTCTATCTATCTCCTTTTTCTCTCGACACAAACATATATATATATATATATATATATTAATTATAATTAACAAATATCTCAAAATATCTCGATATTTGTTAAATTACCATTTCACCTATAATGCATTAAATTCTTCGTAAGATATTTCTTAAAGCCCCTGAGTTTAATACCAAAATCCACTAAAATGCATAAAGTATAATTTAAAATTATGGGTCTTACAATCTACAATAAAAGAAGTAAAACTATAGAGGAATCTGTTCATGTAAAATTTGATGAAATGATTTCTAAAAACTTGAACAATAACCCTCTTATAGTTGGGGATTCTCTAGATGAAATTTTAGAATCAAATCAAAAAGAACCAAATGCAACATTATCTCCAACTAACATTGATTGTATAGAACCTATAAGGGAAGATGACTTACCTAAGGAATGGAAATTTAACAAAAATCATCCCATTGACAACATCATTGGAGAAATTTCTAAAGGGGTTGCTACTAGAAAATCTCTTAGAGATTAGACATCATTTCATTAGGGATCAATATCAAAATGGTAATATAATGCTTGAATACATTAATACTTCTGATCAATTAGCTGATATCTTTACCAAAGCTTTACCCAAATAAAGTTTCTTCTATATTAGAATGAAACTTGGTAAAATAGATCAATATGAAATCGGATCCCTGTGAAAAATCGATTGAGACATCGATGTTTCCTCTAAACTAACTAACTTGCAATAGATAAGTCGATTGGTAACTCGACTATCCTGTGTCCAAAGTTCAAATCAGCATTACAAAATCGAATTCATAATCGATTTTATGCTACACAGTATCTCAATTGTTAAAATAGAAAACACGATAATCAATTTCATATTCGATTTAGTGATTGGCAGTAGCAATAAATGCTGAAGTATACATCAATCCAATCGATTGGTGAATCGATTGAAGATTTGGAAAATCGTTTAAAGAATCGATTTCATAATCGATTATTTTTCCCAGAAATCCAAAGATTTGAGAAATTTTCCAAACTCAAACTCGAGCATCGATTTGGTAATCAATTTTATCAATTTATCAAACCTGTAAGCCAACTAAGTTGATTTGGAAGTCGATGCTGTTATGAGAAGCTTTTCTAAACTGATATGGCAATCGATTTGGACATCGATTTATGCATTGAAATCTTACTTAAGGAAATTGATTTGGGAATCGATTTGAAAAATGACTGTTGCAAAAAATTCTAGCCGTTGGAGGCAACTATAACTGAAACCTTTCATTTCCCTCCAATAACGGTAACAAAAATCGATTTGGCAATCAACGTGTAGTGTGCAAAGGCTTAATAACATTGATTTAGAAATCGATTCTGAACAATACTACTTAACACCCTAAATCGATTTCTCAACACATTTTTTCCCAACTTCTAAAACTTCTCAAACTTCCTAAATCTTGCAAATGGCTAGAGTGAAACAAACAAGTGATAGTACCCCCTCTTCTTCAACCTCTAGTGGTAGAACACCTTCTCCTCCACCTACTTCTCCTCCTACAAAAAGGGTGTCTAGTTGACATTGGCACACAAGTGGCCAATCAAGAAGAAACAATCCCTACCAACCTAGATAGTTCTGAACCACATGGTGAGGAGACACTTGCTGAGGCTAATACCGCAGTCTCTACCTCTCCCATTGGTGATAATGAGGAACAACCCTAGATTAGTTGATTAGGTTTTTTGTTTTCTATGTTGATTTGTAATTGTATTTTCTTTTTGAATATAATGACAAAAGAGGGAGAATTTGGTCCAATTTAACTTGTGCTCTTGTGACTTGTGCTCTGATCTTTTGTGCTCTGATACTAGAATTTGAACTTGTGCTTATGTGATCTTATATGATCTGATATGTGTTAATGTTGTGCTTTGATACCAAATTTGCTCTAAATTTGCTCTGATACCAAATTTGAAACTTTATTTGCTCTGTTACCAAACTTAAATGAATTTAAATTGGATGCTCTGATATTGTGTTCTGATTACTCTGATACCAAACACGAATATGTGCTCTGATATCAAACTGGAAATGAATTATGAAGTCTATAATTCCGGGGGAGTTTTAATGTTGAAATGAAATTTGAAATTGAAATGAATTATGAAGTCTATAATTCAGGGGGAGTTTTTAAATAATAGTTATTATAAAGTTATGTTTTGAAATAACTCAGTTAAATTGTATGTTTATCATTTAATCAAAAAGGAGAAGATTGTAAGATATATGCCTCCTTGATATTGATTTTTGATATAACTTCCAAACATAAAATGTATATGCGTTATCTAATAAATCTAATAGTGTTAGTTGATATACATTTCAGGAAATCAATCAAGCAAAGATTAATCATAAGGCTTGAAGATTATATGAAAAAGAATCAAACACTTGGACAAATCTTGGATCTCAAGCAATCAAGCAAAGATTGATGATAGTATACAAAGCTTGAAGATTGTAAGACCCATAATTTTCAATTATACTTTATGTATTTTAGTGGATTTTGGTATTGAGCTCAGAGGCTTTTTTTAGCCAAGTTATTAATATTTTGGGAGTTTAAATGACCAAAAAGATATTTTGATGCCCGATTAAAATTACTCGTCGATAAATAAATTAAATTAACTGCGGTGAATCTTTTACGAAGAAATTAATTCTGGGGAGTTTTGTTAAAAATATCTCGAGTTGCTAAAAATTGTATCTGTCAATGGAGTTGCGATGATAGTAGATATTTTTAACATAAAGTGGTTTGGAAAGGTTATGGGTGAAATGGTAATTTTAATAAATATCTAGATATTTTGAGATATTTGTTAAAAGTAATTAATATATATAAATATATATATTTGTTTGGAGGGAAAAGTAAAGGAAATAGAAATGAAAGAAAAGGAAATAGAAAGAAAAGAAAATAGAAGGAAGGAAAAACCAAAGAAAATAGAACTCTTATTCCTCCTCCAGCCTCGCGAACTTCTTCTTCTTCCTCCTTTCTTCTTCTTTTGCCTTGCTTTCTTTTCTTTATTTTGCTTCAAGAAAAGAAACCCAAGGCTTGGTGGGTGACAAAACAAACAATTTCTCAGCTTCATTCATCCTCTTTGATTTAAAAACGAAGAAAAACGGTGTTAGGGATTTTCAAACCGTCGAACGCAAACCTTCACGTTTCATCTAGATCTAAGCTTCGTTTCTCAAAGAGATAGAAGGGAAAGTTGCTCACCTCCATGCTACGGTGCTGGTGAACTAGCTTTGGAAGCGACGTCGTGAGCGGCGATTTTACCGGATTTACTCGCGGTACCGTAATCGCACGTTAAAGCTAACATTAAGGTAAGGGCTTCTTCCAAACTTTTAGTTTGCATTTAGGGACTTATATGTGGTTGTATGGAAAAGAATTTTGTTAGGGTTGAAGTGTTGATTTGGGGGAAAATGAATCTAAGGATTTTATGGGTAAAACCATAGAGTTGGGTTTTGGTGATATTGATGAGTGTTTTGTGGAAAATGAATTAACTCATTTATGTATGATTTTGAGGAAATGAAATTTGATGTGTTTGAGTGGATTTTGTGGAAAAATAAATGGATGTGATTTGGTGTGAATTGTGAATTGAATTTGAGAATATGTCTGAGTATATTCTATGTGGAATTTGAAAATCATTAGTGTTAAACGAGTATTAAAAATGGGGAATCTTTTCATATCTCGGTTTACTTAATATTTGTAGTGAAAATCGTTAGAGTTAAATGAGTATTAAGAAAGGGGAATCTCTTAATATCTACGTTTACTTAATGATTGTCGTTCGAATTGTAAGAGTTAAATGGGTATTAAAAACGGGGAATATTTTCATATTTGCCTTTACTTAATTGTGTTTGTCCGTGAGAGACTACACTCTAGTAAATTGTGTTTGTCCGTGAGAGACTGCACAGGTGTTTGTCCGTGAGAGACTACACCCTAGTAAATTGTGTTTGTCCGTGAGGGACTGCACAGGTGTTTGTCCGTGAGAGACTACACCCTGGTAAATTGTGTTTGTCCGTGAGAGACTGCATAGGTGTTTGTCCGTGAGAGACTACACCCTGGTAAATTGTATTTGTCCGTGAGAGACTGCACTAGTATTTGTCTCTGAGAGACTACACCCTTGAAAATCGAGTTTGTCTGGGAGAGACTGCACCCGTGTTTGTCCATGAGAGACTGTACGTTTAGGATTTACGCCTCTCGCGGAGGGTTTTGTTTGGAATTGAGGTTTAAGACTTGTGATAGGCTAAAAATTAATAAATCGTGCAGGCCTGTAATTGGTGGCACCTTGGTAATAAGTGCTCGTCTGTGAGAGACTGTACAATTACGATTTTCTACTCCCGAAGAATTTGATTTGAATTTCGAGTCCATGCGTTTTTGGCCAATATGCATCGCATTAGGATGTTTGGCACGCGAGTCGTGTGTGGTTCAAGATTATGATTGAGTGTTTTGAACTCAAGTTGTCATGATGATTGTGTTATAATTGCAAAGTGCTATGTTTTGGAATTGTGTGTGAGTGTGATTGATTGCAAAACCATTTCAAAACTTAAGTTGTCGTGGTGATTGCATTATAATTGCTAAGTGTTATGTTTTGGAATTGTGTGTAATTGTGATGGATTCAGTTTATGTATTTTTAGAAAAACTGCAGAAAAATCGATTTCCCAATCGATTCTGTTAAAAAGTAATACCAGCTTAATTGTAAGACCCATAATTTTAAAGTATACTTTATGTATTTTGGTATTGAACTCGGAGGCTTTTTAACCAAAGTCATTAATATTTTGGAGTTTATATGACCAAAAAGATATTTTGATGCCGATTAGAATTACTCGTCGATGAATAAATTAAATTAACTGCGGTGAATCTTTTACGAAGAATTTTATGCGTTATGGGTGAGATGGTAATTTTAATAAATATCTAGATATTTAGAGATATTTGTTAAAAGTAATAACTATAAATAAATATATATATATATATATATATATATAAATGTTTGTGTGGAGGGAAAAGGAAAAAAGGGAAATAGAAAGAAAAGAAATAGAAAGGAAGGAAAGTAGAGAAAAGAAAAAACAAGAGAAAGAAAAAAACAGGATTTATCAGCTTCATACTTCCTTGTTGTTTCGAAAACGAAGAAAAACGGTGTTAGGGATTTCAAAAGCGTCAAACACAAACATCCCCGTTTCATCAAGATCTAAGCTTCGTTTCGCAAAGAGATAGAAGGGAAAGTTTCTCACCACTACGCTACGGTGCTAGGGGACCAACTTTGGAAACGACGTTGCGAGCGGAGATTTTACCGGATTTATTCGCGGTACCGTAATCGCACGTTAAAGCTAAAGTGAAGGTAAGGGCTCCTTCCCAACATTTAGTTTGCATTTTGGGACTTATCTGTGGTTGTGTGGAAAAGAATTTTGTTAGGGATAAAGTATTGATTTGGGGAAAATGAATTGAACTCATTTGTGTATGTTTTGATTAAATGAAATTTGATGTGTTTGAGTGGTATGTTGTGTTGATCTGTGTTCATCGTATTTGACGCGTTCTTAATTAATACTGATGAAATTTGATATGTGTATGGTTGGACTTTGTGGAGAAATGAATCGATGTATTTTGGTGTGAATCGTGGATTGAATTTGATAATATGTTTGAGTATGTTTTGTGTGGGATTTGGAAACCATTACGTTAAACGAGTATTAAGAATGGGGAATCTCTTAATGTCTTGTTTACATAATCAGTGTTTGTGAAAATCGTTTAAGTTAAATGAGTATTAAGAATGGGGAATCAATTAATGTCTTGTTTACTTACTATTTGTTTTGGAAAATCGTTTAAGTTAAATGAGTATTAAGAATGGGGAATCTCTTAATGTCTTGTTTACTTAATGTTTGTTTTGGAAAATCGTTTAAGTTAAAAGAGTATTAAGAATGGGGAATCTCTTAATATTTCTATTTGCATAATGTTTGTTGTGAAAATCGTTTAAGTTAAAAGAGTATTAAGAATGGGGAAATTTCTTAATATTTATATTTTCTTAATGTTTGTTGTGAAAATGTTTTAAGTTAAAAGAGTATTAAGAATGGGGAATCTCTTAATATTTCTGTTTGCCTAATGTTTGTTGTGAAAATTGTTTAAGTTAAGTGAGTATTAAAAATGGGGAATATTTTAATATCTGCATTTGCTTAACGATTGTTGTGGATGGAGTCAGTATATGCTCATGCATTTTCATGCTTTTTGTAAATCGTGCAGACCCGTGATAGGTGGCACCTTGATAAATAGTACTTTGGCCTGTGATAGGCGGTACATTTATGATTTACGTTTTTGTAAATTGTGCAGACCCGTGATAGGTGGCACATTGGTAAAAAGTACTTTGGCCTTTGATAGGCGGTACATTTATGATTTACGGTTTTTTGTAAATTGTGCAGACCCATGATAGGTGGCACCTTGGTAAATAGTACTCTGGCCTGTGATAGGCGGTACATTTACAATTTACGTTCTTTTTAGTAAGCCGTACAGACTTGTGATAGGTAGCACCTTGGTAAACGGTACGGGCTCGTGATAGGCAGTAAGTTTATGGTTTACGCTTTTTAGTAAATCGTGCAGACCCGTGATAGGTGGCACCTCGGTAATTGGTACATCGGCCTGCGATAGGCGGTACAATTATGAATTACGGCCCTTCGAGGAGGGTTTTGGTTTGGAATTCCGAGTCCATGCATTTTGGCATATACGCATTGCGTTAGGATGCTTGACACACGAGTCGTGTTTGATACAAGTGTATGATTGAGTGTTTGAACTTGATATGTCATTGTGATTGTGATGATATTACTAAGTGCTATGTTTAGGAACAAATTGTGTGTAAGTGTGTTTGATTCAAGTTTATGATTGAGTGTTTGGACTTGAGAAATCATCGTGATTGTGTTGATTTTACTAAGAGTTATTTTTTGGAATTGTGCGATAGCATATTTGATTGCGAAACGATTTCGAAGCTCATAATGTCGTGGTGAATGTGTGGGAATTGCTAAGTGTTAAGATTTGGAGTTGTGTATGAATTTGATTGAGTTAGTTTATGTATTTTTGGGAGAATATGCAGGGAAATCGATTTCCCAATCGATTGGAGGAGTTACAGGGACTTCGCTAATTTGACAAAATCGATTTGCCAATCGATTTTATAATACGTTTTTCAAAACCATTTAAGAAACCGATTTGTAAATCGATTTGTCCATATAGGAACTCAACAAAACTGACAAAATAGATTGGCATTAACACAGGGGCTCAGTTATTCATTCATTCGATTTCCCAATGGATTAAATTAAGCCCAGAGTTCAAATTTCACTAAAAACCTTCAGGAAATCGATTTGGAAATCGGTTGGCTTAGTGGAAATTCTTATTTTGAGTTAGATGATCAATTGCTCAATTGATTTATCAATGTTTTGGTCTGTTATGTATTACTGGATGGATTGAGAACTTTATTTTGATTTCATTTTTATTTGGCAAGTATTGTATGAACTTTGAGCATATGGAAAACCCTTTTATGGTTCGTACCCTACGGATGGGAATGTAGATGGGAATGCTTGACTGGAGCTATGTTAGGAGGATCTTACTTGGCGCGTGAAGATCAATCAGGGTGTATAGTTTTTTGGTAGAATGATCAGATTAGGTTGACATAGAGGGACCATATGTCTTTATTTTGAATTGCGTTTATTTTGGTAGATTGTATCTTTACTAGTATTGTCAGCATGACATCTTATGTTAATGGATTCCATGTATCACTGGCTATTATGTAAATACTTTGGATTCATATTTCAAAAACTACTCCGCTGCATATCAATTATATTGACTTATATGATTATTCAAAGGTATTTTACTTAATTATTATTTGTTTCATTTTAATTGGTTTTGAAAAAAAAAATACACCCTCGCTTTGAAAAATGGGGTGTTACATTGTGGTATCAGAGCTTTGGTTTGGTTTTCTTTAGGGGCTGTGGAACCTTTAGTTCTAGATTGTAGGTCACCCTGTAGGTTAGGAGTTGTTATCTGGTCATGCGTCGGTTTAGGTGGTTTGAGTTGTCAAGTCTAAAATAATTATTATGTGTTGATGTGGTCGGAAGTTAGTTTTGGAATTATTTGAATTAGTGTTAAGACTCTATTTGATGATGGTTTTATAGGAAAACCATGCCGCCAAGAAGGAATGACGCTCCGACAGCCAATGCTAATAGGGATGATCGAATGGTGGAGGCCATGAATAACATGGCTGCTTTTGTTGCTGCATAGACTGCTGCCAAGACTCAACGTGATCTTGAAAAGTGGGAAAGAGAGATCTGTGGTGCAGAGTCAAGAGGATTAGAAGACTTTCGTCGTTACAATCCTCCCAAGTTTACGGGGGATGAAAATTCAGAGAAAGCGGATCAGTGGATCCAAGAAGTGGAGAAGATCTTCGAAATGATTAACTGTCAGGCGGCAGTGAAGGTCAACTATGCCACTTATATGCTATTAGGGGATGCTGAGTACTGGTGGAGGAGTGCAAGATTGTTGATGAGGTCGGCTCACGAGGAGGTGAACTGGGAATCATTCAAAAGGATGTTTTTAGTCAAATACTTCCCGATGAGTACCAGGACTAAACTGGGTGATGATTTCCTGAAACTGCATCAGGGGAACATGACTGTGGGCGAATATGCTGCTAAGTTTGAATCGCTATCAAGACATTTCAGGTTTTTCCGTGAAGAGATTGATGAACCATTCATGTGTCATCATTTCCAAGACGGACTAAAGTATGAGATTCAAGACTCGGTCTTGCCCTTGGGAATCCAACATTTCCAAGTTCTTGTGGAAAAATATAGGGAAGTTGAGGATATGAAGAATAAGAGGGCTAGCCGAGGAGGGCATTTTAGTGCAGGAGGGCCTTGTCAGGTGAATTATCAGAACAACAACCAAAAACAGGTTGCTAAACCTTATGATCAACCACGAACTAACGACGGTGGGCATAATCGCCCAGGGAACCAGAATTTCGGGAGACAGTTGGGACGAGTGGTTCGATGTTTCCGATGTGGGGAAGAGGGACATTATGCTAACGCTTGTACCCCTAATATTCTCACCTGCTACAATTGTTAGAAGCCAGGACACATGGCGAAGGATTGCACGGCTCCTAAGGTAGAACCAGTGGTGAATGTAACTAGGGCTGCTCGTCCTACTGCTAGAGGACACAATTATTGTGTGAGTGCTGAAGAGGGAATCCATTTGGTAATCTGATTCAACGTGACTGTGAGATTGCAGGTAACACTATAACTGCACTTTTTGATTTGGGGGCAACCCATTCCTTCATTGCTATGGATTGTGTGAATCGTTTGAAGTTATCTGTGTCTGCTTTACCTTTTGATTTGGTTGTCTCCACACCTGCTAAGACTTTGACAGTAAATTCTGCTTGTTTACATTGTCAAATAACTATTCATAATAGGGATTTCTTGGTTAATTTGATTTGTTTACCTCTACAATCACTCGAGGTCCTTCTCGATATGGATTGGATGTCTTACCATTATGTGATCTTGGATTGTGCTCGTAAATTGGTTCTTTTACCCGAACCAGAAGTTGTTAAGTATTTAGCCGCTAACAAACTTCGAGTGTCGCTAAGTGAAGGGACTCATGAGTTTTTGTCTCTGGCTAATGTGGAGGCAAAGATAAATGTCAATGAGTATTGGGATGTATTTCCAACGGAAATTCCAAGATTGCCACCAGTAAGAGAAGTGGAATTTTTCATTGATTTGCACCCAGGAACAGGACCAATTTCGATTGCGTCGTACCGAATGTCACCATTGGAATTAAATGAACTCAAAGGCCAAATTGAAGATTTGTTGAAGAAGAAATTTATTAGACCAAGTGTGTCGCCATGGGGAGCTCCAGTTTTACTAGTTAAGAAGAAGGACGGAAGCTCACGGTTAAGTGTGGATTATAGACAACTTAATAAGGAAACTATTAAGAATCGTTATCCTTTGCCACGCATTGATGATTTAATGGATCAATTGAGAGGGGTCGTGATATTCTCGAAGATTGACTTGAAGTTGGGTTACCATCAGATTCGAGTAAGGGAAGGAGATATTCAGAAAACCGCTTTCAGAACCCGTTATGGACATTATGAATATCTGGTTATGTCGTTTGGAGTTCCCAATGCACTAGCAATTTTCATGGACTACATGAACAGAATCTTTAATTCATTCCTTGATAAATTTGTTGTGGGGTTTATTGATGATATATTGATTTATTCAAGAATTGAAGAAGAGCATGGAGAACACTTACGTCAAGTTCTTGAGATTTTACGCGATAAGCAATTGTATACCAATCTGTCAAAGTGTGAGTTTTGACTAGAAAAAGTGAATTTCTTAGGACATGTGATAACCAAGGAAGGAATCGCTGTAGATCCGGCTAAGATTGAGGAGGTTCTTGCTTGGAAACAGCCTCAGATTGTCACTGACATACGAAGTTTTGTAGGACTGGCAGGGTACTACAGGAGGTTTATTGAAGGTTTTGCTAAGATTGTGACTCCATTGACACAAGTTACCAGAAAAGATCAACCGTTCGCATGGACGGAGAAGTGTGAGGAAAATTTTCAGTTACTAAAGAGAAAATTGAGAACCTCACCAGTGTTGGTGTTACCGCAATCAAATGAACCCTATGAAGTTTATTGTGATGCGTCTCACCAAGGGTTGGGATATGTTCTGATGCAACACAAGAAAGCTGTAGCTTATGCCTCAAGGCAATTGAAGATTCATGAGAGAAACTATCCTACTCATGATTTGGAGCTTGGTGCGGTTGTCTTTGCATTGAAGATCTGGAGGCACTATTTATATGGGTGCACGTTCACAGTGTTCAGTGACCATAAAAGTTTGAAATATTTGTTTGATCAGAAGGAATTGAACATGCGCTAGAGACGAAGGATGGAGACTCTCAAGGATTTTGATTTCACCCTGCAGTACCACCTTGGGAAGGCCAATGTAGTGGCTGACGCGTTAAGTAGAAGAAGTGTATTGGTGTCTTCCACAATTTTGGCTAGACAACAAGAATTGTGGGAAGCTTTTAGAGACCTACACTTAAACATAGACTTTGCACCGGGAATTTTGAAATTCGGAATGATTAAGATTTCGAGTGAACTACTTGAAGACATTGCAAATTCTCAAGATGACGTCTTAATTCAAGAGAAGAGGAACATGATAGTGCAAGGGAAGATAACAGAGTTCAAGATTGGATCAGATAATATTTTTCGATGTAATGGTAGGATTTGTGTACCAAAAATTACAGATATGAGGAAAACAATTTTAGAAGAGGCTCATAAGAGTAAGTTGAGTATTCATCCTGGGGCATCAAAGATGTATCAGGATTTGAGACAGAATTATTGGTGGCCAGGAATGAAGAAACATGTAGCGGAGTATGTATCAACTTGTCTAACTTGTCAGAAAGCGAAGGTGGAACATCAGCGACCTGCTGGGATGTTGCAACCTTTAGATATACCCGAATGGAAGTGGGATAGCATTTCCATGGATTTCATAATCGGATTACCTAAAACAAGGAGAAAGAATGATTCGATATGGGTGATATTGGATTGACTGACTAAATCTGCACACTTTTTGCCAGTAAAGACCACCTATAAGGTAGACCAACTAACAGAGATCTACATTGCTGAAATTGTGAGGTTACACGGGGTACCATCGAGTATTGTATCAAACCGTGACCCGAAGTTCACCTCACATTTTTGGGGAGCATTGCACGAAGCGTTGGGAACGAAACTACGATTGAGTTCAGCTTACCATCCACAAACGGACGAATAGACTGAAAGGACGAATCAGTCCCTGGAAGATCTGTTGAGAGCATGTGTATTAGATGATAGAGGAAGTTGGGATGATGTACTTCCGTTGATTGAGTTCACCTACAACAATAGTTTCCACGCAAGTATTGAAATGGCACCATATGAGGCTTTATATGGGCGCAAGTGTCAAACGCCCTTGTGTTGGTATAAGGACGGTGAAAATATGATTGTCGGACCAGAGATGGTGCTACAGACTACCGCTAAAGTAAGGAAGATCTAGGATAAAATGAAGACTTCACAGACTTAAGCGGACAGGTGTCGCAGACTTTTAGAATTCGAACAGGGTGACCATGTATTTCGAAGAGTCACACCTACTACGGGAGTTGGTAGAGCATTGAAATCAAAGAAGTTGACTCCGAAATTCATTGGACCATATCATATTTCAACACGAATTGGGCCTGTTGCTTATCGGATTGCATTGCCTCCGATACTGTCCAATATTCATGACGTGTTTCATGTGTCATAATTGAGGAAATATCTTGCAGATCCATCACATGTAATCGAACCAGACACAATCCAACTAAAGGATAACTTGTCATTCGAAGTACCACCTGTGAGAATTGATGACAGGAAGATTGAGAACCAAGGATGTTTCGTTGGTCAAAGTGATTTGGAACCCAATTACTGGAGATGCGACTTGGGAACTGGAGAGCAAGATGAGAGAACAACACCCAGAGTTATTTATCGACGCATAGTTTCGAGGACGAAACTAATTTTAGGGGGGTAGTAATGTAAGACCCATAATTTTAAATTATACTTTATGCATTTTAGTGGATTTTTTTACGGAACTCAAGGGCTTTTTAGCCAAGGTATTAATATTTTGGGAGTTTAAATGACCAAAAAGATATTTTGATGCCCGATTAGAATTACTCGTCGATGAATAAATAACATTAACTGCGGTGAATCTCTTACGAAGAATTTAAAGCGTTATAGGAGAAATGGAAATTTAGCAAATATCGAGATATTTTGAGATATTTGTTAATTATAATTAATATATATATATATATATATATATATGTTTGTGTGGAGGGAAAAAGGAGATAGATAGAAAAGAAAGTAAAGGAAATTAGAAGAAAGGAAAACCAGAAGAAAACATATAACATTTTCCATCTCCTTCCTCTCACTGCCTCACACGAAGCTTTTCCCTCCTTCCTCCATTTTTGTTTTTCTTGCTTCCTTTGAGTTCTAAAATTGAAACCCAAGGCTAGTGGGTGAGAAAGATCAAGTTCCCAACTCCTTCCTCCTTCTCGGATTCGAAAACGGAGTTAGAGATTTCAAAAACTGTCAAACACAAACCCCCCCTATTTCACCTAGATCTAAGCTTCGTTTCGCGAAGAGATAGAAGGGAAAGTTGCGCACTACCATGCTACGGTGATAGGGAACCAACTTTGGAAGCGACGTTGCGGGCGGAGATTTTACCGGATTTACTCGCGGTACTGTAATCGGACGTTACAGCTAACGTGAAGGTAAGGGCTCCTTCCAAACTTTTAGTTTGCATTTATGGACTTATCTGTGGTAGTGGGGAAAAGAATTTTGTTAGGGTTAAAGTATTGATTTGAGGAAAACGAATTTAACTCATTTGTGTATGTTTTGAGTAAATGAAATTTGATGTGTTTGAGTGGTATGTAGTGTTGATATGTGTTTGTCGTATTTGACGCGTTCTTAATTAATACTGATGAAATCTGATATGTGTATGGTTGGACTTTGTGGAGAAATGAATCGATGTGTTTTGGTGTGAATCGTGGATTGAATTTGATAATATGTCTGAGTTTGTTTTGAGTGGGATTTGAAAACCATTACGTTAAACGAGTGTTAAGAATGGGGAATCTCTTAATGTCTTGTTTACTTAATGTGTGTTTGTGAAAATCGTTTAAGTTAAATGAGTATTAAGTATGGGGAATCTCTTAATGTCTTGTTTACTTAATGTTCATTTTGGAAAATAGTTTAAGTTAAATGAGTATTAAGAATGGGGAATCTCTTAATGTCTTGTTTACTTAATGTTTGTTTTGGAAAATCGTGTAAGTTAAATGAGTATTAAGAATGGGGAATCTCTAAATGTCTTGTTTACTTAATGTTTGTTTTGGAAAATCGTTTAAGTTAAATGAGTATTAAGAATGGGGAATCTCTTAATGTCTTGTTTACTTAATGTTCGTTTTGAAAATCGTTTAAGTTAAAAGAGTACTAAGAATGGGGAATCTCTTAATATTTCTGTTTGCTTAATGTTTGTTGTGAAAATCGTTTAAGTTAAAAGAATATTAAGAATGGGGAATCTCTTAATATTTTTGTTTGCTTAATGTTTGTTGTGAAAATCGTTTAAGTTAAATGAGTATTAATAATGGGGAATTTTTTAATATTTGCATTTCCTTAACGATTGTTGTGGATGGAGTCAGTATATGCTCATGCATTTTCATGTTTATTGTAAATCGTGCAGACCCGTTATAGGTGGCACCTTGATAAATAGTACTTTGACCTGTGATAGGCGGTACATTTATGATTTACATTTTTGTAAATTGTGCAGACCCGTGTTAGGTGGCACCTTGGTAAATAGTACTTTGGCCCGTGATAGGCGTTACATTTACGATTTACAGTGTTTTGTAAATTGTGCAGACCCGTGATAGGTGGCACCTTGGTAAATAGTACTTTGGCCTGTGATAGACGGTACATTTACATTTTACGTTATTTTTAGTAAGCCGTGCAGACCCGTGATAGGTGTCACCTTGGTAAAAGGTACGGGCCCGTGATCGGCTGTACATTTATGGTTTACGCTTTTTAGTAAATCGTGCAGACCCGTGATATGTGGCACCTCGGTAATTAGTACTTTGGCCTGCGATAGGCGGTACAATTATGATTTACAGCCCTTCGAGGAGGGTTTTGGTTTGCAATTCCGAGTCCATGCATTTTGGCATATACTCATTGCATTGGGGTGCTTGGCACACGAGTCGTGTTTGATTCAAATTTATGATTGTGTTAATTTTGCTAAGTGTTATGTTTTGAAATTATGTGTAAGTGTGTTTGATTCAAGTTTATGATTGAGTGTTTGAACTTGAGATGTCATTGTGATTGTGTTGATTTTACTAAGAGTTATGTTTTGGAATTGTTTGATAGCTTGGTTGATTGCAAAACGATTTCGAAGCTCAAAATGTCGTGGTGAATGTGTGGGAATTGCTAAGTGTTAAGATTTGGAGTTGTGTATGAATGTGATTGAGTTAGTTTATGTATTTTTGGAAGAATATGCAGGGAAATCGATTTTCCAATCGATTTGATGAGTTACAGAGACTTCTCTAATTTGACAAAATCAATTTGCCAATCGATTTTGTAATCTGTTTTTCAAAACCATTTAAGAAATCGATTTGGAAATCGATTTGGCCATACAGGAACTCAGCAAAACTGACAAAATCGATTTGGAAATCGATTGGCATTAACACAGGGGCTTAGTTATTCATTCAATCGATTTCCCAATCGATTGAATTAAGCCCAGAGTTCAAATTTCACTAAAAACCTTCAGGAAATCGATTTGGAAATCGATTGGCTTAGTATAAATTCTTATTTTGAGTTAGATAACCGATTGCTCAATTGATTTATCAATGTTTTGGTCAATTATGTATTACTTGATGGATTGAGAACTTTATTTTGATTTCATTTTCATTTGGTAAGCATTATAAGAACTTTTAGCATATGGAAAACCCTTTTAAGATGCATGCTAAGTTGAAAAGGTTATTTGTGCATTTAAAAACTCAAATGTTATGTGTTAACTGTTAATTTCGATTGGTGATCCTTTACAACTATTGTGGAAATCTGGGCTTTGCCCTCAGATGAGAGACAGGACGATCCTACCGGTTCGTACCCTACGGATGGGAATGTAGATGGGTGCGTGGAGATCACTCAGGGTGTATAGTTTTTTTTTATAGAATGATCAGATTATGTTGACATAGAGGGAACAAATGTCTTTATTTTGCATTGCGATTATTTTAAATTGGAAAATTGTATCTTTGCTAATATTTTCAGCATGACATCTTATGTTAATGAATTCCATGTATCACTTTTGATGTGTAAATACTTTGGATTTATATTTCGAGAAACTTTTCCGCTGCTTGTAAATTATAATGATTTAAGTAATTATCCATAGGTATTTCCTTATTTATTTCTCTGTTTTATTTTAATTTCTTTTGAAAAAAAAAATACACCCTCGCTTTGAAAATCGTGGTGTTACATAGATCCTATAGGCCTTGCTAGTTTGTGAATATCCTAGAAAAATTCCCTCATCTGCCTTAGAGTCAAATTTCACTAGATGCTCTTTTCCATTATTCAGTACAAAACACTTGCATCCAAAGACTCTAAAATATGCAATGTTTGGTTTTCTACCTTTGTATATTTCATAGGGTGTTTTTCTAAGTATAGGCCTAATTAGAACTCTATTTATTACATGAGTAGCTGTGTTTATTGCATCAACCCAGAAGTATTTTGGAAGCTTAGAGTCATTAAGCATTGTTCTAGCAAGTTCTTCTAGAGATCTATTCTTCCTTTCTACGACTCCATTATGTTGTGGAGTTCTTGGGGCTGAGTAAATGTGGTGAATTCCATTTTGATCACAATAATTGTCCTTCATTTTGAAATTCTCCACCATGATCACTCTTAATGGAAATTATTTTCTGATTCTTCTCATTTTGAACTTGATTTTCAAATTTTTTGAAAATTGAGAAAGCATCACTTTTGTGAGTCAGAAAATAAGTCCATGTATATCTAGAGTAATCATCAACTAAAACATAACCATAAAGATTTCCTCCAAAACTTTTTACTTGAGATGGACCAAATAGATCCGTGTGAATTAATTGCAGAACTCTATTAGTTTGAACTAAGTCTATTGTTGGGAAAAAGGACTTTACCAATTTACTTTTCTCACAAGAATCACATAATTTGTCCTTAGTAAATTTTCTGTTTGGGAGACCTAGCACTAGTTTGTTAAGATGATGTATATGTATGTGAGCTATTCTCTTGTGCCACAACCAATTTTCATCAGATTTAGATAACAAACAACAAACATTATTTGCAGGCAAAGAGTCAAGATCAATCATGTATATATTATTTACCCTTTCACCTACCAATTTCATGCTATTATCTTCCTTGTGCTCAAGCATACAAGGATGTGATGTAAAATATACCTGGAATCCTTTGTCGCAAAGCTGACTAATGCTAAGTAAATTGTGTTTCAAACCATTTACATAGAGAACATCCTTGATTACCGTTCTTAATTCACTCCCTATGTCTCCAGCACCAAGTATTTTACCTTTGTTGTTGTCCCCATACTTTACATATCCTCCATCTTTTAAATTTAGAGACAAAAATTTTGATTTGTCTCCTGTCATATGATTGGAACATCCACTATCTAGGTACCATGAGTAATTTTTGGATGTCAAGCATACCTGCAAAACATAATTTAAATTTTGGTTTTAGGTACCCAATTCAGATTTGGTCCTTGTGGGTTAGTTTCAATTATAGGTTCCTCTGCTCTCCAAATTTGTTTCCATCCTTTGTTAGCAAGATTTTTCAGTTTACAATTAAAAGCTATATGTCCTTTTTTGCAACAAAAATGACATGAAATAGCAGAGGATGTACTTTGAGTTTGTTTAATGAGAACATCATGCATTTGCTTTGATTTAACAAATTTATTATTCCATTGAGCATTCCTATTTGGTCTATAGCAAATTCCAAATTTATTATAAAGATTGTTTTGATCATTCCCATTTGGTCTATAACCAATTCCAGATTTTTCATAATGATTCATTTGATTCCGAAGAAGAACGTTTAGGTTGTTTTTACCACTAGTAAATTTTGCTAAGTCAAATTTTAGTGATTCAACCTTTCTTTCAAGTTCATTAACACTACTGAGTTTATCATGTGCTTCCTTTTTCAAGAGTGTATTTGTGTCTTCAAGCAACTTATGTTCCTGCTTAATTTCTTCATACATCATGCATTGTTTTTATAACATTTTCTTAGTGCTAATCAATTGTTTGACTACTGTAACACCCCGATTTTCAAAGCGAGAGTGTATTTTTTTTCAAAAGAAATTAAATAAAATAGAGAAAATAAATAAGGGAATACCTTTGGATAAATATTTAAGTCAATATAATTGACACGCAGCGGACCCAAAGTATTTACACAACAACAAATGATACATGGAACCCATTCAAATAAGATGTCATACTGACAATATTAGTAAAGGTACAGTTTTACAGTTCAAAATAACGTAATCCAAAAGAAAGACATATGTTCCCTCTATGTCATCCTAATCTGATCATTCTACCAAAAAAACTATAGCTATACACCCTGAGTGATCTCCACGCGCCCCGTAAGATCCTCCTAACATAGCTCCAGTCATGCATTTCCATCTACATTCCCATCCATAGGGTACGAACCAGTAGGATTGTCCTGGCTCTCATCTTGAGGTCAAAGCCCAAATTTCCACAATAGTTGTAAAGGGTCACCAACCAAAATTACCAGTTAACACATAACATTTAAGTTTTCAAATGCACAAAATACCCTTTCAACTTAGCATGCACCTTAAAAGGGTTTTCCATATGCTAAAAGTTCATATAATACTTGCCAAATAAAAATGAAATCAAAATAAAGTTCTCAATCCATCAAGTAATACATAACTGGCCAGAACATTGATAAATAAATTGAGCAATCGATCATCTAACTCAAAATAACAATTTCCACTAAGCCAATCGATTTCCAAATCGATTTCCTGAAGGTTTTTAGTGAACTTTGAACTCTGGGCTTAATTCAATCGATTGGGAAATCGAATGAATGAATAACTGAGCCCCTGTGTTAATGCCAATCTATTTTGTTAGTTTTGTTGAGTTCCTGTATGGCCAAATCGATTTCTTAAATGGTTTTGAGAAACATATTATAAAATCGATTGGCAAATCGATTTTGTCAAATTAGCGAAATCCCTGTAACTCCTCCAATCGATTGGGAAATCGATTACCCTGCATATTCTTCCAAAAATACATAAACTAACTCAATCAAATTCAGTCACAACTCCAAATCTTAACACTTAGCAATTCCCACACATTCACCACGACATTATGAGCGTCGAAATCATTTTGCAATCAAACATGCTATCGCACAATTCCAAAACATAACTCTTAGTAAAATCAACACAATCACAATGACATCTAAAGTCCAAACACTCAATCATAAACTTGAATCAAACACACTTACACCCAATTTGTTCCAAAACATAGCACTTAGTAATATCATCACAATCACAATGACATATCAAGTTCAAACACACAGTCATACACTTGCATCAAACACGACTCGTGTGTCAAGCATCCTAATGCAATGCGTATATGCCAAAATGCATGGACTCGAAATTCCAAACCAAAACCCTCCTCGAAGGGCCGTAAATCATAATTGTATAGCCTCTCGCAGGCCGAAGTACCAATTACCGAGGTGCCACCTATCACGGGTCTGCACGATTTACTAAAAAGCGTAAACCATAAACGTACTACCTATCACGGGCCCGTACCGTTTACCAAGGTGCCACCTATCACGGGTCTGCACGATTTACTAAAAAGCGTAAACCATAAACATACTACCTATCACGGGCCCGTACCGTTTACCAAGGTGCCACCTATCACGGGTCTGCACGGCTTACTAAAAAGAACGTAAATAGTCAATGTACAGCCTATCACATGCCAAAGTACTATTTACCAAGGTGCCACCTATCACGGGTCTGCGCAATTTACAAAAAATCGTAAATCGTAAATGTACCACCTATCATGGGCCAAAATACTATTTCCCAAGGTGCCACCTATCACAGGTCTGCACAATTTACAAAAATGTAAACCCTAAATGTACCGCCTATCACAGGCCAAAGTACTTTTTATCTAGGTGCCACCTATCACGGGTCTGCACGATTTACAAAATGAATGAAAACGCATGAGCATATATTGACCTCATCCACAACAATCGTTAAGCAAATGCAAATATTAAAAGATTCCCCATTTTTAAAACTCATTTAACTTACACGAATTTCACAACGAACATTAAGCAAACATAAATATTAAGAGATTCCCCATTCTTAATACTCTTTTAACTTAAACGATTTTCACAACAAAATTAAGCAAATAGAAATATTAAGAGATTCCCCATTCTTAATACTCTTTTAACTTAAATGATTTACAAAACGAACATTAAGTAAACGAGACATTAAGAGATTCCCCATTCTTGATACTCATTTAACTTAAACGATTTTCAAAACAAACATTAAGTAAACAAGACATTAAGAGATTACCCATTCTTAATACTCATTTAACTTAAACGATTTTCCAAAACAAACATTAAGTAAATAAGACATTCAGAGATTCCTCATTCTTAATACTCATTTAACTTAAACGATTTTCCAAAACAAACATTAAGTAAACAAGACATTAAGAGATTTCCCATTCTTAATACTCATTTAACTTAAACAATTTTTGCAAACACACATTAAGTAAACAAGATATTAAGAGATTCCCCATTCTTAATACTCGTTTAACTTAATTGTTTTCAAATTCCCCACAAAACAAACTCAAACATATTATCAAATTCAATCCACGATTCACACCAAAACACATCAAGTTTCATTTACTCAAAATCATTCATAAATGAGTTTAAATTCATTTTCCACGAAACATTCATCAATATAACCAAAACCTAACTCTAAGATTTTACCCATAAAGCCTTAGATACATTTTCCCCAAATCAATACTCCAACCCTAACAAAATTCTTTTCATCACAACCACAGATAAGGCCCTAAATTCAAACTAAAATTTTGGAAGGAGCCCTTACCTTCACGTTAGCATCCACGTTCGATTACGGTACTGCGAGTAAATCCGGTAAAATCTTCGCTCGCAACGCCGCTTCCAAAGTTGGTTCGCTAGCACTGTAGAGTGGTAGTGAGAAACTTTCCCTTCTATCTCTTCGCGAAACGAAGCTTAGATCTAGATGAAACAAGGAGGTTTGTGTTTGATGGTTTTGAAATCCCTAACACCGTTTTTCGAATCTGGGAAGAAGGAAGAAGCTGGGAATTTGATCTTTCTCACCCACTAGCCTTGGGTTTCAATTCTCGAACTTAAAGGAAGCAAAGAAAACGAAAAATGGAGGAAGGAGGGAAGAAGTCACGCGAGGCAGTGAGAGGAAGGAGATGGAAAATGCTTTCTTTCTTACCTTCTCTTTTCCTTTCTTTCTTTCTCCTTCCTTTCTATTTCTTTTCTTTCTATTTCCTTCCTTTCCTTTTCTTTATATATATATATTAATTATAATTTACAAATATCTCAAAATATCTCGATATTTGTTAAATTATCATTTCACCTATAACACATTAAATTCTTCGTAAGAGATTCACCGCAGTTAATTTAATTTATTCATCGACGAGTAATTCTAATCGGGCATCAAATTATCTTTTTGGTCATTTAAACTCCCAAAATATTAATAACTTGGCTAAAAAGCCCCTGAGTTCAATACCAAAATCCACTAAAATACATAAAGTATAATTTAAAATTATGGGTCTTACAACTACCTTAACATGTTCATCATGCAATTCATTAAAAACATCATGCAATTTTTCATAAGAGGGATTAGAGGTAGTACTTACTTCACTATCTGAATGTGAATCTGAGTGAGTTTTAGCCATTAGATACAAGTTTGCTTCTTCTTCTTCTGAAGATGCAGAAGATTCTTCATCATTGTCCAAGCTATGTAGGCTCTTTTAGTTTTTGCAGATTGTTGATCCATGCCTTTAGCTTTCACAAACTTGTTTTTGTTTTGCAGTTGAAAACATTCAGGTTTTATGTGGCTTGTTTTCCCACATTCATAGCAAGTTATCACTGGATGGTTTCTTTGATTGGTTTCTTTTCTTTTTCAGAAACTTCTTGAACTTTCTGACCAACATTCCGATTCCATGTTCTTCATCAGTTTTGCTATCTGAATCATCAGTACATGTTTCTGGTTCAGATTTTGTTTTATGAGCTTGAACCTTCAGAGATAGTCCTTTCCTTTTCCGATCAGATTGCTCAGCCTCATTCAACATGTGCAGCTCCATTTCATGTTCTCTTAGTTTTCCAAAAAGGGTGGCAATAGTCATGCTTCCAAGATCCTTTGATTTAGCTATTGTAGTGACCTTAGGTTTCCATTCTCTTGTCAAGCATCTCATTACTTTGTTTATCTGTTGCTCATTATCAATTACTCTCCCTAGAGCATTCAGATTGTTAATGACATGTTTGAACCTTATCTGCAAGTCATTGATTGACTCATCCTTCTTCATATTGAATAGTTCATATTCATGCATCAGAGTGTTAGTTCTGGCCCTCTTGACATCATTTGTGCCTTCATGAGTTTCTTGGAGTGTATCCCACATTTCTTTGCCAGTTTTGCAGTTTGATACCCTGAAAATTCATCAGCACTTAAAGCGGAGGTTATTATATTTTTGGCTTTTGCATTATTGCCAACTTTTTTCTTATCATCATCAGATCAATCAGATCTGGGATTCAGGATTAATGATTCACCAGTACCAGCTATTCTATGCGCATAAGGACCATTTTCTACTGCCTCTAATATGTCAAGACCACTAGCCTCTAGAAAAATTAACATTCTTTCTTTCCAGTACATATAAGCATACCCATTAAAGGCAGGGGGTTTAGCTAAAGAGGTACCTTCTCCCAGGTATTCAATAGAGGTCATTTTCTTTTTAAGAATTAGTCTAAAAGATTAGGCTCTTGATGCCAATTGTTGGTTGTATGGCCTCTATCCTTAGGAATTTATACACAAGATTATTAACCAAATCATCCAATTTGTTCCTAAGTGATGAACTTAATATTAAAACCAACTTGTTTAATATAAATTCCAATTTAATATTGATAGATTCAAAAATTATTCAAGACAGAGATTCAAACACACATATATTATCAACATAAAGAGCATAGATTCAAAACTTATTCAAAACAAACATTCAAGAACACATGCATTATCAAGATAAATAGTATAGAAAAGTGTGCACCAGGGATTTTTATACTGGTTTGACTATCAATCTGATAGTCTACGTCCAGTCCTGAAATCACTCAATGATTTCAGCCTTCACTAGTAAGGACTAGAGTATGTTTACAGACTTTCCATCACCTCCAATGCCTATACATCTAACTCAACATCAAACTACTACACCAACCAATCTATCCTTAAGAACTACTCGCCAAGCTCTAGCAAGATCAGATTGAGATCTCTGTTAGATGATCACAAGCATCCTAAAAGATGATCACCTGTTTCACAATATTGGATTTCTACACACTTTCTTTTTATAAAAGATTGTTCTTCAAAAAGAACTAAGAACAAAGAACAAAGATTCAACCACAATGACTTTCTCACACTTAGTATTTGCCAATGATATTTGTGAGATATAAGAATTTCTGTTAGAGTGTATTTTTCAAAAGGATAATGAAATTCTAAGTTTCTATGTGTTTCTGTATTGTTCTGTATATTCATTGTGAAAATTGTGAATGATTCAATTTATATAGTTTCAGAAAAAATTCAGTCAAATTGATTTCCCAATCGATTTTATTAATGTTTATTACAAGCTTAATCAATTGCCTAATCGATTATTGCGTTTCTGGTTTTTCTTGAATCTTGAAAATATATGAACTAATCAATTTCCTAATCGATTCTTTTAATGCATATATCAGAAACTGATACTCAGTTTCATATTAGAATCGATTGAATAATTGATTATAATTGTTTTGTTCAAACAATGATATCAAAACAATCGATTACTCAGTCGACTCACTTTCATTGACATAATCGATTTGGCAATGAGCTAAATTCTCCCTGTAACTCAGACATTTATTTCAATCGATTTGCCAATCGACTTGACTTGTCCCAGTAACTAAGATATCTAGTTAAAATCCTTGTGCCAATCGATTATGCAATATGTTTATGATAAATGATGAACTAACTCATTCATGCAATTGATTAGTGCAAAGCTTGCAACTCAAGAAAAGTATTTCAATCGATTGTCCAATCGATTTCTTTAATCATAGAACCCAAGTCTGATAAAAAAACATTTTAGTAATCGATTGCCCAATCGATTGAATCAGTGAAGCTTTGTTCTGTGAATTAGAAAATCGATTAACTAATTGATTTGCAAATCGATTGTCCAATTGATTTCTTTAATCACAGAATACATACCTGATTAAAAACATTTAAGTAATCGATTTCCCAATCAATTAACTCAGTGAAAATTTGTTTTGTGAATTAGACAATCGATTACCCAGTTGATTTATCAATTGATTTACCAATTGATTGATTAACATACTTATTTTATGATTTCATTTTTATTTGTCAAATACTTAGATATCTGAAACCATGATGATGAATCTACTTATTAAATACTATGAACACTAGACAAAATTGCATATAATCTTCAAGCTTTGTATACTATCATCAATCTTTGCTTGATTGCTTGAGATCCATGATATGTCCAAGTGTTTGATTCTTTTACACATAATCTTCAAGCCTTATGATTAATCTTTGCTTGATTGATTTCCTGAAATGTATCCCAACTTACACTATTAGATTTATCAGATAATGCATATACATTGTATGTTTGGAAGTTATATCAAAAATCAATATCAAGGATCTGACACCCTAAATCCCAAAATAATATATATAATAATTTATATCAAATTCCTATAAGACTTGCAGCGGATAATTAAAATTATATTTTCAATAAAATAAAAACTTTTGTAACTAATTTAGGATATCACGTTTCTCAAAGTACACATGCAACAATTCAAATTTTATTACTCAAATAAAACAATTTAATCTTAATGAACTTGATTTAAGTATAATTACTTGATTTAGTTCTAAAAACTTACTAGTACTTCTACGATTTTCATACAAAAATTTGATTCAAATTAAATAAGTAAAATACAAATCAAAACCCTTATTCCCGGTATCACCTATCAGAGCGGGATTCCTCCCAAACTTGAACTTCAAGACTCATTAACCTGTAATAACTGCGATTTCCCAAACGCAGGGCCCAGTCAGTCAAACACAAACAACGAAGGAGGTGAGTTTTGAAATCATGTTAATAGTATAATATGAGTAAGAAGAACACGCAAACAATCATAATAGAACCATATCATAATCACTTTACGATATATCAAAATATTTAATTAAATAGTATCATACTATAGCATCAAAGTCACTCAAGTAAAATAATCATCTCATTATAATATGCATCAAATCATCTAATTATTATTACCTTTGAAACACATCAATCACAACAAAACAATCACAAGGAAATCCAATGCTATGCATGAGCTTAGACTCTACTTCACAATGTGGTACCATTCTAACTCTGAAGTACTTGGTTAGGAAGCCATGATACTATGCCACCATCCCGATGGACGGACAATTCAAATTGGCCTTGTCCTCATAGATCCCCTCAACTCCAAACCCGAGACACATATACGTGACAGTCGAGGTAAACGTGTGTTGCATGGTAGCTCCCGACATTTGGAGTGCTACCTCCAAGTCACCTAGGAATTCCCCACCAGAATACCTCCAATGTCTAACAATCTTGCCTTAAGGCTTGACAGCAGACCGCCACGATCAGGCTCATTCAATTGTACTTCCCCAGAATCACTAGGCTTGTCAGGCCCTACCTATATGATGACAAAATAATCTTCACTTCACAATTCACAATATTTATTTTCTCCCCCTGTTAGCTTAGACTACTTCATTAAGAGCACCATATTTAAGAATCATCACTATCTCATCAAGTATGGGGTACTTCAATATTTTCGTCACAATTTTATAATATCATTAATCATAAATAATCATGATCATCGTATAAACTCATCACAATTTTATAACATCACTATCATCAATCAAAAATCATCATTATGATCACGTAAGCATATATCAAACCATGCATCCATATTTTATTATCACATCATATAATTTAATCTAAGCAAACATGTACACATAATTTCATTCAACATCCAACATCACAATAATAACAAATTTCAACTACCACACAAGTATCGAAAATTAAATCAATCAACACCTTATAAAAATTTCTATTTCACAGTTTAATCTCACAATTCTCGTATTTCAAATTAATCAATATATCTCTCAAAGGGCTACTGCCGTACGTAGCATGCCCCGGATGAATCGTTGGGAAATAAGGTTTTCCCATTCATCTCACAATATATTATACTCATGAATTCAAACTCTCTCTCACCCCTTACCTTATTTCGACGCTTTCAGACACGAGTACAATTCCTCGAGCAAACAATATTTGTTCTTTGACTTTTTGTCCTTCAATCGATCTAACTCGACAATTTATGGGTAAACGTCAAAAATAAATTATGAGGAAATAGTCTAAAACCTGATTTCGAAATTCGGTCAAAGAAAATTACCATAAATCAGAAAACCCAATCAGTGGATAATATAGCCACTTTTCATACAGTCATTTTGGCGTTGGTTTCACTAAAATCGGACTTACGGTGAAGGAGAACGATGCAAAATAAGGATTTCTGTAAACGGAGAAATCGGGTATTTTAGGGAGAAATTCGGGTATTTTGGGACAGTTATGGCTCTCCAGTGTCAAACGATAGGTTGTTGTGTTTACTCTTTGGTTCTACGGCTGCCCTTCCAACTCCCTTCCCTTCTTTTGTTTATTTTATATTATTAACAATTAGGATTCATAGAGTCAACCCCATTGGTCTCTTTATTTATATTTTACTATTATTATTTTTATTTTGTTAAAATAAAACTAATAATTATTTAATCTCCTTTTTAATATTCCTCCAAACCCCATTTAGTTTTTCAAACATTACTAATATTTTATAAATTAGAGTAATTAAAATAATAAATATATAAAAAAACATATTACTAATAGTAGAAACTTTCACATTCAAAATAATCCCTACAATTATACTTATTTCTCAAAATATTCATATTATAACCATACCATCATATTAGAAAATAGTCAAAATTATAAAATAAATAGATATAACAATAATATTTTATGTAAATTACTAAGTCATAATAAATATATATATATATATATATATAAAATCACAATTCAAAAATAAGTATATAAAAACAAAGAAAATCAAACACAATATTA
>JBBPBT010000722.1:248193-261475 GCA_037974875.1 Cicer bijugum | reverse complement strand
AAGAAACATATTTCCTATCTAACTCAAAGTGTAGAACGAAACATCTGTTTTTTTTTCTTTCTAAATTGAGTTTCAACATAATAATAATAATAATAATAATAATAATAATAATAATAATAATAATAATTTGTACCTAGTAAAAGTCAATACTTGAAGTTTTAAACATATAATCCATATGAAAATCAATGTTTCAATCAATTAGTTATTAGATCAAACACTTTAAACAAATACACATCAAAATTAAATATTTTAAATTGATTAAGGGGGAAATTCAAACTTTAAAACAACTAACTAGTGAGGTATGACATTTGATAACTAAGATTACCTGAATGAGATTAATTACTTGAAACATACAGCAATCAAAATTATTACTTCCAACTATTCACATAAAACATGAGTGCAAAAACCATAGTCCAATAGACAAGCAATAAGCAACAAGTAACTAACATAATGTTGTCAACAATTAAAGCTAACTCAAATCTTCACAAGTATTTTCATGGTTTATTTACTCATTTAGGTAGGAATTTTGAATCCATAACACAATTAGAGTAAACAAATAATAAATAGTTAATTAGTAATCTCAAAAATATGTATAATAATACAAAAGCATATAACACTTAACACAATTATATAATGGGAAAACATCATAGTAAAAATAATTATTACACAAGAAAACACAATTGACACGACTGATATTCGTAACACAGAATTGAAATTCGACCCACTCGGCCTGATTGGACAGACCTGCTCTGATACCACTAATGTGACACCCTAAATCCCAAAATAATATATATAATAATTTATATCATATTCCTATAAAATTTGCAGCGGATAAACAGAATTATATTTTTAAGAAAATAAAATCTTTTGTAACTAATTTAGGATATCACGTTTCTCAAAGTATACATGCACCAATTCAAATTTTATTACTCAAATAAAACAATTTAATCTCAATAAACTTGATTTAAGTATAATTACTTGATTTAATTCTAAAAACTTACTAGTACCTCTAAGGTTTTCATACAAAAATTTGATTCAAATTAAATAAGTAAAATACAAATTAAAACCCTTATTCCCAGTATCACCTATCAGAGCGGGGTTCCTCCCAAACTTGAACTTCAAGAGTTATTAACCTATAATAACTGTGATTTTGCCAACGCAGGACCCAGCCAGTCAAACACAAACAACGAAGGAGGTGAGTTTTGAAATCATGTTAATAGTATAATATGAGTAAGAAGAGCACGCAAACAATCCTAATAGAACCGTATCACAATCACTTTACGATATATCAAAATATTTAATTAAATAGTATCATACTATAACATCAAAGTCACTCAAGTAAAATAATCATCTCATTATAATATGCATCAAATCATCTAATTAATATTACCTTTGAAACACATCAATCACAACAAAACAATCAAAACAAAACAATCACAAGGAAATGCAATGCTATGCATGAGCTTAGACTCTACTTCACAATGTGGTACCATTCTAACTCTGAAGTACTTGGTTAGGAGGCCATGATACTATGCCACCATCCCGGTGGACGGACAATTCAAATTGGCCCTGTCCTCATAGATCCCCTCAACTCAACCCGAGACACTTATACGGGACAGTCGAGGTAAACTTGTGTTGCATGGTTGCTCCCGACATTGGGAGTGCTACCTCCAAGTCACCTAGGAATTCCCCACCAGAATACCTCCAAGGTCTAACAATCTTGCCTTAAGGCTCGACAGCAGACCGCCACGATCAGGCTCATTTAGTTGTACTTCCCCATAATCACTAGGCTTGTTAGGCCCTACCTATATGATGACAAAATAATCTTCACATCACAATTCACCATATTTATTTTCTCCTCTCGTTAGCTTAGACTACTCCATTAAGAGCACCATATTTAAGAATCATCACTATCTCACCAAGTATGGGGTACTTCAATATTTTCAACACAATTTTATAATATCATTAATCATAAATAATCATGATCATCGTATAAACTCATCACAATTTTATAACATCACTATCATCAATCAAAAATCATCATTATCATCACGTAAGCATATATCAAACCATGCATCCATATTTTATTATCACATCACATAATTTCATCTAAGCAAACATGTACACATAATTTCATTCAACATCCAACATCACAATAATAACAATTATCAACTACCACACAAGTATCGAAAATTAAATCAATAAACACCTTATAAAAATTTCTATTTCACATTTTAATCTCACAATTCTCATATTTCAATTTAATCAATTTATCTCTCAAAGGGCTACTGGCGTACGTAGCAAGCCACGGATGAATAGTTGGGAAATACGGTTTTCCCGTTCATCTCACAATATATTATATTCATGAATTCAAACGCTTTTTCACCCCTTACCTTATTTTGACGCTTTCACACATGATTACGATTCCACGAGCAAACAACCTTTGTTCATTGACTCTTTGTCCTTCAATCAATCTAACTCGACAATTTATGGGTAAACATCAGAAATAAAATATGAGGAGATATTCTAAAAAAACTAAATTCGTAAACCGATCAAAGAAGATTACCATAAATTAGAAAACAAATAAGTGGATAATATAGCCACTTTTCACACAGTCGTTTTGGCGTTGGTTTCACTCAAATCGGACTTATGGTGAAGGAGAACAGTGAAAAATACGAATTCTACAAACGAAGAAGTCGGGTATTTTAGATAGAAATTGTAACACCCCAAATTTTATAATAAACTATTTTATTAATTAAATAGAATTTTAAGTAATTAATTTGATGTTAAAATTATTTTAGAATATATGTTGATAAATTTTGTGAATAATTTTCGTGATATGGATGTTTTCTATGATGTGTTGGTTTGATAGATATTATATTTAATGAGCAATATAAATAATAAATATTTTTCTTTATTATTTTACATATTTTTCTAAAAATAAAAGTATTTTAGTGTAATATTTTAAAGAACAAGATTTTATATGATTTTAAGTGTATATGTGAGTTGGTAATTAATATGATATTTTCTTACATGTTTGAGTACATATTTAGATTTTAATCATTTTTAAGTATCTTTTTTTAATTATTTCTAAATATATCTTATTTTAATTATTTATAGAATCTTGAGATCGTAGTAATATTGTGTTTGATTTTCTTTGTTTTTATATACTTATTTTTGAATTGTGATTTTATATATATATTTATTATGATTTAGTAATTTACATAAAATATTATTGTTATCTCTATTTATTTTATAATTTTGACTATTTTCTAATATGATGGTATTGTTATAATATGAATATTTTGAGAAATAAGTATAATTGTAGGGATTATTTTGAACGTGAAAGTTTCTATTATTAGTAATATGTTTTTTTTTATATATTATTTTAATTACTCTAATTTAGAAAATATTACTAAAGTTTGGAAAACTAAATGGGGTTTGGAGGAATATTAAAAAGGAGATTAAATAATTATTAGTTTAATTTTAACAAAATAAAAATAATAATAGTAAAATATAAATAAAGAGACCAATGGGGTTGACTCTATGAACCCTAATTGTTAATAATATAAAATAAACAAAAGAAGGGAAGAGAGTTCGAAGGGCAGCCGTAGAACCAAAGAGTAAACACAACAACAACCTATCGTTTGACACTGGAGAGCCATAACTGTCCCATAAAAGTTTCTCTGTTTTCGTCCAAATTTTTGTATGTTGTTTTACTCATTTATCTATTCAATTAAACACAATTTTTCAGATTTTTAACAACCCGAATTTCTCCCTAAAATACCCGATTTCTCCGTTTACAGAAATCCTTATTTTGCACCGTTCTTCTTCACCGTAAGTCCGATTTTAGTGAAACCAACGCCAAAACGATCGTGTTAAAAGTGGCTATTTTATCCACTGATTCGTTTTCTGATTTATGGTAATTTTCTTTGACCGAATTTCGAAATCAGTTTTTAGACTATTTTCTCATAATTTATTTTTGACGTTTACCCATAAATTGTTGAGTTAGATCGATTGAAGGACAAAAAGTCAAAGAACAAATATTGTTTGCTCGTGGAATTGTACTCGTGTCTGAAAGCGTCGAAATAAGGTAAGGGGTGAGAGAGCGTTTGAATTCATGAGTATAATATATTGTGAGATGAACGGGAAAACCGTATTTCCCAACGATTCATCCGGGGCTTGCTACGTACGGCAGTAGCCCTTTGAGAGATAAATTGATTAATTTGAAATATGAGAATTGTGAGATTAAAATGTGAAATAGAAATTTTTATAAGGTGTTGATTGATTTAATTTTCGATACTTGTGTGGTAGTTGATATTTGTTATTATTGTGAAGTTGGATGTTGAATGAAATTATGTGTACATGTTTGCTTACGTGATGATAATGAAATATGGATGATTATTATTTGTTATTATTGTGATGTGATTATTTGTTATTATTTGTTATTATTGTGTACATGTTTGTTATTATTTGTTATTATTGTGATGTGATTATGAAATATGGATGCATGGTTTGATATATGCTTATGTGATGATGATGATGATTTTTGATTGATGATAGTGATTTTATAAAATTGTGATGAGCTTATATATTGATCATGATTATTTATGATTAATGATATTATAAAATTGTGATGAAAATATTGAAGTACCCCATACTTGATGAGATAGTGATGATTCTTAAATACGATGCTCTTAAGGGAGTAGTCTAAGCTAACGGGGGGAGAAAATAAATATTGTGAATGTTTGAAGTGGAGATTATTTTGTCATCATATAGGTAGGGCCTGACAAGCCTAGTGATTCTGGGGAAGTACAACTGAATGAGCCTGATCGTGGCGGTCTGCTGTCGAGCCTTAAGGCAAGATTGTTAGACCTTGGAGGTATTCCGGTGGGGAATTCCTAGGTGACTTGGAGGTAGCGCTCCAAATGTCGGGAGCTACCATGCAACACACGTTTACCTCGACTGTCACGTATATGTGTCTCGGGTTTTGAGTTGAGGGGATCTATGAGGACAGGGCAAATTTGAATTGTCCGTCCACTGGGATGGTGGCATAGTATCATGGCCTCCTAACCAAGTACTTTAGAGTTAGAATGGTACCACATTGTGAAGTAGAGTCTAAGCTCATGCATAGCATTGCATTTCCTTGTGATTGTTTTATTGTGATTGATGTGTTTCAAAGGTAATATTAATAAGATGATTTGATGCATATTATAATGAGATGATTATTTTACTTGAGTGACTTTGATGTTATATTATGATACTATTTAATTAAATATTTTGATATATCGTAAAGTGATTATGATACGGTTCTATTATGATTGTTTGCGTGTTCTTCTTACTCATATTATACTATTAACATGATTTCAAAACTCACCTCCTTCGTTGTTTGTGTTTGACTGGCTGGGCCCTGCGTTTGCGAAATCACAGTTATTACAGGTTAATGAGTCTTGAAGTTCAAGTTTGGGTGGAACCCCGCTCTGATAGGTGATACCGGGAATAAGGGTTTTAATTTGTATTTTACTTATTTAATTTGAATCAAATTTTTGTATGTAAACCATAGAAGTACTAATAAGTTTTTAGAATTAAATCAAGTAATTATACTTAAATCAAGTTTATTGAGATTAAATTGTTTTATTTGAGTAATAAAATTTGAATTGGTGCATGTGTACTTTGAGAAACGTGATATCCTAAATTAGTTACAAAAGATTTTATTTTCTTGAAAATATAATTCTATTTATCCGCTGCAAATTTTATAGGAATATGATATAAATTATTATATATATATATATATATATATATATTATTTTGGTATTTAGGGTGTCACATTAGTGGTATCAGAGCAGGTCTGTCCAATCAGGCCGGGTGGGTTGAGTGTCGGTTCAATGGGAGTCAAATGTCAGTCGTGTCAATTGTGTTTTCTTGTGTATTAATTATTTTTACTATCATGTTTTTCTGCTTTTATATTATTGTGTTATTGTCATGTGGTATATGCTTTTGTATAATTATACATATATTTGAAGTTACTAATGAACTATACACTTATTGCTTACTCTAATTGTGTTGTGATTATAAGCTTCTAATTAAGTGACTAAATAAACCATGAAATTATTTGTTAAAATTTGAGTGAAGTTTAATTGTTGACATAACCAAATCTATTACCTTTTGATTAGACTTGTGGTTTGCGTTTCTAACTTGGACTATTTGCTCTGTTGTTATAGTGGATAGGTAGAAATAATTTTTATTGTCTAGTTATATATTTAAAATTATTAATTTAATGGAGATAATATTAATTATTGATTGATTATGATTATTAATTATTTTCGCTATCATGTTTTTATTTGTTATATTATTGTGTTATGTGATGTATGCTTTTGTATTATTGTACATATCTTTGAAGTTAATAATTAACTATTTACTATCTTCTTACTCTAATTGTGTTGTGTTGTGGATTCTAAATTCTTATTTAAGTGATAAAATATAATAGGAAATTATTTCTTAAAATTTAAGTTAATTTGAAATGTTGACATGATTGAGTTAATTAGCTTTTGATTGGATTTGTGTTTATAATTTTATTTTTTTGCTCTTTGTTAGAATGAATAGTTAGAAATAATTTTTTCTATTGATGGGCAGCAGTATGTTTGAAATGATGAATTTAATTGATATGATACTAGTTATTGACTGATAGGCCTTGTCTTTAGTGTCATTACATGATGATTAAATTAAAATTTACAGTATGTTTTACTATGTCTTGTTTTTAAGAAAATTGAAAAGAGTTATTGTTATCTTGGTTTAGGGGGCTGGTATGAATATTGAATCGTGAGGGTGTTGGAATAATTATTTGAAGTGATTGATTTTCTGATTATGATATTATGAACTCATTAGAGTTGAACTCGATGTTAGAGTTTTAGAGTTTAAGAACTCTTCAGTGATTTACAATAGTACTAATGATAAAATGTCTACTAATTGAGAAAGAGAAAAAAAAATTATTAATATTATTATTATTATTATTTTATTGAAATACAATTAAAAAAAAAGGGATGTTTCTTTCTAAACCTTACTTGAATAGAAAATATATCTCTTATGTCTAAAGTTTTAATTTTGACTAGAAAATTTTTATTTCTGATTTTGAATGGATATATGTGAAGAAAAAAAAAGAGATCGTGTGATTGTCTTCATTACTATTGTTATTGGTTTTAAGATAATGTTGTAGATATTATTGTCAATTAAAAATCTTGTCTTGAAAAATAGTTATGAAATTTAAAAATTCAGTTTTATATGGGCACTTAACTTGATTTTATCATAAGTGAAAATCACTTGAAAATGTTGATAGTTGTACCTAAATGATTAAAATTTTGACATTGCTTTTGAAATTAATTTATGACATTCATAATGATTTTGAAATACTATAAAATTCATATTATTAGCAATAGTAATTCTTGAATAGTCAAATTTGGTTGAAATTTTATAGTTAGACTTTTAGAAACAAAAATTAAGAAGGGATTAAATTTGATTTATTTATAAAAGGAAATATTTTATGAGTGAATTATTGTTGACTTAATTTAGAAAATTAGATTGTGTTGGAGTTGTGTTGATTCTTAAAATAATAATAAAAATATATATTTATGATGGTTTTATTTAAAATTTAGATTGGTCACACAAGAGAAAAATAATTTACGCCAAGTTTTACTATGTGCTATTTTTTAAAAAAAATAGTAAATAATAATAGTCTAGAAGATTTGTTATAAAAATAGTTTTTTAGAAATTACGGAAAAAATATAACTATTTTAGGAGTCTTAATGAATTATAAAACTTTGTATCTAATTTTATATACATGATTTGATTTGATTTCAAAATATAGGTTAAAAACGAAAAAAAAATTATTTGAAGAGTGCTTAAATATCTTGAGAGGTATTTTGGTGGGACAGATATTGGTGAAATTTTAGTAATCTTATTGATTTTTAAAAGTATAAAAGAAAAAAATCGTAAGATTTATTAAGAAGTAATCTAAGGAAAAATTTGAAATTATGAAGAAAAATTATTTTATGGTATTAAAAGATTTGTGATCATTTTAAAATAATTTAAGTGTTTGCAATCAAATTTTAGAGTATTGATTAACCCAAAATAATTTAGGTACTACGAGATTTATTTTATTTTTATGATTGTTATATTAACTTGGAGTAAAAATAGTTGCATACTTTACCTACTAATTGAAAAATCTTTGTTTCAATCTTTGTTAAATGATAAAAATTGATTAAAAGAAAAGTTAATTAATTATTTAGTTGTGATCAATTTGTAGATATTGAATTGGTATGAGAATATTCTACATCATGATGTCAATTGATGAATTCGTTATATGCATGTATATGATTATGTAAATATGAAATTGTTTGTGTTTCAAGTGTTCTAATTTTTGGGAATAAGTGTATAGAGTTAGAGTAGTTGAGAGCCGTGGAATAGTTCTATATGTCTTCAATCGAATTATTGAGTGTACGTTGATGTTAGTGTCCTTTCTTTTGTTGTTGTAGCTAGTTGTAAATTACGAATAAATTATTGTGAATGTGTAATTAAGTGAGTTTTTAACTTGAAGTAAGGAGTAGGAGTTGTGGCGCCGCCTTCGCACTCCTGAACCACGTTAAAGATACTTTTAATTATTCATATTTGAATTTGAATGACTCCAGTTATAGTTCCTTAAGTAGTTGACTACATGAGTAGGAGGGACTAGCTACCCCAATGACTCATCGTCAATAAAAGAGACAACGATAACTCATTATTTTGTTAGAAGTACCTTTTAATTTTTTTTTAAGTAGTTAAAAAACACATTCATTGCTTATACCAATTGAATTGATTTAATTATTAAATATATGTTATTAGGAAATAGTAGCTATATCATTAGTTTTTTTCCTTGATTATATACAGAGTATGTTTTTATAAAGTAATTGATTATAAATTATTATAATATTTTTAAGCTGTTAGATGTGTTTAATATCTTAAAAATTGCTCTATTTGTCAGACCTAAATTAAATTTATCGAATGTTTGGTGGTAGGATTTAGATTTTGTTTTAAGGAGTAAAACTAGTAATATTTGGTTTGAAATAACTAGTTGAAATTGACAACGTACTTGGGATGTGTTTCACTTAACCAAACTGAAGGAACTACATTATTATTGGCAAAATATATATGTTATGTTTTATATGTAAATTACATTGAGTAACTCTATGATATTTTATTTCATAATTGAATGATGAATGTTATAGACATTTTACTTCATAATTGAAAGATAAATATTGTGTGTTTAATTGATTTATTTTGTCATGTGAGTCTATCATGCTATGTTGATTTTCTACATGTTGTGCTTAATAGGATATTGAATACCTTAAATATATTTATAGACTAAGTTTGAATCTTGAGGGTGATAAGTTGGATATTAGTTCACTCACCGACAATTTCGAGGACGAAATTCTTTAACAGGGGGAGAATTGTAACACCCCAAATTTTATAATAAACTATTTTATTAATTAAATAGAATTTTAAGTAATTAATTTGATGTTAAAATTATTTTAGAATATATGTTGATAAATTTTGTGAATAATTTTCGTGATATGGATGTTTTCTATGATGTGCTGGTTTGATAGATATTATATTTAATGAGCAATATAAATAATAAATATTTTTCTTTATTATTTTACATATTTTTCTAAAAATAAAAGTATTTTAGTGTAATATTTTAAAGAACAAGATTTTATATGATTTTAAGTGTATATGTGAGTTGGTAATTAATATGATATTTTCTTACATGTTTGAGTACATATTTAGATTTTAATCATTTTTAAGTATCTTTTTTTTAATTATTTCTAAATATATCTTATTTTAATTATTTATAGAATCTTGAGATCGTAGTAATATTGTGTTTGATTTTCTTTGTTTTTATATACTTATTTTTGAATTGTGATTTTATATATATATTTATTATGATTTAGTAATTTACATAAAATATTATTGTTATCTCTATTTATTTTATAATTTTGACTATTTTCTAATATGATGGTATTGTTATAATATGAATATTTTGAGAAATAAGTATAATTGTAGGGATTATTTTGAACGTGAAAGTTTCTATTATTAGTAATATGTTTTTTTTTTATATATTATTTTAATTACTCTAATTTAGAAAATATTACTAAAGTTTGGAAAACTAAATGGGGTTTGGAGGAATATTAAAAAGGAGATTAAATAATTATTAGTTTAATTTTAACAAAATAAAAATAATAATAGTAAAATATAAATAAAGAGACTAATGGGGTTGACTCTATGAACCCTAATTGTTAATAATATAAAATAAACAAAAGAAGGGAAGAGAGTTCGAAGGGCAGCCGTAGAACCAAAGAGTAAACACAACAACAACCTATCGTTTGACACTGGAGAGCCATAACTGTCCCATAAAAGTTTCTCTGTTTTCGTCCAAATTTTTGTATGTTGTTTTACTCATTTATCTATTCAATTAAACACAATTTTTCAGATTTTTAACAACCCGAATTTCTCCCTAAAATACCCGATTTCTCCGTTTACAGAAATCCTTATTTTGCACCGTTCTTCTTCACCGTAAGTCCGATTTTAGTGAAACCAACGCCAAAACGATCGTGTTAAAAGTGGCTATTTTATCCACTGATTGGTTTTCTGATTTATGGTAATTTTCTTTAACCGAATTTCGAAATCAGTTTTTAGACTATTTTCTCATAATTTATTTTTGACGTTTACCCATAAATTGTTGAGTTAGATCGATTGAAGGACAAAAAGTCAAAGAACAAATATTGTTTGCTCGTGGAATTGTACTCGTGTCTGAAAGCGTCGAAATAAGGTAAGGGGTGAGAGAGCGTTTGAATTCATGAGTATAATATATTGTGAGATGAACGGGAAAACCGTATTTCCCAACGATTCATCCGGGGCTTGCTACGTACGGCAGTAGCCCTTTGAGAGATAAATTGATTAATTTGAAATATGAGAATTGTGAGATTAAAATGTGAAATAGAAATTTTTATAAGGTGTTGATTGATTTAATTTTCGATACTTGTGTGGTAGTTGATATTTGTTATTATTGTGAAGTTGGATGTTGAATGAAATTATGTGTACATGTTTGCTTACGTGATGATAATGAAATATGGATGATTATTATTTGTTATTATTGTGATGTGATTATTTGTTATTATTGTGATGTGATTATGAAATATGGATGCATGGTTTGATATATGCTTATGTGATGATGATGATGATTTTTGATTGATGATAGTGATGTTATAAAATTGTGATGAGCTTATATATTGATCATGATTATTTATGATTAATGATATTATAAAATTGTGATGAAAATATTGAAGTACCCCATACTTGATGAGATAGTGATGATTCTTAAATACGATGCTCTTAAGGGAGTAGTCTAAGCTAACGGGGGGAGAAAATAAATATTGTGAATGTTTGAAGTGGAGATTATTTTGTCATCATATAGGTAGGGCCTGACAAGCCTAGTGATTCTGGGGAAGTACAACTGAATGAGCCTGATCGTGGCGGTCTGCTGTCGAGCCTTAAGGCAAGATTGTTAGACCTTGGAGGTATTCCGGTGGGGAATTCCTAGGTGACTTGGAGGTAGCGCTCCAAATGTCGGGAGCTACCATGCAACACACGTTTACCTCGACTGTCACGTATATGTGTCTCGGGTTTTGAGTTGAGGGGATCTATGAGGACAGGGCCAATTTGAATTGTCCGTCCACCGGGATGGTGGCATAGTATCATGGCCTCCTAACCAAGTACTTCAGAGTTAGAATGGTACCACATTGTGAAGTAGAGTCTAAGCTCATGCATAGCATTGCATTTCCTTGTGATTGTTTTATTGTGATTGATGTGTTTCAAAGGTAATATTATAATGAGATGATTATTTTACTTGAGTGACTTTGATGTTATATTATGATACTATTTAATTAAATATTTTGATATATCGTAAAGTGATTATGATACGGTTCTATTATGATTGTTTGCGTGTTCTTCTTACTCATATCATACTATTAACATGATTTCAAAACTCACCTCCTTCGTTGTTTGTGTTTGACTGGCTGGGCCCTGCGTTTGCGAAATCGCAGTTATTACAGGTTAATGAGTCTTGAAGTTCAAGTTTGGGTGGAACCCCGCTCTGATAGGTGATACCGGGAATAAGGGTTTTAATTTGTATTTTACTTATTTAATTTGAATCAAATTTTTGTATGTAAACCATAGAAGTACTAATAAGTTTTTAGAATTAAATCAAGTAATTATACTTAAATCAAGTTTATTGTGATTAAATTGTTTTATTTGAGTAATAAAATTTGAATTGGTGCATGTGTACTTTGAGAAACGTGATATCCTAAATTAGTTACAAAAGATTTTATTTTCTTGAAAATATAATTCTATTTATCCGCTGCAAATTTTATAGGAATATGATATAAATTATTATATATATATATATATATATATATATATATATATATTATTTTGGTATTTAGGGTGTCACAGAAATTGGGGTTGTTGAAAATCTGGAAAATTATGTTTAATTGACGAGTTAAATGAATGAAATAACATACTCAAATTTGGATGAGAACAGAGAAGCTTTTACGGAACAATTATCATTCACCGGTGTCAAAAACGATAGGTTTGTTGTTGTGTTTACTCTTTTGGTTCTACGGCTTCCCATTCAACTCCCTTCCCTTTTCTTTGTTTTGTTTTATTTTAGTACAAATTAGGGTTCACAAGGTCTCTTTATTTATATTTTGGTTTTGGAAAGCGGCGGATAGAAAACAAGCAGCAAAACCTAACAAACTCATCTAAATATTAGCAAAACCTAACAAACTCATCTAAATATTTGCAAAACCTAACAAACTCATCTAAATATTTGTAAAATTAGTTAACAGCCCATGCCTACCTTACATATATCAATCGGATTCTACAATTTAGCTTGTCCTATATATTTTAATGTATCATTATTATTTATTTATCTATTTATTATAAAATATATTAAAAACAAAACTCTCTCATTCAAAATAGTAATTATAATTAGTACTATAACATTTTTCAAAATAAACTTATAAAAATATTAATATTTTTATAGAATAGTCAAAATGATAAAATAAATAAACATAACATCAATAATTTTTATTAATTACCAAATCACAACAAATATTTATAAAATCATCATGTCATAGGAAATATATAAAAGTAAAGGAAATCAATCACAATATTAGTAATATCTAAAGATAAT
>JBBPBT010000722.1:221694-248183 GCA_037974875.1 Cicer bijugum | reverse complement strand
AAAAAAAAATACACTCACGCTGTTAAAAATCAGGGTGTTACCGATGATGTATATAATTTATGGAAAAACTATATAGAAATTGAGTAGAGGCTCTATGAAGACATACACATCATCTTTGTTGATGAAGTGGGAAATGTTTGCAAATGTGGAAGAAATAGTCAGAGGTTGGCAGTGGAGTCTGTTTTACATATATATAATAGATTTAGAGTAGAATTTTTATTTTTGGTACCTTAGTGACGGACAAAGAAGATATGTTTTCAAGGAAACAAAACACTTTTATAATTAATTAAGGGTATCATATTTCTAAAAATTTAAAAGAAACACTTTTTTCTCTTATAAAAGGGTACAATCTCCATAAACTTGATTTAACTAAAATTTCTTAATTTAATTTCGAAAACATACTAGTACTTATTAGATTTTCATACAAAGAGTCATTTCTAATAAAAAGATAAAAGTAAAATACAATTTACAACTCTTATACTTGGTATCGCCTATCAGAGTGAGATTTCTCCCACCTTGAACATAAGACTCAGTAACATGTAATTATTGCGATTTTGCAAACTCCAGACCAAGTCATTCAAACACAAACAACGAAGGATGTGAGTTTTGAAATCATATTAATTGTTTAATATAAGTAAGAAAAACACAATTAAACATAAACAAACTATATCATTACACAAACTTTCCTCAAGGAAAAACATCACATTATCAAGTCAAGATCAATTAAGGAAAATCAATAAATAAAACTATAACATCAAATTATGTAAGAGAAATTATCATCGCACACAATAGCTATTAATCACAGTAGAACAATCACAAGAAAATGCAATGCAATGCATGAGCTTATACTCTACTTCACAATGTGGTACCATTCTAACTATGAACTACTTGGTTAGGAGGCTTGATACTTTGTCACCATCCCGATGGACGGAAAATTCTAGTTGGTTATGTCCTCATAGATTTCCTCAACTCAACCTGAGACTTATATAAGCGACAATCGAGGTAAACGTTTGGTGCATCGTAGCTCCCGTCATTTGGACTGCTACCTCTAAGTCACCTAGGAATTCCCCACACGAATACCTCCAAGGTCTAACAATATTGCCTTAAGGCTCAACAACAGACCGCCAAAATTAGGCTTAATATATATTTCCCCGGAATCACTAGGCTTGTTAGACCCAACCTTATATGATGACAAAATAATATCCACTTCAAAAATTTTCAATATATATTTTCTCCAATCTTTGGCCTATGGTACTCCATTACGACCGTCATCTCAAACATAAATTGGAATCACCATTATTTCATTAATTATGGGGGTGCGTCATTATTTTCATCACAAATTTATAACATCACTATCATAAATCACACATCACCATCATTCTCAAAACTCATCATAAAATTATCATAACGTATCCACCGTTTATTATGACATCACAAAAACTTATCTAATCAAACATATAAATAAAACTAATTCGATACTCAATATCACAATAATATCAAATACCACATGTTTAAAGAAATATAATTAATCAACACCTTACAAATATTTATATTCTATATTTTAATCTAACATTTTTCATATTTGCATATTAATTAACTTATCCTTCGAATGACTATTGTCATATGCAGCGAGCCCCGAATGAATCATTGGGAAATACGATCATCTCAAAATGTATTATACTCATGAATTTAGACGCTACTGCAGACCGACCACAAACAAGGAGCGAATTTGAATAAATGACGAGTTCACAAAATTGTCGAGACAATAAATTATGCAGAGCATAAAAATAAATGTTAAATAAGTAATAACATTTTTAGGAGTAAAATTGGAGTCAAAACAACAAGAAAAACTACTGAAAAAGTCTCACTGACTCATCGGAGCACCAGAAGGGTATGATATCAATTTATTGAAAATGCAATTGACCATCAGATGGGTTTGCTGCAATTTGATTGTCATTAGTCTGATTTTAATTTTTTATATTTTTAATTGCGTAAAAGGGGTGCAAATAGCAAATGTACAGGTACAAGAGTAAAACTTCTAGGCTCAACACAAGGTAGTCAAGTCTGAGGCAGAAATAATGGTGTAATGAGTATCTAATAGGTGTAGGAAGGAAGAGTCCAACTAGTAATAGTCCAAATTAATATGCATACATAGAAAATAGGGGTGTAAACACTTGTCTGGTCCACTAGTATTTCTATATGCCCTTAATAAATAAATAATTTATTTTATTTTTCTAGAAAACTGTTTTTCAAAATACTCATTTTAACATAATATTATTTATCCTAACATAGATAAATCTAATTTTAACGAAAACTCTCATATTCAAAATAATAACTATAAGTATTACTATAACATTTTTCAAAATAATTACATAAAAATACATCATCTTTATAGAATAATTAAAATAAATAAATATATCAGGATCAATTTATATTAATTACTAAATCAAAATAAATATGTATAAAGTAATCATACCATAACAATTAGTTAAAAATAAACTCAATATCAATGTTAGTAATACGCCTAACATTAATCAAACATAAAAAAAATATCGCATTAACTACAAACACACATATACATATAGAATCGTATAATAAAAAAGTATTTATTATAAAATTTGAGATATTACATTAATCATACAACAATAATACATTATTTGAAAGACTTTGTTTTAACTTTTTGATTTGTGTAACAAACTATACAAATGTATATTTATGTTTTGTATTTTATTTTTATGTTCAGACTATTGATGGTACTTTTGGAAAGAGCGCTTTCCCAAATTTTAAGAAATTTTCACTTTTTATATTAATATATTTGATGGTGTATATTGAAAAAGTATTTTATAATCATTAGTGATTTTTATTTGATTATAAACCCAACAAAACCTATAAATTTGAATGCAACCAAACCAAATGTATATCCATCAAAGAAATAAAGATGTCAAATAAAAAAAAAATAGATAACAAGAAAATGTAATTTATAATTGGCAAAAAATTAACAATATAACTTATGAACCAATCTTATTAATGTAACTAATACATACGAGATGTGTTTTTCTCAAACACAAATTGATTGAAATAACAATAAAATCTAGGTTGAAACTTTTAGTGTTTCGTTTCACTTGGTAGTGGATGGTAAAGTTTGCAACAAGGGGGATTAGTACATATCGTTGGCACACATTCTATTGTCCGTCTTCCACAACAAGGTGGTAAACTTGCTTGTACATTGCCAATATGAGCACACACAATAGCAACCAAAAAGATTAAAAACTTCAAGAACATCATCAATATAGTTTCGACTTAATAACCGAGCCTGGTTTGCAAAGAAAAGCAATCTTGATATGTTATAGTAAATGGTATGTTAAAACAATTTTAACTTATTTATAGACAAAAATAAAATTATGTATATTTTACAATCCGTTATTTTTTTAATCAAATTAAATGTTTTTTACACAATAAGCTTTCAAAACATATCATCAAGTTTCAAAAAGAAACCAATATCAACTAACAATTTCAAAACAGAACAGGTCATGTGGTATGAGTTTTTGACTAGTAGAAGAGATTTAATAAATATATAACAATTTTTAGTTTTCAATCATTAAAGATTTTTTGACAAAAACAAATTAAAAAATACCTGAGACAACGTAGATGGCCGCACAATGTAACACCCTAAATTTGATAATAAACTATTTTATTAATTAAATAAGATTTTAAATAATTAATTTGATGTTAAAATTATTTTAGAATATATGTTGATATATTTTGTGAGTAATTTTTGTTATAAGGATTTTTCCTATGATGTGTTGGTTTGATAGATATTATATTTAATGAGCAATATAAATAATAAATATTTATTTTTTTATTTTGTATATTTTTCTAAAAATAATAGTATTTTAGTGTAATATATATTTTAAAGAAAAAGATTTTATGTGATTTTACGTGTGTATACATGTACCCAATTAATGTAATACTTTTATGGGCGCTTGACTTATGTTAAGTATATAGATAGTTATATTTCAATTATTTATAACTATTTTCTATTTTTAGTTATTTTTTTATAAATAATTATCTTGATATAGAATTGATATTGTGTTTGATTTCGTTTATTTTTAAATACTTGTTATGGTATTGTGATTTTATATATATTTATTATGATTTAGTAATTAATATAAAATATTGATGTCATATTTATTTATTTTATAATTTTGACTATTTTCTAATATGATGGTATTATTATAATGTGAGTATTTTGAGAAATAAGTATAATTGTAGAGATTATTTTGAATGTGAGAGTTTTGATTATTAGTAACATGTTTTTTTTATATTGATTATTTTAATTACTCTAGTTTATAAAATATTAGTAATGTTTGGAAAACTAAATGGTGTTTGGAGGAATATTAAAAAAGAGATTAAATAATTATTAGTTTATTTTAACAAAATAAAAATAATAATAGTAAAATATAAATAAAGAGACCAATGGGTTTGACTCTATGAACCCTAATTGTTAATAAAATAAAACAAACAAAAGAATGGAAGGGAGTTGGAAGGGCAGCCGTAGAACCAAAGAGTAAACACAACAACAACCTGTCGTTTGACACTGGAAAGCCATAACTGTCCCAGAAAAGTTTCTCTGTTTTTGTCCAAATTTCAGTATGTTGTTTTACTCATTTATCTATTCAATTAAACACAATTTTTCAGATTTTTAACAACCCGAATTTCTCCCAGAAATACACGATTTCTCCGTTTACAGAAATCCTTATTTTGCACCGTTCTCCTTCACCGTAAGTCCGATTTTAGTGAAACCAACGCCAAAATGACCATGTGAAAAGTGGCTATATTATCCACTGATTGGTTTTCGGATTTATGGTAATTTTCTTTGACCGAATTTCGAAATCAGTTTTTAGACTATTTTCTCATAATTTATTTTTGACGTTTACCCATAAATTGTCGAGTTAGATCGATTGAAGGACAAAAAGTCAAAGAACAAATATTGTTTGCTCGTGGAATCGTATTCATGTATGAAAGCTTCAAAATAAGGTAAGGGGTGAGAGAGCGTTTGAATTCATGAGTATAATATATTGTGAGATGAACGGGAAAACCGTATTTCCCAACGATTCATCCGGGGCTTGCTACGTACGGCAGTAGCCCTTTGAGAGATAAATTGATTAATTTGAAATATGAGAATTGTGAGATTAAAATGTGAAATAGAAATTTTTATAAGGTGTTGATTGATTTAATTTTCGATACTTGTGTGGTAGTTGATATTTGTTATTATTGTGAAGTTGGATGTTGAATGAAATTATGTGTACATGTTTGCTTACGTGATGATAATGAAATATGGATGATTATTATTTGTTATTATTGTGATGTGATTATTTGTTATTATTGTGTACATGTTTGTTATTATTTGTTATTATTGTGATGTGATTATGAAATATGGATGCATGTTTTGATATATGCTTATGTGATGATGATGATGATTTTTGATTGATGATAGTGATGTTATAAAATTGTGATGAGCTTATATATTGATCATGATTATTTATGATTAATGATATTATAAAATTGTGATGAAAATATTGAAGTACCCCATACTTGATGAGATAGTGATGATTCTTAAATACGATGCTCTTAAGGGAGTAGTCTAAGCTAACGGGGGGAGAAAATAAATATTGTGAATGTTTGAAGTGGAGATTATTTTGTCATCATATAGGTAGGGCCTGACAAGCCTAGTGATTCTGGGGAAGTACAACTGAATGAGCCTGATCGTGGCGGTCTGCTGTCGAGCCTTAAGGCAAGATTGTTAGACCTTGGAGGTATTCCGGTGGGGAATTCCTAGGTGACTTGGAGGTAGCACTCCAAATGTCGGGAGCTACCATGCAACACACGTTTACCTCGATTGTCACGTATATGTGTCTCGGGTTTTGAGTTGAGGGGATCTATGAGGACAGGGCCAATTTGAATTGTCCGTCCACCGGGATGGTGGCATAGTATCATGGCCTCCTAACCAAGTACTTCAGAGTTAGAATGGTACCACATTGTGAAGTAGAGTCTAAGCTCATGCATAGCATTGCATTTCCTTGTGATTGTTTTGTTGTGATTGATGTGTTTCAAAGGTAATAATAATTAGATGATTTGATGCATAATATAATGTGATTATTATTTTACTTGAGTGATTGATGTTATAGTATGATACTATTTACTTAATTATTTTGATATATCGTAATATGGTTCTATTATGATTGTTTGCGTGTTCTTCTTACTCATATTATACTATTAACATGATTTCAAAACTCACCTCCTTCGTTGTTTGTGTTTGACTGGCTGGGCCTTGCGTTTGCGAAATCGCAGTTATTACAGGTTAATTAGTCTTGAAGTTCAAGTTTGGGAGGAACCCCGCTCTGATAGGTGATACCGGGAATAAAGGTTTTAATTTGTATTTTACTTATTTAATTTGAATCAATTTTTGTATGAAAACCTTAGAAGTACAAAGTTTTTAGAATTAAATCAAGTAATTATACTTAAATCAAGTTCATTGAGATTAAATTGTTTTATTTGAGTAATAAAATTTGAATTTGTTGCATGTGTACTTTGAGAAACGTGATATCCTAGATTAGTTACAAAAGTTTTTATTTTCTTGAAAATATAATTTTATTTATCCGCTGCAAATTTTATAGGAATATGATATAAACTGTTATATATATTATTTTGGGATTTAGGGTGTCAGCTTGTTTGTGTTTGACTGGCTGGGCCCTGCGTTTGTGAAATCGCAATTTATGACACCCTTAACCCAAATTAAATTTGAAGGTAAAATATGTTAGTTTTAAAAGAGATTCACAGCGGTTCCAAAATGAAGTGTACAAATTTTAAATAGAACTATAAGGTTCAGGACGTCACACTCACACTTACACAAAATGCTTGCATAAAAATTTTCAATTAAAAATCTTTGAATGTCGAATATAGTTGAGATTTATTAAATAAAACTTTTGACAAAAAAATGCATTCTATGTAACACCCCAAATTTTATAATAAACTATTTTATTAATTAAATAGAATTTTAAATAATTAATTTGATGTTAAAATTATTTTAGAATATATGTTGATAAATTTTGTGAATAATTTTCGTGATATGAATGTTTTCTATGATGTGCTGGTTTGATAGATATTATATTTAATGAGCAATATAAATAATAAATATTTTTCTTTATTATTTTACATATTTTTCTAAAAATAAAAGTATTTTAGTGTAATATTTTAAAGAACAAGATTTTATATGATTTTAAGTGTATATGAGAGTTGGTAATTAATATGATATGATATTTTCATATATGTTTGACTAATGTTAAGTGTGTACGTATTTATATTTTAATCATTTTTAAGTATCTCTTATTTTAATTATTTCTAAATATATCTTATTTTAATTATTTATAGAATCTTGAGATCGTAGTAATATTGTGTTTGATTTTCTTTGTTTTTATATACTTATTTTTGAATTGTGATTATATATATATATATATTTATTATGATTTAGTAATTTACATAAAATATTATTGTTATATCTATTTATTTTATAATTTTGACTATTTTCTAATGTGATGGTATGGTTATAATATGAATATTTTAAGAAATAAGTATAATTGTAGGGATTATTTTGAATATGAAAGTTTCTATTATTAGTAATATGTTTTCTTTATATATTTATTATTTTAATTACTCTAATTTATAAAATATTAGTAATGTTTGGAAAACTAAATGGGGTTTGGAGGAATGTTAAAAAGGAGATTAAATAATTATTAGTTTTATTTTAACAAAATAAAAATAATAATAGTAAGATATAAATAAAGAGACCAATGTGGTTGACTCTATGAACCCTAATTGTTAATAATATAAAATAAACAAAACAAGGGAAGGGAGTTGGAAGGGCAGCCGTAGAACCAAAGAGTAAACACAACAACCTATCGTTTGACACTGGAGAGCCATAACTGTCCCAGAAAAGTTTCTCTGTTTTCGTCCAAATTTCAGTATGTTGTTTTACTCATTTATCTATTCAATTAAACACAATTTTTCAGATTTTTAACAACCCGAATTTCTCCCTGAAATACCCGAATTCTCCGTTTACAGAAATCCTTATTTTGCACCGTTCTTCTTCACCGTAAGTCTGATTTGAGTGAAACCAACGCCAAAACGACCGTGTGAAAAGTGGCTATATTATCCATTGATTGCGTTTCTGATTTATGGTAATTTTCCTTGACTGAATTTCGAATTTAGTTTTTAGAGTATCTTCTCATAATTTATTTTTAACGTTTACCCATAAACTATCGAGTTAGATCGATTGAAGGACCAAGAGTCAACGAACAAAGGTTGTTTGCTCATGGAATCGTATTCCTGTGTGAAAGCTTCAAAATAAGGTAAGGGGTGAGAGAGCGTTTGAATTCATGAGTATAATATATTGTGAGATGAACGGGAAAACCGTATTTCCCAACGATTCATCCGGGGCTTGCTACGTATGGCAGTAGCCCTTTGAGAGATAAATTGATTAATTTGAAATATGAGAATTGTGAGATTAAAATGTGAAATAGAAATTTTTATAAGGTGTTGATTGATTTAATTTTTGATACTTGTGTGGTAGTTGATATTTGCTATTATTGTGATGTTGGATGTTGAATGAAATTATATGTACATGTTTGATTAGATGAAATTATGTGATGTGATAATAAAATATGGATGCATGGTTTGATATATGCTTACGTGATGATAATGATGATTTTTGATTGATGATAGTGATGTTATAAAATTGTGATGAGTTTATACGATAATCATGCTTATTTATGATATTATAAAATTGTGATGAAAATATTGAAGTACCCCATACTTGATGAGATAGTGATGATTCTTAAATATGGTGCTCTTAATGGAGTAGTCTAAGCTAACGGGGGGAGAAAATAAATATTGTGAATTTGTGAAGTGGAGATTATTTTGTCATCATATAGGTAGGGCCTGACAAGCCTAGTGATTCTGGGGAAGTACAACTGAATGAGCCTGATCGTGGCGGTCTGCTGTCGAGCCTTAAGGCAAGATTGTTAGACCTTGGAGGTATTCCGGTGGGGAATTCCTAGGTGACTTGGAGGTAGCACTCCAAATGTCGGGAGCTACCATGCAACACACGTTTACCTCGACTGTCACGTATATGTGTCTCGGGTTTTGAGTTGAGGGGATCTATGAGGACAGGGCCAAATTGAATTGTCCCTCCACCGGGATGGTGGCATAGTATCATGGCCTCCTAACCAAGTACTTCAGAGTTAGAATGGTACCACATTGTGAAGTAGAGTCTAAGCTCATGCATAGCATTGCATTTCCTTGTGATTGTTTTGTTGTGATTGATGTGTTTCAAAGGTAATAATAATTAGATGATTTGATGCATATTATAATGAGATGATTATTTTACTTGAGTGATTGATGTTATAGTACGATACTATTTAATTAAATATTTTGATATATCGTAAGTGATTATGATACGGTTCTATTATGATTGTTTGCGTGTTCTTCTTACATATATTATACTATTAACATGATTTCAAAACTCACCTCCTTCGTTGTTTGTGTTTGACTGGCTGGGCCCTCCGTTTGCGAAATCGCAGTTATTACAGGTTAATGAGTCTTGAAGTTCAAGTTTGGGAGGAACCCCGCTCTGATGGGTGATACCGGGAATAAGGGTTTCAATTTGTATTTTACTTATTTAATTTGAATCAAATTTTTGTATGAAAACCTTAGAAGTACTAAGTTTTTAGAATTAAATCAAGTAATTATACTTAAATCAAGTTCATTGAGATTAAATTGCTTTATTTGAGTAATAAAATTTGAATTTGTTGCATGTGTACGTTGAGAAGCGTGATATCCTAGATTAGTTACAAAAGTTTTTATTCTCTTGAAAATATAATTTTATTTATCCGCTGCAAATTTTATAGGAATATGATATAAATTGTTATATATATTATTTTGGGATTTAGGGTGTCACAATAATAGTAAAATATAAATAAAGAGACCAATGGGTTTGACTCTATGAACCCTAATTGTTAATAAAATAAAACAAACAAAAGAATGGAAGGGAGTTGGAAGGGCAGTCGTAGAACCAAAGAGTAAACACAAAAACAACCTATCGTTTGACACTGCAAAGCCATAACTGTCCCAGAAAAGTTTCTCTATTTTCGTCCAAGTTTCAGTATGTTGTTTTACTCATTTATCTATTCAATTAAACACAATTTTTCAGATTTTTAACAACCCGAATTTCTCCCTAAAATACCTGATTTCTCCGTTTACAGAAATCCTTATTTTCCACCGTTCTCCTTCACCATAAGTCCGATTTTAGTGAAACCAACACCAAAACGACCGTGTGTAAAGTGGCTATATTATCTACTGATTGGTTTTCTGATTTATGTTAATTTTCTTTGACCGAATTTCCAAATCAGTTTATAGACTATTTTCTCATAATTTATTTTTAACGTTTACCCATAAACTATCGAGTTAGATCGATTGAAGGACCAAGAGTCAACGAACAAAGGTTGTTTGCTCGTGGAATCGTATTCGTGTGTGAAAGCTTCAAAATAAGGTAAGGGGTGAGAAAGCGTTTGAATTCATGAGTATAATATATTGTGAGATGAACGGGAAAACCGTATTTCCCAACGATTCATCCGGGGCTTGCTACGTACGGCAGTAGCCCTTTGAGAGATAAATTGATTAATTTGAAATATGAGAATTGTGATATTAATATGTGAAATAGAAATTTTTATAAGGTGTTGATTGATTTAATTTTCGATACTTGTGTGGTAGTTGATATTTGCTATTATTGTGATGTTGGATGTTGAATGAAATATGGATGATTAATATTTGTTATTATTATGATGTGATTATTTGTTATTATTTGTTATTATCGTGTACATGTTTGTTATTATTTGTTATTATTGTGATGTGATTATGATATATGGATGCATGGTTTGATATATGCTTACGTGATGATAATGATGATTTTTGATTGATGATAGTGATGTTATAAAATTGTGATGAGCTTATATGATGATCATGATTAATTATGATTAGTGATATTATAAAATTGTGATGAAAATATTGAAGTACCCCATACTTGATGAGATAGTGATGATTCTTAAATACGATGCTCTTAAGGGAGTAGTCTAAGCTAACGGGGGGAGAAAATAAATATTGTGAATGTGTGAAGTGGAGATAATTTTGTCATCATATAGGTAGGGCCTGACAAGCCTAGTGATTCTGGGGAAGTACAACTGAATGAGCCTGATAGTGGCGGTCTGCTGTCGAGCCTTAAGGCAAGATTGTTAGACCTTGGAGGTATTCCGGTGGGGAATTCCTAGGTGACTTGGAGGTAGCACTCCAAATGTCGGGAGCTACCATGCAACACACGTTTACCTCGACTGTCACGTATATGCGTCTCGGGTTTTGAGTTGAGGGGATCTATGAGGACAGGGCCAATTTGAATTGTCCGTCCACCGGGATGGTGGCATAGTATCATGGCCTCCTAACCAAGTACTTCAGAGTTAGAATGGTACCACATTGTGAAGTAGAGTCTAAGCTCATGCATAGCATTGCATTTCCTTGTGATTGTTTTATTGTGATTGATGTGTTTCAAAGGTAATATTAATTAGATGATTTGATGCATATTATAATGAGATGATTATTTTACTTGAGTGACTTTGATGTTATAGTATGATACTATTTAATTAAATATTTTGATATATCGTAAAGTGATTATGATACGGTTCTATTATGATTGTTTGCATGTTCTTCTTACTCATATTATACTATTAACATGATTTCAAAACTCACCTCCTTCGTTGTTTGTGTTTGACTGGCTGGGCCCTGCGTTTGCGAAAACGCAGTTATTACAAGTTAATGAGTCTTGAAGTTCAAGTTTGGGAAGAACCCCGCTCTGATAGGTGATACCGGGAATAAGGGTTTTAATTTGTATTTTACTTATTTAATTTGAATCAAATTTTTGTATGAAAACCTTATAAGTACTAATAAGTTTTTAGAATTAAATCAAGTAATTATACTTAAATCAAGTTTATTGAGATTAAATTGTTTTATTTCAGTAATAAAATTTGAATTGGTGCATGTGTACTTTGAGAAACGTCATATCCTAAATTAGTTACAAAAGATTTTATTTTCTTGAAAATATAATTCTATTTATCCGCTGCAAATTTTATCGGAATATGATAAAAATTATTATATATATTATTGTGGGATTTAGGGTGTCACACACAATACGTAGAGGATATGAGGGTTCCCAGAGTAGAGGTGATGAGGGTTCGTAAATCTGTTTTAAAAGTAAATGATATTTATTTGAAAGATGTATTTTACAGCGCTTGTACAAAAAGCGCTGTAATAGGTAGTTAAATTGAGACAAAGTGCATGTATTTTACAGCGCTTGTAAACAAAGCGCTGTAACTGGTAGTTCAAATATTTGAAAGCTGTAAGACCCATAATTTTTAAGCATACTTTATGTATTTTAGTGTATTTTGGTATTGAACTCGGAGGCTTTTTTGCCAAAGTTATAAATATTTTGGGAGTTTAAAAGACAAAAAAGTTATAATGATGCTCGATTAAAATTATTCGTCGATAAATAAATTAAATTAACTGTGGTGGATCTTTTAAGAAGAATTTAATTGTAGAGAGTTTCGTTAAAAATATCTTGGGCTGCTAAAAATTGCATTTGTCAATTGAGTTGCGACGAGAATAGATGTTTTTAACAAAAAGTGGTTTGGAAAGTGATGGGTGGAACGGTAATTTTAATAAATATCTAATTTTGAGATATTTGCAAATTATAATTAATATATATATATAGAAAGAAAAGGAAAGGAAGGAAAAAGGAAGAAAGGAAAACTGAAAGAAAACAAAAAGGATTGTCCTCTCTCCCTGCCTCGCGCTCATCTTCCTCCTTCCTCCATTGATTGATTTAATTTTCGATACTTGTGTGGTAGTTGATATTTGTTATTATTGTGAAGTTGGATGTTGAATGAAATTATGTGTACATGTTTGCTTACGTGATGATAATGAAATATGGATGATTATTATTTGTTATTATTGTGATGTGATTATTTGTTATTATTTGTTATTATTGTGTACATGTTTGTTATTATTTGTTATTATTGTGATGTGATTATGAAATATGGATGCATGGTTTGATATATGCTTATGTGATGATGATGATGATTTTTGATTGATGATAGTGATGTTATAAAATTGTGATGAGCTTATATATTGATCATGATTATTTATGATTAATGATATTATAAAATTGTGATGAAAATATTGAAGTACCCCATACTTGATGAGATAGTGATGATTCTTAAATACGATGCTCTTAAGGGAGTAGTCTAAGCTAACGGGGGGAGAAAATAAATATTGTGAATGTTTGAAGTGGAGATTATTTTGTCATCATATAGGTAGGGCCTGACAAGCCTAGTGATTCTGGGGAAGTACAACTGAATGAGCCTGATCGTGGCGGTCTGCTGTCGAGCCTTAAGGCAAGATTGTTAGACCTTGGAGGTATTCCGGTGGGGAATTCCTAGGTGACTTGGAGGGAGCACTCCAAATGTCGGGAGCTACCATGCAACACACGTTTACCTCGACTGTCACGTATATGTGTCTCGGGTTTTGAGTTGAGGGGATCTATGAGGACAGGGCCAATTTGAATTGTCCGTCCACCGGGATGGTGGCATAGTATCATGGCCTCCTAACCAAGTACTTCAGAGTTAGAATGGTACCACATTGTGAAGTAGAGTCTAAGCTCATGCATAGCATTGCATTTCCTTGTGATTGTTTTATTGTGATTGATGTGTTTCAAAGGTAATATTAATAAGATGATTTGATGCATATTATAATGAGATGATTATTTTACTTGAGTGACTTTGATGTTATATTATGATACTATTTAATTAAATATTTTGATATATCGTAAAGTGATTATGATACGGTTCTATTATGATTGTTTGCGTGTTCTTCTTACTCATATTATACTATTAACATGATTTCAAAACTCACCTCCTTCGTTGTTTGTGTTTGACTGGCTGGGCCGTGCGTTTGCGAAATCGCAGTTATTACAGGTTAATGAGTCTTGAAGTTCATGTTTGGGTGGAACCCCGCTCTGATAGGTGATACCGGGAATAAGGGTTTTAATTTGTATTTTACTTATTTAATTTGAATCAAATTTTTGTATGTAAACCTTAGAAGTACTAATAAGTTTTTAGAATTAAATCAAGTAATTATACTTAAATCAAGTTTATTGAGATTAAATTGTTTTATTTGAGTAATAAAATTTGAATTGGTGCATGTGTACTTTGAGAAACGTGATATCCTAAATTAGTTACAAAAGATTTTATTTTCTTGAAAATATAATTCTATTTATCCGCTGCAAATTTTATAGGAATATGATATAAATTATTATATATATATATATATATATATACTATTTTGGTATTTAGGGTGTCACATTAGTGGTATCAGAGCAGGTCTGTCCAATCAGGCCGGGTGGGTTGAGTGTCGGTTCAATGGGAGTCAAATGTCAGTCGTGTCAATTGTGTTTTCTTGTGTATTAATTATTTTTACTATCATGTTTTTCTGCTTTTATATTATTGTGTTATTGTCATGTGGTATATGCTTTTGTATAATTATACATATATTTGAAGTTACTAATGAACTATACACTTATTGCTTACTCTAATTGTGTTGTGATTATAAGCTTCTAATTAAGTGACTAAATAAACCATGAAATTATTTGTTAAAATTTGAGTGAAGTTTAATTGTTGACATAACCAAATCTATTACCTTTTGATTAGACTTGTGGTTTGCGTTTCTAACTTGGATTATTTGCTCTGTTGTTATAGTGGATAGGTAGAAATAATTTTTATTGTCTAGTTATATATTTAAAATTATTAATTTAATGGAGATAATATTAATTATTGATTGATTATGATTATTAATTATTTTCACTATCATGTTTTTATTTGTTATATTATTGTGTTTTTGTGTTGTGTTGTGGATTCTAAATTCTTATTTAAGTGATAAAATATAATAGGAAATTATTTCTTAAAATTTAAGTTAATTTGAAATGTTGACATGATTGAGTTAATTAGCTTTTGATTGGATTTGTGTTAATAATTTTTTTTTTTTTGCTCTTTGTTAGAATGAATAGTTAGAAATAATTTTTTCTATTGATGGGCAGCAGTATGTTTGAAATGATGAATTTAATTGATATGATACTAGTTATTGACTGATAGGCCTTGTCTTTAGTGTCATTACATGATGATTAAATTAAAATTTACAGTATGTTTTACTATATCTTGTTTTTAAGAAAATTGAAAAGAGTTATTGTATCTTGGTTTAGGGGGCTGGTATGAATATTGAATCGTGAGGGTGTTGGAATAATTATTTGAAGTGATTGATTTTCTGATTATGATATTATGAACTCATTAGAGTTTAACTCGATGTTAGAGTTTTAGAGTTTAAGAACTCTTCAGTGATTTACAATAGTACTAATGATAAAATGTCTACTAATTGAGAAAGAGAAAAAAAAATTATTATTAATAATATTATTATTATTTTATTGAAATAAAATTAAAAAAAAAGGGATGTTTCTTTCTAAACCTTACTTGAATAGAAAATATATCTCTTATGTCTAAAGTTTTAATTTTGACTAGAAAATTTTTATTTCTGATTTTGAATGGATATATGTGGAAAAAAAAAACAGAGATCGTGTGATTGTCTTCATTACTATTGTTATTGGTTTTAAGATAATGTTGTAGATATTATTGTCAATTAAAAATCTGGTCTTGAAAAATAGTTATGAAATTTAAAAATTCGGTTTTATATGGGCACTTAACTTGATTTTATCATAAGTGAAGATCACTTGAAAATGTTGATAGTTGTACCTAAATGATTAAAATTTTGACATTGCTTTTGAAATTAATTTATGACATTCATAATGATTTTGAAATACTATAAAATTCATATTATTAGCAATAGTAATTCTTGAATAGTCAAATTTGGTTGAAATTTTATAGTTAGACTTTTAGAAACAAAAATTAAGAAGGGATTAAATTTGATTTATTTATAAAAGGAAATATTTTATGAGTGAATTATTGTTGACTTAATTTAGAAAATTAGATTGTGTTGGAGTTGTGTTGATTCTTAAAATAATAATAAAAATATATATTTATGATGGTTTTATTTAAAATTTAGATTGGTCACACAAGAGAAAAATAATTTACGCCAAGTTTTACTATGTGCTATTTTTTTAAAAAAATAGTAAATAATAATAGTCTAGAAGATTTGTTATAAAAATAGTTTTTTATAAATTACGGAAAAAATATAACTATTTTAGGAGTCTTAATGAATTATAAAACTTTGTATCTAATTTTATATACATGATTTGATTTGATTTCAAAATATAGGTTAAAAACGAGAAAAAAAATTATTTGAAGAGTGCTTAAATATCTTGAGAGGTATTTTGGTGGGAAAGATATTGGTGAAATTTTAGTAATCTTACTGATTTTTAAAAGTATAAAAAAAAATCGTAAGATTTATTAAGAAGTAATCTAAGGAAAAATTTGAAATTATGAAGAAAAATTATTTTATGGTATTAAAAGATTTGTGATCATTTTAAAATAATTTAAGTGTTTGCAATCAAATTTTAGAGTATTGATTAACCCAAAATAATTTAGGTACTACGAGATTTATTTTATTTTTATGATTGTTATATTAACTTGGAGTAAAAATAGTTGCATACTTTACCTACTAATTGAAAAATCTTTGTTTCAATCTTTGTTAAATGATAAAAATTGATTAAAAGAAAAGTTAATTAATTATTTAGTTGTGATCAATTTGTAAATATTGAATTGGTATGAGAATATTCTACATCATGATGTCAATTGATGAATTCGTTATATGCATGTATATGATTATGTAAATATGAAATTGTTTGTGTTTCAAGTGTTCTAATTTTTGGGAATAAGTGTATAGAGTTAGAGTAGTTGAGAGCCGTGGAATAGTTCTATATGTCTTCAATCGAATTATTGAGTGTACGTTGATGTTAGTGTCCTTTCTTTTGTTGTTGTAGCTAGTTGTAAATTACGAATAAATTATTGTGAATGTGTAATTAAGTGAGTTTTTAACTTGAAGTAAGGAGTAGGAGTTGTGGCGCCGCCTTCGCACTCCTGAACCACGTTAAAGATACTTTTAATTATTCATATTTGAATTTGAATGACTCCAGTTATAGTTCCTTAAGTAGTTGACTACATGAGTAGGAGGGACTAGCTACCCCAATGACTCATCGTCAATAAAAGAGACAACGATAACTCATTATTTTGTTAGAAGTACCTTTTAATTTTTTTTTTAAGTAGTTAAAAAACACATTCATTGCTTATACCAATTGAATTGATTTAATTATTAAATATATGTTATTAGGAAATAGTATCTATATCATTAGTTTTTTTCCTTGATTATATACAGAGTATGTTTTTATAAAGTAATTGATTATAAATTATTATAATATTTTTAAGCTGTTAGATGTGTTTAATATCTTAAAAATTGCTCTATTTGTCAGACCTAAATTAAATTTATCGAATGTTTGGTGGTAGGATTTAGATTTTGTTTTAAGGAGTAAAACTAGTAATAGTTGGTTTGAAATAACTAGTTGAAATTGACAACGTACTTGGGATGTGTTTCACTTAACCAAACTGAAGGAACTACATTATAATTGGCAAAATATATATGTTATGTTTTATATGTAAATTACATTGAGTAACTCTATGATATTTTATTTCATAATTGAATGATGAATGTTATAGACATTTTACTTCATAATTGAAAGATAAATATTGTGTGTTTAATTGATTTATTTTGTCATGTGAGTCTATCATGCTATGTTGATTTTCTACATGTTGTGCTTAATTGGATATTGAATACCTTAAATATATTTATAGACTAAGTTTGAATCTTGAGGGTGATAAGTTGGATATTAGTTCACTCACCGACAATTTCGAGGACGAAATTCTTTAACAGGGGGAGAATTGTAACACCCCAAATTTTATAATAAACTATTTTATTAATTAAATAGAATTTTAAGTAATTAATTTGATGTTAAAATTATTTTAGAATATATGTTGATAAATTTTGTGAATAATTTTCGTGATATGGATGTTTTCTATGATGTGCTGGTTTGATAGATATTATATTTAATGAGCAATATAAATAATAAATATTTTTCTTTATTATTTTACATATTTTTCTAAAAATAAAAGTATTTTAGTGTAATATTTTAAAGAACAAGATTTTATATGATTTTAAGTGTATATGTGAGTTGGTAATTAATATGATATTTTCTTACATGTTTGAGTACATATTTAGATTTTAATCATTTTTAAGTATCTTTTTTTAATTATTTCTAAATATATCTTATTTTAATTATTTATAGAATCTTGAGATCGTAGTAATATTGTGTTTGATTTTCTTTGTTTTTATATACTTATTTTTGAATTGTGATTTTATATATATATTTATTATGATTTAGTAATTTACATAAAATATTATTGTTATCTCTATTTATTTTATAATTTTGACTATTTTCTAATATGATGGTATTGTTATAATATGAATATTTTGAGAAATAAGTATAATTGTAGGGATTATTTTGAACATGAAAGTTTCTATTATTAGTAATATGTTTTTTTTTTATATATTATTTTAATTACTCTAATTTAGAAAATATTACTAAAGTTTGGAAAACTAAATGGGGTTTGGAGGAATATTAAAAAGGAGATTAAATAATTATTAGTTTAATTTTAACAAAATAAAAATAATAATAGTAAAATATAAATAAAGAGACCAATGGGGTTGACTCTATGAACCCTAATTGTTAATAATATAAAATAAACAAAAGAAGGGAAGAGAGTTCGAAGGGCAACCGTAGAACCAAAGAGTAAACACAACAACAACCTATCGTTTGACACTGGAGAGCCATAACTGTCCCATAAAAGTTTCTCTGTTTTCGTCCAAATTTTAGTATGTTGTTTTACTCATTTATCTATTCAATTAAACACAATTTTTCAGATTTTTAACAACCCGAATTTCTCCCTAAAATACCCGATTTCTCCGTTTACAGAAATCCTTATTTTGCACCGTTCTTCTTCACCGTAAGTCCGATTTTAGTGAAACCAACGCCAAAACGATCGTGTTAAAAGTGGCTATTTTATCCACTGATTGGTTTTCTGATTTATGGTAATTTTCTATGACCGAATTTCGAAATCAGTTTTTAGACTATTTTCTCATATTTTATTTTTGACGTTTACCCATAAATTGTTGAGTTAGATCGATTGAAGGACAAAAAGTCAAAGAACAAATATTGTTTGCTCGTGGAATTGTACTCGTGTCTGAAAGCGTCGAAATAAGGTAAGGGGTGAGAGAGCGTTTGAATTCATGAGTATAATATATTGTGAGATGAACGGGAAAACCGTATTTCCCAACGATTCATCCGGGGCTTGCTACGTACGGCAGTAGCCCTTTGAGAGATAAATTGATTAATTTGAAATATGAGAATTGTGAGATTAAAATGTGAAATAGAAATTTTTATAAGGTGTTGATTGATTTAATTTTCGATACTTGTGTGGTAGTTGATATTTGTTATTATTGTGAAGTTGGATGTTGAATGAAATTATGTGTACATGTTTGCTTACGTGATGATAATGAAATATGGATGATTATTATTTGTTATTATTGTGATGTGATTATTTGTTATTATTTGTTATTATTGTGATGTGATTATGAAATATGGATGCATGGTTTGATATATGCTTATGTGATGATGATGATGATTTTTGATTGATGATAGTGATGTTATAAAATTGTGATGAGCTTATATATTGATCATGATTATTTATGATTAATGATATTATAAAATTGTGATGAAAATATTGAAGTACCCCATACTTGATGAGATAGTGATGATTCTTAAATACGATGCTCTTAAGGGAGTAGTCTAAGCTAACGTGGGGAGAAAATAAATATTGTGAATGTTTGAAGTGGAGATTATTTTGTCATCATATAGGTAGGGCCTGACAAGCCTAGTGATTCTGGGGAAGTACAACTGAATGAGCCTGATCGTGGCGGTCTGCTGTCGAGCCTTAAGGCAAGATTGTTAGACCTTGGAGGTATTCCGGTGGGGAATTCCTAGGTGACTTGGAGGTAGCACTCCAAATGTCGGGAGCTACCATGCAACACACGTTTACCTCGACTGTCACGTATATGTGTCTCGGGTTTTGAGTTGAGGGGATCTATGAGGACAGGGCCAATTTGAATTGTCCGTCCACCGGGATGGTGGCATAGTATCATGGCCTCCTAACCAAGTACTTCAGAGTTAGAATGGTACCACATTGCGAAGTAGAGTCTAAGCTCATGCATAGCATTGCATTTTCTTGTGATAGTTTTGTTGTGATTGATGTGTTTCAAAGGTAATAATAATTAGATGATTTGATGCATATTATAATGAGATGATTATTTTACTTGAGTGATTGATGTTATAGTATGATACTATTTAATTAAATATTTTGATATATCATAAAGTGATTATGATACTGTTCTATTATGATTGTTTGCGTGTTCTTCTTACTCATATTATACTATTAACATGATTTCAAAACTCACCTCCTTCGTTGTTTGTGTTTGACTGGCTGGGCCCTGCGTTTGCGAAATCGCAGTTATTACAGGTTAATGAGTCTTGAAGTTCAAGTTTGGGAGGAACCCCGCTCTGATAGGTGATACCGGGAATAAGGGTTTTAATTTGTATTTTACTTATTTAATTTGAATCAAATTTTTGTTTGAAAACCTTAGAAGTACTAATAAGTTTGTAGAATTAAATCAAGTAATTATACTTAAATCAAGTTTATTGAGATTAAATTGTTTTATTTTAGTAATAAAATTTGAATTGGTGCATGTGTACTTTGAGAAACGTGATATCCTAAAATTAGTTACAAAAGATTTTATTTTCTTGAAAATATAATTCTATTTATCCGCTGCAAATTTTATAGGAATATGATAAAAAATTATTATATATATTATTGTGGGATTTAGGGTGTCACAAAAATGACCTAAATGTTCAACACATGACACAAACACACCTATTGGATGCACAAGATTGGTTAAAAACCCTAATTGGACAAGAATGACCCTAGGGAGGAAGCAAATGACCTAAATGTTCAACACATGACACAAACACACCTATTGGATGCACAAGATTGGTTAAAATCCCTAATTGGACAAGAATAACCCTAGGGAGGACGAAAATGACCTAAATGTTCATCCAATGACACAAACACACCTATTGGATGCACAAGATTGGTTAAAAACCCTAATTGCACAAGATTAAGTGTATGGAGGACTAAAATGACCTAAATGTTCATCCAATGACACAAACACACCTATTGGATGCACAAGATTGGTTAAAAACCCTAATTGCACAAGATTAAGTGTAGGGAGGAAGAAAATGACCTAAATGTTCATCCAATGACACAAACACACCTATTGGATACACAAGATTGGTTAAAAACCCTAATTGGATAAGAATAACCCTAGGGAGGATGAAAATGACCTAAATGTTCATCCAATGACACAAACACACCTATTGGATGCACAAGATTGGTTAAAAACCCTAATTGCACAAGATTAAGTGTAGGGAGGACGAAAATGACCTAAATGTTCATCCAATGACACAAACACACCTATAGGATGCACAAGATTGGTTAAAAACCCTAATTGGACAAGAATAACCCTAGGGAGGACGAAAATGACCTAAATGTTCATCCAACGACACAAACACACATATTGGATGCACAAGATTGGTTAAAAATCCTAATTGGAGAAGAATTACCCTCGGGAGGACGAAAATGACCTAAATGTTCATCCAATGACACAAACACACCTATTTAATGCACAAGATTGGGTAAAAACCCTAATTGGACAAGATTAAGTGTAGGGAGGACGAAAATGACCTAAATGTTCATCCAATGACACAAACACACCTATAGGATGCACAAGATTGGTTAAAAACCCTAATTGGACAAGAAGAACCCTAGGGAGGACGAAAATGACCTAAATGTTCATCCAATGACACAAACACACCTATTGGATGCACAAGATTAGTTAAAAACCCTAATTGGACAAGAATAAGTGTAGGGAGGACGAAAATGACCTAAATGTTCATCCAATGACACAAACACACCTATTGGATGCACAAGATTGGTTAAAAACCCTAATTGGACAAGAATAACCCTATGGAGGACGAAAATGACCTAAATGTTCAACCAATGAGACAAACACACCTATTGGATACACAAGATTGGTTAAAAACCCTAATTGGACAAGAATGACCCTAGGGAGGAAGAAAATGACCTAAATGTTCAACACATGACACAAACACACCTATTGGATGCACAAGATTGGTTAAAAACCCTAATTGGACAAGAATAACCCTAGGGAGGACGAAAATGAACTAAATGTTCAACCAATGAGACAAACACACCTATTGGATGCACAAGATTGGTTAAAAACCCTAATTGGACAAGAATGACCCTAGGGAGGAAGAAAATTGTAACACCCCAAATTTTATAATAAACTATTTTATTAATTAAATAGAATTTTAAATAATTAATTTGATGTTAAAATTATTTTAGAATATATGTTGATAAATTTTGTGAATAATTTTCATGATATGGATGTTTTCTATGATGTGTTGGTTTGATAGATATTATATTTAATGAGCAATATAAATAATAAATATTTTACTTTATTATTTTACATATCTTTCTAAAAATAAAAGTATTTTAGTGTAATATTTTAAAGAACAAGATTTTATATGATTTTAAGTGTATATGTGAGTTGGTAATTAATATGATATTTTCTTACATGTTTGACTAATGTTAAGTGTGTACATATTTAGATTTTTAATCATTTTTAAGTATCTCTTATTTAAATTATTTCTAAATATATCTTATTTTAATTATTTATAGAATCTTGAGATCGTAGTAATATTGTGTTTGATTTTCTTTGTTTTTATATACTTATTTTTGAATTGTGATTTTATATATATATTTATTATGATTTAGTAATTTACATAAAATATTATTGTTATCTCTATTTATTTTATAATTTTGACTATTTTCTAATATGATGGTATTGTTATAATATGAATATTTTGAGAAATAAGTATAATTGTAGGGATTATTTTGAATGTGAAAGTTTCTATTATTAGTAATATGTTTTTTTTTATATATTATTTTAATTACTCTAATTTAGAAAATATTACTAATGTTTGAAAAACTAAATGGGGTTTGGAGGAATATTAAAAAGGAGATTAAATAATTATTAGTTTAATTTTAACAAAATAAAAATAATAATAGTAAAATATAAATAAAGAGACCAATGGGGTTGACTCTATGAACCCTAATTGTTAAAAATATAAAACAAACAAAAGAAGGGAGTTGGAAGGGCAGCCGTAGAACCAAAGAGTAAACACAACAACAACCTATTGTTTGACACTGGAGAGCCATAACTGTCCCATAAAAGTTTCTCTGTTTTCGTCCAAATTTCAGTATGTTGTTTTACTCATTTATCTATTCAATTAAACACAATTTTTCAGATTTTTAACAACCCGAATTTCTCCCTAAAATACCCGATTTCTCCGTTTACAGAAATCATTATTTTGCACCGTTCTTCTTCACCGTAAGTCCGATTTTAGTGAAACCAACGCCAAAACGATCGTGTTAAAAGTGGCTATTTTATCCACTGATTGGTTTTCTGATTTATGGTAATTTTCTTTGACCGAATTTCGAAATCAGTTTTTAGACTATTTTCTCATAATTTATTTTTGACGTTTACCCATAAATTGTCGAGTTAGATCGATTGAAGGACAAAAAGTCAAAGAACAAATATTGTTTGCTCGTGGAATTGTACTCGTGTCTGAAAGCGTCGAAATAAGGTAAGGGGTGAGAGAGCGTTTGAATTCATGAGTATAATATATTGTGAGATGAACGGGAAAACCGTATTTCCCAACGATTCATCCGGGGCTTGCTACGTACGGCAGTAGCCCTTTGAGAGATAAATTGATTAATTTGAAATATGAGAATTGTGAGATTAAAATGTGAAATAGAAATTTTTATAAGGTGTTGATTGATTTAATTTTCGATACTTGTGTGGTAGTTGATATTTGTTATTATTGTGAAGTTGGATGTTGAATGAAATTATGTGTACATGTTTGCTTACGTGATGATAATGAAATATGGATGATTATTATTTGTTATTATTGTGATGTGATTATTTGTTATTATTGTGATGTGATTATGAAATATGGATGCATGGTTTGATATATGCTTATGTGATGATGATGATGATTTTTGATTGATGATAGTGATGTTATAAAATTGTGATGAGCTTATATATTGATCATGATTATTTATGATTAATGATATTATAAAATTGTGATGAAAATATTGAAGTACCCCATACTTGATGAGATAGTGATGATTCTTAAATACGATGCTCTTAAGGGAGTAGTCTAAGCTAACGGGGGGAGAAAATAAATATTGTGAATGTTTGAAGTGGAGATTATTTTGTCATCATATAGGTAGGGCCTGACAAGCCTAGTGATTCTGGGGAAGTACAACTGAATGAGCCTGATCGTGGCGGTCTGCTGTCGAGCCTTAAGGCAAGATTGTTAGACCTTGGAGGTATTCCGGTGGGGAATTCCTAGGTGACTTGGAGGGAGCACTCCAAATGTCGGGAGCTACCATGCAACACACGTTTACCTCGACTGTCACGTATATGTGTCTCGGGTTTTGAGTTGAGGGGATCTATGAGGACAGGGCCAATTTGAATTGTCCGTCCACCGGGATGGTGGCATAGTATCATGGCCTCCTAACCAAGTACTTCAGAGTTAGAATGGTACCACATTGTGAAGTAGAGTCTAAGCTCATGCATAGCATTGCATTTCCTTGTGATTGTTTTATTGTGATTGATGTGTTTCAAAGGTAATATTAATAAGATGATTTGATGCATATTATAATGAGATGATTATTTTACTTGAGTGACTTTGATGTTATATTATGATACTATTTAATTAAATATTTTGATATATCGTAAAGTGATTATGATACGGTTCTATTATGATTGTTTGCGTGTTCTTCTTACTCATATTATACTATTAACATGATTTCAAAACTCACCTCCTTCGTTGTTTGTGTTTGACTGGCTGGGCCCTGCATTTGCGAAATCGCAGTTATTACAGGTTAATGAGTCTTGAAGTTCAAGTTTGGGTGGAACCCCGCTCTGATAGGTGATACCGGGAATATGGGTTTTAATTTGTATTTTACTTATTTAATTTGAATCAAATTTTTGTATGTAAACCTTAGAAGTACTAATAAGTTTTTAGAATTAAATCAAGTAATTATACTTAAATCAAGTTTATTGAGATTAAATTGTTTTATTTGAGTAATAAAATTTGAATTGGTGCATGTGTACTTTGAGAAACGTGATATCCTAAATTAGTTACAAAAGATTTTATTTTCTTGAAAATATAATTCTATTTATCCGCTGCAAATTTTATAGGAATATGATATAAATTATTATATATATATATATATATATATATATTATTTTGGTATTTAGGGTGTCACAGAAATTGGGGTTGTTGAAAATCTGGAAAATTATGTTTAATTGACGAGTTAAATGAATGAAATAACATACTCAAATTTGGATGAGAACAGAGAAGCTTTTACGGAACAATTATCATTCACCGGTGTCAAAAACGATAGGTTTGTTGTTGTGTTTACTCTTTTGGTTCTACGGCTTCCCATTCAACTCCCTTCCCTTTTCTTTGTTTTGTTTTATTTTAGTACAAATTAGGGTTCACAAGGTCTCTTTATTTATATTTTGGTTTTGGAAAGCGGCGGATAGAAAACAAGCAGCAAAACCTAACAAACTCATCTAAATATTAGCAAAACCTAACAAACTCATCTAAATATTTGCAAAACCTAACAAACTCATCTAAATATTTGTAAAATTAGTTAACAGCCCATGCCTACCTTACATATATCAATCGGATTCTACAATTTAGCTTGTCCTATATATTTTAATGTATCATTATTATTTATTTATCTATTTATTATAAAATATATTAAAAACAAAACTCTCTCATTCAAAATAGTAATTATAATTAGTACTATAACATTTTTCAAAATAAACTTATAAAAATATTAATATTTTTATAGAATAGTCAAAATGATAAAATAAATAAACATAACATCAATAATTTTTATTAATTACCAAATCACAACAAATATTTATAAAATCATCATGTCATAGGAAATATATAAAAGTAAAGGAAATCAATCACAATATTAGTAATATCTAAAGATAAT
>JBBPBT010000722.1:174217-210480 GCA_037974875.1 Cicer bijugum | reverse complement strand
ATATATATATATTTATTATGATTTAGTAATTTACATAAAATATTATTGTTATATCTATTTATTTTATAATTTTGACAATTTTCTAATGTGATGGTATGGTTATAATATGAATATTTTAAGAAATAAGTATAATTGTAGGGATTATTTTGAATGTGAAAGTTTCTATTATTAGTAATATGTTTTTTTTATATATTTATTATTTTAATTACTCTAATTTATAAAATATTAGTAATGTTTGGAAAACTAAATGGGGTTTGGAGGAATGTTAAAAAGGAGATTAAATAATTATTAGATTTATTTTAACAAAATAAAAATAATAATAGTAAGATATAAATAAAGAGACCAATGTGGTTGACTCTATGAACCCTAATTGTTAATAATATAAAATAAACAAAACAAGGGAAGGGAGTTGGAAGGGCAGCCGTAGAACCAAAGAGTAAACACAACAACCTATCGTTTGACACTGGAGAGCCATAACTGTCCCAGAAAAGTTTCTCTGTTTTCGTCCAAATTTCAGTATGTTGTTTTACTCATTTATCTATTCAATTAAACACAATTTTTCAGATTTTTAACAACCCGAATTTCTCCCTAAAATACCCGAATTCTCCGTTTACAGAAATCCTTATTTTGCACCGTTCTTCTTCACCGTAAGTCTGATTTGAGTGAAACCAACGCCAAAACGACCGTGTGAAAAGTGGCTATATTATCCATTGATTGCGTTTCTGATTTATGGTAATTTTCCTTGACCGAATTTCGAATTTAGTTTTTAGAGTATCTTCTCATAATTTATTTTTAACGTTTACCCATAAACTATCGAGTTAGATCGATTGAAGGACCAAGAGTCAACGAACAAAGGTTGTTTGCTCATGGAATCGTATTCGTGTGTGAAAGCTTCAAAATAAGGTAAGGGGTGAGAGAGCGTTTGAATTCATGAGTATAATATATTGTGAGATGAACGGGAAAACCGTATTTCCCAACGATTCATCCGGGGCTTGCTACGTACGGCAGTAGCCCTTTGAGAGATAAATTGATTAATTTGAAATATGAGAATTGTGAGATTAAAATGTGAAATAGAAATTTTTATAAGGTGTTGATTGATTTAATTTTCGATACTTGTGTGGTAGTTGATATTTGTTATTATTGTGATGTAGGATGTTGAATGAAATTATGTGTACATGTTTGATTAGATGAAATTATGTGATGTGATAATAAAATATGGATGCTTGGTTTGATATATGCTTACCTGATGATAATGATAATTTTTGATTGATGATAGTGATGTTATAAAATTGTGATGAGTTTATACGATAATCATGCTTATTTATGATATTATAAAATTGTGATGAAAATATTGAAGTACCCCATACTTGATGAGATAGTGATGATTCTTAAATATGGTGCTCTTAATGGAGTAGTCTAAGCTAACGGGGGGAGAAAATAAATATTGTGAATTTGTGAAGTGGAGATTATTTTGTCATCATATAGGTAGGGCCTGACAAGCCTAGTGATTCTGGGGAAGTACAACTGAATGAGCCTGATCGTGGCGGTCTGCTGTCAAGCCTTAAGGCAAGATTGTTAGACCTTGGAGGTATTCCGGTGGGGAATTCCTAGGTGACTTGGAGGTAGCACTCCAAATGTCGCGAGCTACCATGCAACACACGTTTACCTCGACTGTCACGTATATGTGTCTCGGGTTTTGAGTTGAGGGGATCTATGAGGACAGGGCCAAATTGAATTGTCCGTCCACCAGGATGGTGGCATAGTATCATGGCCTCCTAACCAAGTACTTCAGAGTTAGAATGGTACCACATTATGAAGTAGAGTCTAAGCTCATGCATAGCATTGCATTTCCTTGTGATTGTTTTGTTGTGATTGATGTGTTCCAAAGGTAATAATAATTAGATGATTTGATGCATATTATAATGAGATGATTATTTTACTTGAGTGATTGATGTTATAGTACGATACTATTTAATTAAATATTTTGATATATCGTAAGTGATTATGATACGGTTCTATTATGATTGTTTGCGTGTTCTTCTTACATATATTATACTATTAACATGATTTCAAAACTCACCTCCTTCGTTGTTTGTGTTTGACTGGCTAGGCCCTGCGTTTGCGAAATCGCAGTTATTACAGGTTAATGAGTCTTGAAGTTCAAGTTTGGGAGGAACCCCGCTCTGATGGGTGATACCGGGAATAAGGGTTTTAACTTGTATTTTACTTATTTAATTTGAATCAAATTTTTGTATGAAAACCTTAGAAGTACTAAGTTTTTAGAATTAAATCAAGTAATTATACTTAAATCAAGTTCATTGAGATTAAATTGCTTTATTTGAGTAATAAAATTTGAATTTGTTGCATGTGTACGTTGAGAAGCGTGATATCCTAGATTAGTTACAAAAGTTTTTATTCTCTTGAAAATATAATTTTATTTATCCGCTGCAAATTTTATAGGAATATGATATAAATTGTTATATATATTATTTTGGGATTTAGGGTGTCACAATAATAGTAAAATATAAATAAAGAGACCAATGGGTTTGACTCTATGAACCCTAATTGTTAATAAAATAAAGCAAACAAAAGAATGGAAGGGAGTTGGAAGGGCAGTCGTAGAACCAAAGAGTAAACACAAAAACAACCTATCGTTTGACACTGCAAAGCCATAACTGTCCCAGAAAAGTTTCTCTATTTTCGTCCAAGTTTCAGTATGTTGTTTTACTCATTTATCTATTCAATTAAACACAATTTTTCAGATTTTTAACAACCCGAATTTCTCCCTAAAATACCTGATTTCTCCGTTTACAGAAATTCTTATTTTCCACCGTTCTCCTTCACCATAAGTCCGATTTTAGTGAAACCAACGCCAAAACGACCGTGTGTAAAGTGGCTATATTATCTACTGATTGGTTTTCTGATTTATGTTAATTTTCTTTGACCGAATTTCGAAATCAGTTTTTAGACTATTTTCTCATAATTTATTTTTAACGTTTACCCATAAACTATCGAGTTAGATCGATTGAAGGACCAAGCGTCAACGAACAAAGGTTGTTTGCTCGTGGAATCGTATTCGTGTGTGAAAGCTTCAAAATAAGGTAAGGGGTGAGAGAGCGTTTGAATTCATGAGTATAATATATTGTGAGATGAACGGGAAAACGGTATTTCCCAACGATTCATCCGGGGCTTGCTACGTACGGCAGTAGCCCTTTGAGAGATAAATTGATTAATTTGAAATATGAGAATTGTGATATTAATATGTGAAATAGAAATTTTTATAAGGTGTTGATTGATTTAATTTTCGATACTTGTGTGGTAGTTGATATTTGCTATTATTGTGATGTTGGATGTTGAATGAAATTATGTGTACATGTTTGCTTACGTGATGATAATGAAATATGGATGATTAATATTTGTTATTATTATGATGTGATTATTTGTTATTATTTGTTATTATCGTGTACATGTTTGTTATTATTTGTTATTATTGTGATGTGATTATGATATATGGATGCATGGTTTGATATATGCTTACGTGATGATAATGATGATTTTTGATTGATGATAGTGATGTTATAAAATTGTGATGAGCTTATATGATGATCATGATTAATTATGATTAGCGATATTATAAAATTCTGATGAAAATATTGAAGTACCCCATACTTGATGAGATAGTGATGATTCTTAAATACGATGCTCTTAAGGGAGTAGTCTAAGCTAACGGGGGGAGAAAATAAATATTGTGAATGTGTGAAGTGGAGATAATTTTGTCATCATATAGGTAGGGCCTGACAAGCCTAGTGATTCTGGGGAAGTACAACTGAATGAGCCTGATAGTGGCGGTCTGCTGTCGAGCCTTAAGGCAAGATTGTTAGACCTTGGAGGTATTCCGGTGGGGAATTCCTAGGTGACTTGGAGGTAGCACTCCAAATGTCGGGAGCTACCATGCAACACACTTTTACCTCGACTGTCACGTATATGCGTCTCGGGTTTTGAGTTGAGGGGATCTATGAGGACAGGGCCAATTTGAATTGTCCGTCCACCGAGATGGTGGCATAGTATCATGGCCTCCTAACCAAGTACTTCAGAGTTAGAATGGTACCACATTGTGAAGTAGAGTCTAAGCTCATGCATAGCATTGCATTTCCTTGTGATTGTTTTATTGTGATTGATGTGTTTCAAAGGTAATATTAATTAGATGATTTGATGCATATTATAATGAGATGATTATTTTACTTGAGTGACTTTGATGTTATAGTATGATACTATTTAATTAAATATTTTGATATATCGTAAAGTGATTATGATACGGTTCTATTATGATTGTTTGCATGTTCTTCTTACTCATATTATACTATTAACATGATTTCAAAACTCACCTCCTTCGTTGTTTGTGTTTGACTGGCTGGGCCCTGCGTTTGCAAAAACGCAGTTATTACAGGTTAATGAGTCTTGAAGTTCAAGTTTGGGAAGAACCCCGCTCTGATAGGTGATACCGGGAATAAGGGTTTTAATTTGTATTTTACTTATTTAATTTGAATCAAATTTTTGTATGAAAACCTTATAAGTACTAATAAGTTTTTAGAATTAAATCAAGTAATTATACTTAAATCAGGTTTATTGAGATTAAATTGTTTTATTTCAGTAATAAAATTTGAATTGGTGCATGTGTACTTTGAGAAACGTCATATCCTAAATTAGTTACAAAAGATTTTATTTTCTTGAAAATATAATTCTATTTATCAGCTGCAAATTTTATCGGAATATGATAAAAATTATTATATATATTATTGTGGGATTTAGGGTGTCACACACAATACGTAGAGGATATGAGGGTTCCCAGAGTAGAGGTGATGAGGGTTTGTAAATCTGTTTTAAAAGTAAATGATATTTATTTGAAAGATGTATTTTACAGCGCTTGTACAAAAAGCGCTGTAATAGGTAGTTAAATTGAGACAAAGTGCATGTATTTTACAGCGCTTGTAAACAAAGCGCTGTAACTGGTAGTTCAAATATTTGAAAGCTGTAAGACCCATAATTTTTAAGCATACTTTATGTATTTTAGTGTATTTTGGTATTGAACTCGGAGGCTTTTTTGCCAAAGTTATAAATATTTTGGGAGTTTAAAAGACCAAAAAGTTATAATGATGCTCGATTAAAATTATTCGTCGATAAATAAATTAAATTAACTGTGGTGGATCTTTTAAGAAGAATTTAATTGTAGAGAGTTTCGTTAAAAATATCTTGGGCTGCTAAAAATTGCATTTGTCAATTGAATTGCGACGAGAATAGATGTTTTTAACAAAAAGTGGTTTGGAAAGTGATGGGTGGAACGGTAATTTTAATAAATATCTAATTTTGAGATATTTGCAAATTATAATTAATATATATATATAGAAAGAAAAGGAAAGGAAGGAAAAAGGAAGAAAGGAAAACTGAAAGAAAACAAAAAGGATTGTCCTCTCTCCCTGCCTCGCGCTCATCTTCCTCCTTCCTCCATTGTTTTTCATTTTTTTTCTTTGCTTCCCTTTTAGTTCCTGAAAAGAAACCCAAGGCTTAGTGGGTGAGAAAGATCAAATTCCCAGCTTCCTTCTTCTTCCAGGATCCGAAAACGGAGTTAGGGATTTCAAAACCGTAAAACACAAACCTCCCCGTTTCATCTAGATCTATGCTTTGTTTCGCAAAGAGATAGAAGGGAAATTTGCTCACTACCATGCTACGGTGCTAGGGAACCGACTTTGGAAGTGACGTTGCGAGCGGAGATTTTACCGGATTTACTCGCGGTACCGTGATCGCATGTTAAAGCTAACGTGAAGGTAAGGGCTCCTTCCAAACTTCTAGTTTGCATTTAGGGACTTATTTGTGGTTGTGTGGAAAAGAATTTTGTGAGGGTTGGAGTATTGATTTGGGGAAAATGAATCTAAGGCTTTATGCGTAAAATCTTAGAGTTAGGTTTTGGTGATATTGATGAATGTTTCGTGGAAAATGAATTTAACTCATTTGTGTAAGATTTTGAGTAAATGAAATTTGATGTGTTTGAGTGGTATGTTGTGATGATTTGAGTTCATCGTAGTCGACGTATTCATAATTAATGCTTATGAAATTTGATATGGGTAAGTTGGATTTTTGTGGAGAAATGAATTGGTGTGTTTTGGTGTGAAATTTGAAAACCATTAGGGTTAAACGAGTATTAAGAATGGGGAATCTCTTATTGTCTACTTTTACTTAATGTTGTCGTGAAAACCATTAGAGTGTTGTCGTGAAAACCATTAGAGTTAAATGAGTATTAAAAATGGGGAATCTTTTAATATCTCTGTTTACTTAATGTTTGTTGTGAAAAACATTTAAGTTAAATGAGTATTAAGAATGGGGAATCTCTTAATATTCTTGTTTACTTAATGTTGTTGTGAAAATCTTTTAAGTTAAATGAGTATTAAAAATGGGGAATCATTTAATATATGCATTTACTTAACGATTGACGTGGATAGAGTCAGAGTATGCTCTTGCATTTCATTTTGGTAAAGCATGTTGACCCGTGATAGGTAGCACCTCGGTAAATAGTTATTTGGCCTGTGACAGGCAGTACATTTACGATTTACATTTTTGGTAAATTGTTTTGATCCGTGATAGGTTGCACCTCGGTAAACAATACTGACCAGTGATAGGTGGTACGTTTACGATTTACGCTTTTTAGTAAATCATGCTGACCCGTGATAGGTGGCACCTCGGTAATTTAGTACTTTGGCCTGTGATAGGCGGTGCAATTATGATTTACGGCCCTTCGAGGAGGGTTTTGGTTTGGAATTCCGAGTACATGCATTTTGGCATATACGCATTGCATTAGGGTGCTTGGCACACGAGTCGTGTTTGGTTCAAGTTTTTGATTTAGTGTTTGAACTTGAGATGTCATTGTGATTGTGATGATCTTACTAAGTGTTATATTTTGGAACAAATTGTGTGTAAGTGTAATTCATTGTAAAACTATTTCGAAACTCAAGTTGTCGTTGTGATTGTGTTGAAATTGCTTAGTGTTATGTTTTGGAGTTTTGTGTGAATGTGATTGAGTTAGTTTATTTCATTTTAGAAAAACATTCAGGGAAATCAATTCCCAAATCAATTTTGTGAAAAGCTATTCATAAAAATTGATTTGCCAATCGATTTGATGTATTACAGGAGCTCAACTAATTTGACAAAATCGATGTGCCAATTGATTTTGTAAATTTGTTTCATAAAACCAATTAAGAAATCGATTTCCCAATCGATTGTTGTGTCTCCTGTTTTCTTTAATCTTGAAAAGGTATTGAGCCAATCGATTTGCCAATCGATTTGGGCTATAACAGTAGCTCAGCTAATAGGTCCAAATCGATTTGCCTATCGATTAACTTTGTTACAGGGGCTCAGCTATTCATTCAATCGATTGCCCAATCGATTGATTTAAGCCCAGAGTACAGGTTTCACTAAAAACCTTCATCCAAATCGATTTGCTTAGTTGAATTTCTCATTCTGAGTTAGATAATTGATTGCTCAATTGGTTCATCAATGGATTGGTCAGTTATTTATTACTTGATTGATTTATGACTTATTTTGATTTCATTTTTATTTGGCAAGTATTATATGAACTTTTAGCATATGGAAAACCCTTTTAAGGTGCATGCTAAGTTGAAAGGTTATTTTGTGCATTTAAAAACTTAAATGTTATGTGTTAACTGTTAATTTCGGTTGGTGACCTTTTACAACTATTGTGGAAATACGGGCTTTACCCTCATATGAGAGCTAGGACAATCCTACCGGCTCGTACCCAATGGATGGGAATGTAGATGGGAATGCCTGACTGGAGCTATGTTAGGAGGATCTTACGGGGCGCGTGGAGATCACTCAGGCCGTATAGTTTTTTGTTTGTAGAATGATCAGATTAGGTTGTCAAGGAGGAAACAAATGTCTTTCTTTCGGATTGCGTTTATTTAGGAAGACTGTACCTGTACTAATATTGTCAGCATGACATGTTATTTTCGATTTGTAAATAGTTTGGGTTCGTATTTCGAAAAACTTTTCCACTGCTTGTAAATTATAATGACTTAAATATTTCTCCAAAGGTATTACCTTATTTATTTCTTTGTTAAATGATTTTGTTTTGAAAAAAAAAATACACTCTCGCTTTGAAAATCGAGGTGTTACAAAAGTGCATGTAATTTGCAGCGCTTGTGAAAAAAGCGTTATAATAGGTAGTTCAGTTATTTGAAAGCGCATGTATTTTACAGCGCTTGTGGAAAAAGCGTTGTAAAATATTACGCGAAAGCGCTTCATTTTACAGCGCTTTTTTGAAAAGCGTTGTAAAAGCCTTATAACAATATGCGCAAATGTTAACAGCGCTTGTTTTACAGCTCTTGTCAAAAAAGCACTGTAAAAGGCTCCGTTATTTTTAAAATATATTTACAACACCGCTTGTGTTTAGCAAGCGCTGTAAAAGAAGTGCTGTTAAATGTCATTTTTGGCGTAGTGCAACTTGTTTACTAACAAATAATATTATACTCTATAACAACATACAACTTATGCCAAATTTGATATCCTAAGCATAATCATATTGACAAATTATGGTAAACTTAAGTAGAATTTTTTTAATTTGCTTTAACTCCGAAAAGTAAACATTAAACACGTTGACATAAAAACTATTCATAAATGGATGTATACTAAATGGTTTATTTGAGAGTGTGATCTAGAAAATCCTCCCTACATAAATATTATTAAATCATGATAAATATAAATCATATTATTTTTTGAGAAAAAAAAATTAAAAATTTATAATATATATGATCTAATTTTTAATATCGTTTATAAGTGTTCAATGAGTTTTAAAATCTTCCTAATTTAAGACATGAACACCATCCCTAACGCAAATTTTTTTTATCTAAAAAAACATCTTAATTTATAAGATTGTACATAAAAGTTTACAAAAAAAAAAATATAATGATTATTTAAAGATCTCTAATGACACCTTAGACGACAAAAGAGTAGTGGAGATAATTGAAGTCATGACCTTGGGTTGAACATGCAATTCCGGTTGACAGACAATTCAAATTGTGTTGGTCCTCAAAGATTTCGTCAACTCAATCTGAGTCATGTATATGCCACAATTGAGGTAAACGTGTGTCACTTGGTGGCTTCCGACATTTAGAGTGTTACCTCAAAGTCAGTTAAGAATTTCCCAACTGAATACCTCTAAGGTCTAACAATCTTGCCAAAAGACTCAACAGCAGACCGCCACAATCAGGCTCAATATATTTCTCCAAAATCACTAGACTTGTCAGACCCTACCTACATGATGACAAAATAATCACCACTTCACAAATTCTCAATATTTATTTTCTTCTCTCGTAGGCCTACGATACTCCATTAAGACCGTCATCTCAAACAAAAATTTAAATTACCATTATTTCATCAACTATAAAGTTATTTCAATATTCTCATCACATAAACTTATCCCCAATTTATAACATCACAATAATTAATCATACATCATCATCATCACATTAAATTATCACAATGCATCTACATTTTATTATCATATCACATAAACTCGTCTAATCAAACATATACATAAAATTCATTCAACACCCAATATTACCAAAATATTAAGTACCACACATTTAATGAAATTAAATCAATCAACACCTTACAAATATTTCAAATATATATTTTAATCTCAACATTTCCATATTTGCACATTAATTAATTTATTCTTCAAATGACTACTGTCGTACGTAACGATTTGGTACATTTGTTGAAACATTATCATTAAGTCAAACTAATATGGTTATACCTTTTTAGGAACATTAGTTGATGTAGAAGAATGGAGTGTCGCACTATTTGTAATGCCTAAAGCATGTCCCGTCCTGAAGAAATTCAATTCAAATAGCATAAAATCTCATTGAAATTACTAAAGTATCAGTTAAATTGATAATACCTTCGAAAAGTCAAGCAATTGCAGCTTGAAATGGAAGACATTGAAGTCATTTGATTGCATCTTTCTATAAAAAAGACAAAACAAGAGATCTTGAAAGGTTCATTGTTTGTTCTAAAAAGTAAAAAGTATTTAGTAATCAAGATATAATAAAAAAATAAATAAATAAAGAAGTTGGGGAAAAGTGAAGATGATTAGAAAATGTTCAGAAAGCAATTATGGGAGCAAGAAACTACCCTTGACATTAACTCCTTACTTTTGGTGATTTTCCGATGTAAGCAACCACACAACCATGCCTCTTTACAAGAACAAAACTGCAAAAACAAAAATTAAATGAGCATGTTGAGATTAGTTCTATACTTGTATTTAGCAATTGGTGGAAGATACTAAGAGCTCTAACACTACAAGAATAATAGCATTTTGTGGCCAACTTTATAAATATTTTGTGGCAGAATAAAACCCTCACAAATTAGTGACCGAAAAAGCCCTCACAAAGGCACTAAGAGCTCTAAAGAAAGGCATCAAGGTAGAGTTAAAGAACATAAACTGGATTAACTGGTTATGTTAAACAACACTGTGTTTAACCTAAAAAGTTGATTTTTCCGATTTTTCACAGAGCAAGATTTAGGGTTTCAAAATAAAATTAAGATTTTTATTTGTTTTGATCAGTTAATGAGAAGTAAATGGAAATATCACTCATAACCATGAAGAAGGAGAATGTCACGATGGTGAATCAACTTCTTACTTGTGATGTAGAATGGCTTTGAGAATTTCGATTTGAAATTTTAGGATTTAAATCAAATCTTCGAAAAGAAAACAGGGTAAGCACATAAATTAATCAACCATTTCTTCCTTCCTTTACTCAACAGATAACCATGAAAAATGAACAAAATAAAGAGAAAGATAGGTAGGAAGCAATAGGGAGAGAACGATGTTGAATCTGAAAAGGTGGAGTGTTCAGCGCATGTCGAAGTCGAGGCGAAAGAGTTCAAGTTGTGCCATGACTGATGTTGGTTTTTTCGTTTAAGGTTCAAATAGATTTTGAAAGACAAAGGATGAGGAGGATAATTTGAAGGAGTGAGGTAGTTTGAAGGAGGTTTTTGTATGAGTGTTATTAAGGTTATGTGAAAAAATAATAAAAAGGGTTTATGGTACCGAAGGAAAAAGAGTTTTAAGCATGGATATGTTTCTTCAACAAAGAAAAAATAATAATTAATTAACTATACGTTTTCCGCTTACTATTATTTGGGCAAAGAGGCCACAATTTTTATAGCCTTATATCACACTTAAAATGTGCAGTTACTAACTTTATAAACGGTTTTTATTTGTAGTAAAACAACAACACTTTTAAAATTTAGGCTTAATCAATGACAATAACAAAACATGCAACGATTTTTCATTGAAAGTCAAGAAATTGTACTCTATAAGTAAATTATAGGCAACACCTAAAAAACTGTTACCTATTTCCATTTCCATCCACACTTTTTTAACTGTGACTAAGTGACGTGTCACCTAAAATAAAAAATATTATAGTAATTCCATGCATCTCATTTTTCTTTATTTTTAGGGTTTATGGTTTGGGTAATTTGGGTAAAAGCGCTTTCTCAAATTTAAAAAAAAAATTTACTTTTTATTTACACACATTTGACTGTGCATCTTGAAAAAGAATTTTATAATCTTCTATTATTTATTTTTTTTTACACTTTTTATATAGTATTATTTTATAAATAAAAAACACAATCTAATGTTGAACCTTTATTAGAGTTTTAAAAAAAAAAAAAAGTTGTTCAACTGTTTGTAACTTCTTCTTTCATTTACAATAGATTTTTTAGATAAGCAAAACTAAATCGGCCCTATTATACCGTAGTTTTGTTGTGGTGTTAATATTATTAAATCTTCATAATTTATAATGGTAAACTCTAAACTATAAATTTTTTCAAAAGTTCTAATAAAATTTAAAAATTAAATTCCATCAAAACCTACAAATTCGAATCCAACCAAACCTAATATATATCCATCAAACAAAAAAACACGTCAAATCAAATAAAAAAATAATAGATAACAAGAAAATATAATTTATAATTGGCTAAAAAAATAAAAATCATAATTTATAAACCAATTTTATTAATGTAATTATTACATATGAGATGTTCTTTTCTCAAACACAAACTGATTGGAATAACAATAAAGCTTAAGTTCAAACTTTTATTGTTTCCTATCCCTTGGTGGTAGAGGTGGTAGTTTGCAACAAGGGGAATTAGTACATACCATTGACACGCATTATATTGTTCGTTTTCGACATCAAAATAAAAATAGTAAAAGTAAAACATAAAATAAATCAGGAGACTAATAGGTTTCACCCATATGTGTGTAGAGTTCAAGGGTTAATCATACATAATCATCATCACATAAAATTATCATAACATATCCATCTTTTATTATCACTTCACAAAAACTCATCTAATCAAACATAAACATAAAATTAATCCGATACTCAATATCATAATAATATCAAATACCACACATTTAAAGAAATGAAATTAATCAACCCCTTACAAATATTTATATTCTATATTTTAATCTCATAATTTTCATATTTGCACATTAATTAATTTATCCTTCAAATGGCTACTTCGATATGTAGCGAGCCTCAAATGAATAATTGGATGGTCATCTCACAATGTATTATACTCATGAATTCACACGTTACTGCAGAGCGACCACAAACAGCGAGCGAATCTGAATAAATGGTGAGTTCACAAAATTGCCGAGACAATAAATTATGCGTAGCATACAAATAAATGTTAAATAATTAATAACATTTTTAGGAGTAAAATTGAAGTCAAAACAACGAGAAAAACTATAGAAAAAGTCTCACTGACTCGTCGGAGCACTAGAAGTTTCAACGAGAGGAATCCAAAATGGATATATCTTTTAGGAGACGACAAACGTGGTGATCAGAATCGACCAAAAACAGTTTGCAAAAGGAAAGAAATGCATGTGTTTCTTATGAAACAGAGCCACGATCGATAAAATTGACGCCAAAAATGGATTCAGTGGTCGATTTTGTGTGAGATTGATTCAAATGGCAAAGAATTGGTGGGAGCGAGTTTGAAAGAAAAAAGGTTTGCTGCAATTTGACTGTCATTTGTCTAAGTTTTGTTTTTTATATTTTTAATTGCGTAAAACTAGTGAATATAGCAAATGTACGGTACAAGTGTAAAACTGTTAGGCCCAACATAGTGTAATGAAGTTTGAGGCAGGAATAGTGGTGTAATGAGTAACTAACAAGTGTAGGAAGGAAGAGCCCAACTAGTAATAGCCCAAATTAATATGCAAAAGTAGAAAATATGGATGTAAACAGTCGTCTAGTCCATTAGTATCTCTAAAAGCCCTTAATAAATAAATAATTTATTTTATGTTTTTGGAAAACTTTTTTCCAAAATACTCATTTTAACATAATATTATTTATACTTAACATAGATAAATCTAATTTTAACCAAAACTCTCATATTCAAAATAATAACAATAAGTTTTACTATAACATTTTTCAAAATAATTACATAAAAATACATCATCTTTATAGAATAATTGAAATAATAAAATAAATAAATAAATAAATAAATATAACATCATCAATTTATATTAATTACTAAATCGAAATAATTATGTATATAATCATCATAGAATAACAATTGGATAAATATAAAGAAACTCAATATCAATATTAGTAATACCTCAAGATAATGATTTGTAAAATAAATAATTAAAATAGAATATATTTTTAAAAATTAAATATAATTATGTGTATATTTAACATTAATCAAACATACCAAAAAATGTCACATTAACTACAAACACACATATACAAGTAGAATCGTCAAATATCTTATACCTTAAAATCTATACACTAAAAGACAATTATTTAAAAAAAATATATAAAATATATAAAATAATAAAATATAATATTTGTTATTTATATCACTTACTTAGTCCATTTTATTTTAGATTAACAAATCATATCATAGCAAGAATCCATGTAACGAAAATTAGTCACAAAATTTATCCATATATGTTCTAAAATAGTTTTACACTAAGCGAAAAATAGTATTTTACAGTGATTTTTTTAAGCCATTTACATCGCTTTTTCAAAAAATTAAACGTGGTAGTATCTGGCACCTTAAAAAGATACAAAAACTCTCTTTAAAATAAAAAAGTGTTGTAAATCCTTTCTAAAAATGCGTTGTTTGTTGCAATAGTTTTACAGCGCTTTTTCGAAAAAGTGATGTAATAGGTGCATTCTTATTCACGTTTTACAATGCTTTTTAAGAAAAGCGTTGTAATAGGTACATTCTTATGCACGTTTTGCATTAAAAAACGCTATAAATGGAATTTTTAAAATAACGCTTGTTTGTATAAACAGGTTTTTTATGACATTTTTTTAAGAAAGCGCTGTATTTAAATTTTTTTTTTCCAAAATCATTTTCATCTTGTACGTGATATTGACACAATTACTATATTTTTTATTTAAACGAAAACAACAACAAACTTGTAACTTTACACATTGACATAATCAATTCATAACAACAAAACTACATAACTTTACATATTGGCACAATCAGTTTACAAACATCACATGATATTGACACAATTACATATTTTTTTACATTTACATATTCACAACCTTGAAGCATGCCAATTTCCCAACAAATCAAATAATTTTCATTTTGATCACGTACTTACACCAGTCTTCCTTTATTTCAGTTAGATCTTTTTCAGAGTATGTTGAACTAGAATTGTCAAAGTGCTGTGCAATATAAAATTTGAACATAAATAAGTTAGAATCAAATATATATATATATATATATATATATATATATATATATATATATATATATATATAGTTTACATATGAAAATCAAAATATAATGAAAATATCGTACCGTTTATGGGATTATAGTTTGATTCATATCAACAATCCCATTCATGAATCGCAATATATAGTACCCGCAATTTATGTTGTTAGTTTGACGAGGGCACTATAAAATAAAACATATAAGTCAATAAATATTTGTACAATGATTGTTAATGAAATTTTAAAGGCATATATTTCAAACCCTTATTAGAATTCATTTGATGTTATTTGACTTTTGCTTCGAATTGAAGCACCCCTTTGAGCTCGGAAAACTTGTAAAGCACTATCAAATAAATGTGATTACTATAGCATTAACAAACACATTATATATATGTAAGAAATAAATGAATATTACTTACGTGTCGAAGATAGTCTTTATATCTGAGTTACTACTATAATGGTTGTGCCAGGGATCTAAATATCTAAATAGTATATATCTTCAGAGGTCGCATTGATTATAAACAGCACCTGATGTGCCCTACAACAACAAAAATTTGATTGGCAATTTTGTTTACACAACTAATAAATTAAGATCTCATAAATTAAAAAATATATAAATATAGAATATATAATTACCCTGAATTATATGGCGCAGGAACAACTTATCCTTCTATTTATTTCCCAATAGGATATCTACAAGATATTTCGTTATATTAACTGGAGCGAGTTTGAACATTAAAAATCTATCTGACAATTTGCGCGTGCACACCAACTTCTCGTACAAAAACCTTCAATGAAAATTTCAAATTAGATTAATTACCAATAAATTCAATTAAAAGTATTTTTATCTTAAATAAAGTATTTTACCTAATGTATAATGTAACACCCTGATTTTTAACAACGCGAGTGTATTTCAAAAAAAAAAACAAATTCATAAAAATAAAGAAATAAAGAAGGAAATACTTTTGGATAAATATTTAAGTCGTAACATAACGACAAAGTCAACAAACATTTACAAGCAACAAAATAGTTTTTGAAATAAGAATCCAAAGTATTCGAACATCAAAATACATCGGGGCTATGAGACCTATCAGACATAGCTCATACCCTTGGGGTATTCATGGTAGACCTGTACAAAAGCACTGCCTCAAGAATTTTAACTTCCCCCACGTCACATCGAAAAGTGGTACATGGACCATCAAAATAAAATATCAAGGTGACAATATTGGTATAGGTACAGTCTTCCAAATTAAAATAAATACAACAAAAAAGAAAGGCATCTAGTCCCTATACGTCCACCTAATCTGACCATACTACAAAAAACTATACAACCCGAGTGATCTTCGCGCGCCTCGTAAGATCCTCCTAACACAGCTACAGTCAGGTGTGTCCAACTACCTTCCCATCTATAGGGTACTAACCGGTAGGATGGTCCTGGTTCTCATCTGACGGCAAAGCCCAAATTTCCACAATAGTTGTAAAGGGTCACCAACTGAAATTAACAATTAACACATAGCATTTAAATTTCAAATCCATAAAATGGCCTTTCAACCTAGCATGCACCTTGGAAGGGTTTCCATATGTTAAACATGCATAATCAAGGTTGAAAAATTAATTTTTAACCAAAACTACACTGTTGTATTCGAATACACCATCTTTGTATTCGAATACAAGGTTGTTTAATAAGTCAGAAGCAAAAACAACATGTTTGTATTCGAATACAACCTTCTGTATTCGGCTACACAAAATTCAGTAGCTAAAATAGGGTGTATGTATTCGAATACAACCTTCTGTATTCGAATACACATAAAAAACAGTAAAAAACAGCAAAATTCAGCATTAAAAAGGGTTTCGAAATCAATCGACACTTACACACAAATCCAAACAATCACACTTAGTAATTATAGCACAATCACAATGACAACTTGAGTTTCGAAAAGGTTTGGCAATCAATCTCACTTACACACAAATCCAAAACATTCACACATAGCAATTATGGCACAACCACAACAACCACTTGAGTTCAAACACTTAATCATAATCTTGAATCAAACATGACTCATGTGCCAAGCACCCTAATGCAATGCGTATATGCCAAAATGCATGAACTCGAAATTTCAAACCAAAACCCTCCTCAAAGGGCCGTAAATCATAATTGTACCGTCTATCACAGGCTGAAGTACTAAATTACCAACGTGCCACCTATCATGGGTCAACATGATTTACTAAAAACGTAAATCGTAAATGTGCTGCCTATCACTGGTCGAAGTACTATTTACCGAGGTACCACCTATTAAGGGTCAACATGATTTACCAAAAATATGCAGTCTATCGCAAACCTTACATGATGCGACAATCCCCGCAAGGATAAGATGAGCCAACAAATCACATGACATCATCTCGAGGCCCATCCCGTCACCACTATCACCATGGCCCATCCGGTCGCCATGTACAATGAAATGCATGAGCATACTGTTACTCTATCCACGACAATTGTAAGACCCTTAATTTTAAATTTTAATTTATAAATTTTGGGGAATTTTGTGTTGAATTTCTAAGGCTTTTTAGCCAATTTTATGGCATTTTGTGAGTTAAATGCCAAAAATATCTTTTTGGAGACCCGATTAAAATTATTAGTTGAGGAATAATTTTATTTAATTACAGTGAATCTTTTGACGAAGAAAGGAAATAGAAAGCGAAACCTTCTTCTTCTTCTCGCATGTGCCTTTCTGTCATTCTCTGTTTCTAAATTGTATTTATTTTCAAAACCCACAAACAAAAAAATCTTCACTTTTCTCCTAGATCTAAGCTTCCATTCGAGAAGTGACAAAAGAGAAAGTTGCTCATTGCCACGCTACGGTGCTAGCGAGCTAGTTTTCGATGCGACATCACGAACTTAAATTTTACCGGAATTAACTACGATACCGTAATCGCGTGTTAGAGTTATCGTTAAGGTAAGGGCTCCTTCCAAACTTTTAGTTTGTATTTAGGACATTATTTGTGATTTTGTGGAAAAGAAATTTGATGTATTAGAGGTATGATTTTGTGAAAAATTAATTTAATGTGATTATGTGTAATTTAGTGGAATTTAAATTTGAGGTGTGGTTTGTGGTGATTCAAGTTTGGTGTGATTTATATGTTCATAATTATTAAGATGAATTTTTGAGATGTGATTTATTTGTGGATTTTGTAAAAAATGAATTGATGAAATTTGGTGGTTTATGTGTAAGAATGTGGAATTTTGAAATCGGGTGAGTTATGTTTGAATTGTTGAAATTTAATTGAGCTGCTATATATGTGTTGTCGAATTGAATTGATTGAATTTGGTGTGAATTTGCAGTAATTAAATTTGATGTGTTTGAGTTACGTAATGAGTTATTTTCAAATAAAAGAGTTTGAACTGAAGTTGAAATTTTACGAAAAATTTAGAGTTGTTAAAGTTGCGAAAAAGTTCAAATTTTAATTAAGTTAAAGTGTTTGAGTAAAAAGATATATTGAAATTAACAATTGTTAGAGTTTAAAATGTTACTCTTTTAATTCCTCTATGATTGAGTTTAAAAAGAAAAAAAAAAAAATAGAGTATTTTATTAACTCAAAAATTTTGGTGCTTTAATAGTCGAGTATGTGTATGTGAAATTTGGACAATTTTTATTTTATTTAGTTTTAAGTAAATAATATAGATTATTTGATTTTAGAAGTTTGGTGTGTGAGAAATATTTAATTTTGGGAATTTTGTTGTGTTTGGATTAGTTTTATTATGAACAAATTGTTATAAATATTCATGTTTATGTAGTTAGCTCCTTGAGTCTCGAAAAGGAATCGAGATCGTTGGCACCGAGTTAGCAGTGGGGAGAACTCTGATATATTAATGTTGTTGTGGTGATTTATGGTTGAAAATTTTGGAGATTGAATATGGGTGATTAATTTTGGTGATTTACGTTTGGTGAAATTAATGTGTTCATAATTAATATTATGAATTTTTTTGAAGAAATTTATGTGTGACTTGGTGGAAAATGAATTTAGTTCAACTTAGGTGTTGATGAAATTTGGAGATGTGATTTATGTTTGGTTGTGGAAATTTAAATTGGTGTGAATAAAAATATTTGAGTATGTTATGTGTTGTGTTTGAAAAATCATTAGTGTTAAATGAGTATTAAAAATGGGGAATCGTTTAATAGCTGCATTTACTTAATGATTGTGGTGAAAAGAGTCAGAGTATGCTCATGCATTTCATAGTACATGGTAACCGCGATGGGGCCATGGTGATAGTGGTGACTGTGATGGGCCACGAGATGATGTCATGTGATCTGTTGGTTCATCTTATCCTTGCGGGGATTTTCGTGTCGTGTAGGTCTGTGATAGACTACACATTTTTAGTAAATCGTGTTGACCCGTGATAGGTGGGACCTCGATAAACAGTACTGGTCTGTGATTGGCGGTACGTTTACGATTTACACTTTTTAGTAAATTGTGCTGACCCGTGATAGGTGGCACCTCGGTAAACAGTACTGGTCTGTGATAGGCGGTACCTTTACGATTTACACTTTTTAGTAAATTGTGTTGACCCGTGATAGGTGGCACCTCGGTAAATAGTATTGGTCTGTGATAAGCGGTACGTTTATGATTTACGCTTTTTAGTAAATCGTGCTGACCCGTGATAGGTGGCACCTCGCTAATTAGTATTGGTCTGTGAGAGGCTGTACAATTATGATTTACGCCCTTCGATGAGGGTTATGGTTTGGAATTCCGGAATCATGCATTTTGGCAAATACGCATTGCATTAGGGTACTTGGCATGCGAGTCATGTTTGTTATACTTTGATGATTGTATATACATATTCGGTTGTTGTTGTGATTTGTCGTAATTGCTTTGAGGTGTGATGTTGGGTTGATTAAGTTTTGATGTATTTATGTTTTCAGAATTGATTTAATGGATATTCGATGTGTGAAATTTGAGATGTGAATTTGTGGTGATTAGTTTGGTGTTAATTATGTGTTCATAATTGATAATATTAATGTTTGAAGTGTTGATTGATTAAGAGCCATTTTAGAATTGAAAATCTACATTTTCTCAATTGTATTCGGCTACGACAATGCAGTTTGTCAAAACTTCATTTTTCATCGTTGTTTATGCATTTTTGGACATATTAAAACCCTTTCGAGTAGTATGCTAAGACAAAAGGTTCTTTTAAGCATTTGAAAATATAAGAATTTTGCTATGCGATATTTGTTAATTTCGGTTGCCAACCTTTACAATTATTGTGGTAATATGGGCTTTGCCCTCAGATGAGAAATAGGATCATCCTACCGGTTAGTACCCAAGAGATGGGAAAGTAGTTAGTCATACCTGACTGAAGCTGTGTCAGGACGATCTTGCGGGGCGCGTGGAGATCACCTGGGTTGTGTAGTTTTTGTAGCATGATCAGATTAGGTGGTTGTATAAGGACTAGATGTCTTTCTTTTGTGATTGTATTTATTTTATTTTGGAATATTGTATCCATGCCTAAATTGTTTGATGTCTTTTCTTTTAATGGGTCCATGTTCCACTTTTTGATGTGATGTGGGAAAAGTTAAAATTCTTGGGGCAGTACTTTTGTATAGGTCTGCCAAGAATACCCCTGGGGTATGGGCTATGATCGATAAGCCTCATAGCCCCGGTGTATTTTGATGTTTGAATATATTGGATTTTTATTTCAAAAAATTATTCTGCTGCTTGTAAATATTTGTTGACTTTGTCGTTATGTTACGACTTAAATATATATCCAAAAGAATTGTCTTTGTTTTATTTCTTTGTTTTAAAAAAAAAAATTACACTCACGCTGGATGACTTATTAGGAGCAGTTTTTGAATTTTGGCAGCTTTATTAGCCTCCAAATTTTGAAGTTTCCCAGCTTTATTTTTACCACGAACATCCAGCTGTGGTGCGACTTTATTCTGGCAGGTTTGCTGTGCGGGTAGTTTTGATTGAATCTGAAAAAATCAGTTTGTTAGTAAGTTGAATATGAAAAAAATTACAAACCTGCCAGAATAAATGTGACAAACCTTTTCCGGTGACGTGATTGACTCGTTTCGGGGAATCATCTTGTCATTCCCCTTAGACTTTGTATGAATCTAAATAAATGTGAAATTAAAGTTAACAGCGGAAAAAAATAGCAATTAAATATAATCAATCATAATCATATATTATGCAATTAAATATACATATCAATTAAACATACATTTCAATTAAACATACCTTATCAAGGGTAACAAGATTTTTGGGCCATGCCACGTAACTACATATTGCTTCTCCCAAATATTTCATATCTCCATCGTTGTTTGGTATAGGAAACGGTGCATTTCGTTCAAAAGCAATCACGGGAGATACTTTGACATGGCCAACAGGGATCAGAGTGTTTTGCAATACTTCTCCCATAGTACTGTACAACGTTCCTTTTCTAACCTTGTGATGAGTAGGGTAGGATAAATACAGCACGAAAGTAGCGACACCCTAAATCAATGGTTAATACATAAGTATGTGAAACAATTAGGTTGAATGAGTTTATCATTTTATTAAGTAATTAATTACCTAGGGAAGACTTTTAAGACCAATGTTGCAACTAGCATTTTTACTCTCCATTTGTATTTCATGTTGGAGATGATCCGAGAGTTTCTTTTCTTTATTCGTCTTCACCAAGAATGCCACTTGCTCTGTTACGACTTTGAGCTTCTCTAATACTTCCTCATTAAATGGATTTGGGTGCTTCTCTTATGAAATATAGTAGGTTGGAGTTACGCCAAATCCTTTCCCCCTCATGCGACCGGAATATTCATGAACATTAAATACTAACGAGTATGTCCCTGCAACTAACTTGTTTGTTGTCCTCTTGATTTTAAGAACTTTGTTCTAGATTCATAAACATTATATAAAAGTGATGTTTACTTAAAAAATTTTGCTCTAAACGTCCATATTCCATATGTGATTTTTTTGTATGGATGTGTTGGATTTTTGGCCCTCTCTCAATTTTCTGTACTTATACTCTATATAAAAAAAATAACAATTGTTTAAAAATTTAAAATACCCTATGAATATGAATAATAACACACAAATGCTAATAAATTAATCACTTACCACAAACACGGGGTCTGCACGTTTAACTACAAATGCGCTCCATTCGTCATTTGATATATAATGTTTATATATTTTTGGAGCTTCAACATTCATATTTCCATCACTATCTCTAAGGTAGCAATTTGACATATGAGATCTAAATCTCCGGTGTATTTTTTTGGTAACTCTAAGCACGTATGTTTTTCACACATCATCAACATCAAAAGCAGAACTGAAAACCAAATAAAGATACGGTTTGAGTAAAGTATTTCAATGGAAAAAATTATAAGTTACAAAAAAGTGGTGTAAAAAAGTTACTTTTATATCATTCCACAGTATATCTTTTGCATCCTTCAAAGCCTTATCTCTCTAATCGTCAATTGTAATTGGGATATTCTGACGAACAATAGCACCAATGTAACTTACCAACATGGAACTGTTGGGCTCAATTGGCAGGTCACTTTAATTCCATCCCACCTAATATACTCATATAGTAAGTACTTGCTTTCAAAAAAGATAAGAAAAAAATAAGCAGCAAACAAAGTATAGTATACCTCAAATTTTATGCCATTACTTCTTGCTTTTATGACATTTTGCATAATGGTTGCACCACGTTTAACCTTATTTTCATAAGTCTTAGTATTGACAACTTCATCATTTTGACGATCCAAAGCCTTGTTAGAATCCATGTATCTACAACAAGTTCAACATGCAGTTCAGTATAACTTCAACAAGTTCAACATGCAGTAGTCTAAGTACGTAGCAGTAAAAATTCAACAAGCATTTTAGTGACAACAAAAAATTAATAAATACAATACCTGAAGAGTGCGAAGAAATACGTAGGGTTACAACTTTGTTAAAGAAGAAACATCGAGAATATGCAAAAATACGAACGGTTCGTAGGATAGAATACGGTCTGCAGAAATATTTAACGAGGGTTATGTATTTCAATGAGAAGAGTACACAATAATGTTTGTACGGATAATAACAAAGATGGAGATTGTTCGCAATGGAGATGGTTGGCAATATGATTCGTAGGGACAGTAGGGTTCACAATGAGAAGGACAATGAAGAGGAGGAGGACACTGAAGCGTAGTGAATTTTACGTAATGAAGAGGAAACTGAAGTGGTTTATTGTTATATATAAAACCCTATTACAACGTTTTTTTGAAAGAGCGCTATAAAATATCTCCTTATTTTATTTTTTTAAAAGCCTATTACAGGGCTTTTTAGAAGCCTTTAAAAGCGTTTGTCCAAAAGAGTTGTGAAAGACCTCTTTGTTTTATTTTTTAAAAGCCTTTTACAACATTTTTTTTTCCAAAAAACACTTTAAAAGACCTCTTTGTTTTCTTATGTAATAGGCGTTGTATTTTTAAAAGCCTTTTACAGTGCTTTAACTCCTATATGCGCTTGATAACCCCATAATATGATAGATTTGCATATATTGGATTTTTTCTTTTGCACTTGAGATATGCATCGCTTTAGCTACAAGAGTGACTCCGCTAATTTGCATAATAGTTTGAGCATCTTGTTCTTTGGTATAAAATGTGTAGCCATTAATTACATAACCGATGTAAGAAAACACATGTAAACTCGGACCATTTACTAGCCACCTCAATCTCTGTGAAATTGATTTAAGGTCTATATCAAACTATAACTTAATGTGATTATTTAACCATGTTATAAAACTTCGATTGTGCTCTCGAGTTATTCAATTTTGATTCCTATTCATGTTCCAACTAGATAATTGATCCATCTGTATTGTAACATACGATTGAACCTCATCATCATTGTGCAGAACATACAATTGTGTCTGCTCCTATTCTATCGTTGATATAGTCATTAGTCTCTTTCCAATTACCCTTGTCCTGATATTCTTCCTGAATGAGGAGACATGGGAAACCCTATAGATTCAACATTGGATAGATATTCAGTACAAAATTCAGTAGCTTCTTCGACAATGTACCTTTCAATAATACAACCTTCTGGTCGACTTCTACTTTTTACGTACTCTTTTAATATTCTCATATATCGTTCTATCGGATACATCCATCCCATATAAGCTCGCCCACAAAGTTGTGTCTCCTTAGCAAGATGAACAATAAGGTGAACCATTATATCAAAAAATGAGGGTGGGAAATACATTTCAAGCTCACACAAAGTAACACCAATTTCCCTCTACAATGTTGATAATTTATGAGGATCGATCACTTTACTATAAATTTCCCTTAAGAAGAAACATAATCAAGTTATGGCTCATCGAAATTTTTCAGGTAACATGGAACGTATACCTATTGGTAGCAAATGCTTCATTAGAATATGACAATCATGGGTCTTCAAACCTTTTAACTTGAAGTCTTTCATACAAACTAAATTTTTAATGTTTGAAGAGTATCCTTCTGGAACTTTAACTTCGTGTAGAAAGTTACATAAAACAATTTTTTCCTTTTTAGATAGAGTGTGAGCAGCTGGAGGTAGATTTGTGCGATTTCCTTTCTTTACGGGACCCTATTCATTTCTTATTCCCATATCGACCAAGTCTAATATTGCATTGATGCCATCTTTAGAATTTTCTGGAACATTGAGTAACATACCAATAACACTATCAAATACATTTTTAGGTAAATGCTCCATTAAGGCTCGTCAAACTTTAATCTTACATTTTTAGTAAACGTACCAATAACACTATCAAGATAAAAACATAATCTAGTTAAGGCTCATCAAACATTTTCAAGTAAAATGGAATGTATACAAATTGGTAGCAAATGCTCCATTAGAATATGACAATCATGGGTCTTCAAACCATTTAACTTGAGGTCTTTCATACAAACTAAATTTTTTATGTTTGAAGAGTATCCTTATGGAACTTTAACTTCGTGTAGAAATTTATATAAAACAATTTTTTCCTTTCTAGATAGAATATGAGCGGTTGGAGGTAGATATGTGCGATTTCCTTTTTTTACGGGACCCAATTCATTTCTTATTCCCATATCGACCAGTCCAATCTTGCGTTGCATTGATGCCATCTTTAGACTTTCTTGGAACATTGAGTAACGTACCAAAAACACTATTAAATACATTATTTTCAATATGCATGACATCATGGAAATATCTTATATACAATGTGTAATACCCTAAATTTGTAATAAACTATTTAATTAATTAAATAGGATTTTGAATAATTAATTTGATGTTAAAATTATTTTAGAATATATGTTGATAAATTTTGTGAGTAAATTTTGTTATATGAATGCTTTCTATGATGTGTTGGTTTGATAGATATTATATTTAATGAGCAATATAAATAATAAATATTTATTTTTTTTATTTTGTATATTTTTCTAAAAATAATAGTATTTTAGTGTAATATATATTTTATAGAAAAAGATTTTATGCGATTATATGTGTGTATACATGTACCCAATTAATGTAATACTTTTATGGACGCTTGACTTATGTTAAGTATGCAGATTGTTATATTTCAATTATTTATAACAATTTTCTATTTTTAGTTATTTTTTTTATAAATAATTATCTTGATATAGAATTGACATTGTGTTTGATTTCGTTTATTTTTAAATACTTGTTATGGTATTGTGATTTTATATATATATTTATTATGATTTAGTAATTAATGTAAAATATTGATGTTATATTTATTTATTTTATAATTTTGACTATTTTCTAATATGATGGTATTATTATAATGTGATTATTTTGAGAAATAAGTATAATTGTAGAGATTATTTTGACTGTGAGAGTTTTGATTATTAGTAATATGTTTTTTTTTTATATTAATTATTTTAATAACTCTAGTTTATAAAATATTAGTAATGTTTGGAAAACTAAATGGTGTTTGGAGGAATATTAAAAAAAGAGATTAAACAATTATTAGTTTATTTTAACAAAATAATAATAATAATAATAATAGTAAAATATAAATAAAGAGACCAATGGATTTGACTCTATGAACCCTAATTGTTTATAAAATAAAACATACAAAAGAAGGGAAGGGAGTTGGAAGGGCAGCCGTAGAACCAAAGAGTAAACACAACAACAACCTATCGTTTGACACTGAAAAGCCATAACTGTCCCAGAAAAGTTTCCCTTTTTTCGTCCAAATTTCAGTATGTTGTTTTACTCATTTATCTATTCAATTAAACACAATTTTTCATATTTTTAACAACCCGAATTTCTCCCTAAAATACCCGATTTCTCCGTTTACCGAAATCCTTATTTTGCACCGTTCTCCTTCACCGTAAGTCCGATTTGAGTGAGACCACCACCGAAATGACCATGTGAAAGGTGGCTATATTATCCACTGATTGGGTTTCTGATTTATGGTAATTTTCCTTGACCGAATTTCGAATTCAGTTTTTAGAGTATCTTCTCATAATTTATTTTTAATGTTTACCCATAAACTATTGAGTTAGATCGATTGAAGGACTAAGAGTCAATGAAAAAAGGTTGTTTGCTCGTGGAATCGAATTCGTGTTTGAAAGCTTCAAAATAAGGTAAGGGGTGAGAGAGCGTTTGAATTCATGAGTATAATATATTGTGAGATGAACGGGAAAACCGTATTTCCCAACGATTCATCCGGGGCTTGCTACGTACGGCAGTAGCCCTTTGAGAGATAAATTGATTAATTTGAAATATGAGAATTGTGAGATTAAAATGTGAAATAGAAATTTTTATAAGGTGTTGATTGATTTAATTTTCGATACTTGTGTGGTAGTTGAAATGTGTTATTATTGTGATGTTGGATGTTGAATGAAATTATGTGTACATGTTTGCTTAGACGAAATTATATGATGTGATAATAAAATATGGATGCATGGTTTGATATATGCTTACGTGATGATAATGATGATTTTTGATTGATGATAGTGATGTTATAAAATTGTGATGAGTTTATACGATGATCATGATTATTTATGACTAATGATATTATAAAATTGTGATGAAAATATTGAAGTACCCCATACATGATGAGATAGTGATGATTCTTAAATACGGTGATCTTAATGGAGTAGTCTAAGCTAACAGGGGGAGAAAATAAATATTGTGAATTGTGAAGTGGAGATTATTTTGTCATCATATAGGTAGGGCCTGACAAGCCTAGTGATTTTGGGGAAGTACAACTGAATGAGCCTGATCGTGGCGGTCTACTGTCGAGCCTTAACGCAAGATTGTTAGACCTTGGAGGTATTCCGGTGGGGAATTCCTAGGTGACATGGAGGTAGCACTCCAAATGTCGGGAGCTACCATGCAACACACATTTACCTCGATTGTCACGTATATGTGTCTCGGGTTTTGAGTTGAGGGGATCTATGAGGACAAGGCCAATTTGAAATGTCCGTCCACCGGGATGGTGGCATAGTATCATGGCCTCCTAACCAAGTACTTCAGAGTTAGAATGGTACCACATTGTGAAGTAGAGTCTAAGCTCATGCATAGCATTGCATTTCCTTGTGATTGTTTTGTTGTGATTGATGTGTTTCAAAGGTAATAATAATTAGATGATTTGATGCATATTATTATGAGATGATTATTTTACTTGAGTGACTTTGATGCTATAATATGATACTATTTAATTAAATATTTTGATATATCGTAAAGTGTTTTTGATACGGTTCTATTATGATTGTTTGCGTGTTCTTCTTACTCATATTATACTATTAACATGATTTCAAAACTCACCTCCTTCGTTGTTTGTGTTTGACTGGCTGGGCCCTGCGTTTGCGAAATCGCAGTTATTACAGGTTAATGAGTCTTGAAGTTCAAGTTTGGGAGGAACCCCGCTCTGATAGGTGATACCGGGAATAAGGGTTTTAATTTGTATTTTACTTATTTAATTTGAATCAAATTTTTGTATGAAAATCTTAGAAGTACTAGTAAGTTTTTAGAATTAAATCAAGTAATTATACTTAAATCAAGTTCTTTAACATTAAACTGTTTTATTTGAGTAATAAAATTTGAATTGTTGCATGTGTACTTTGAGAAACGTGATATCCTAAATTAGTTACAAAAATTTTTATTTTATTGAAAATATAATTTTAATTATCCGCTGCAAGTCTTATAGGAATATGATATAAATTATTATATATATTATTTTGGGATTTAGGGTGTCACACAATGACTTCCAATATGACATTTAAAAAAAAATTTAGTTTTTTTTACAACCCTGTTGTGACCAACTCTCCCGCAAAAGGTTTACCGAATTTATTGGTCAAACCTTTTACTTTTTCAAGTATTTGATATCCAGTCGGTGCTAAAGGAGCTTTATCTTCGTCTTATTTTCCATTGAATGCATTTCTCCACCCACGATACTGATGACTATATGGTAAAAATCTATGATGTCCAAGAATTACATTCTTCTTATAATGTTTCAACCACATCCAATTTGTAATCTCTTCACATATAGAAAATGCACACTGACCTTTAATGCTAAATCCTGATAAATTACCATATCATGGAAAATCATTAATTGTGCCGAACAACATAGCCCTCAAATTGAAACATTCTTTCTTATTGTAACACCCTAAATTTGCTAATAAACTATTTATTAATTAAATAAGATTTTAAATAATTAATTTGATGTTAAAATTATTTTAGAATATATGTTGATAAATTTTGTGAGTAATTTTTGTTATAAGGATGTTTTCTATGATGTGTTGGTTTGATAGATATTATATTTAACGAGCAATATAAATAATAAATATTTTATTTTATTATTTTATATATTTTTCTAAAAATAATAGTATTTTAGTGTAATATTTTAAAGAACAAGATTTTATATGATTTTAAGTGTATATGTGAGTTGGTAATTAATATGATATTTTCATATATGTTTGACTAATGTTAAGTGAGTACATATTTATATTTTAATCATTTTTAAGTATCTCTTATTTTAATTATTTCTAAATATATATATATATATATATATCTTATTTTAATTATTTATTCTATAAATAATTATCTTGAGATCGTAGTAATATTGTGTTTGATTTTCTTTGTTTTTATATACTTATTTTTGAATTGTGATTTTATATATATATTTCTTATGATTTAGTAATTTACATAAAATATTGTTGTTATATCTATTTATTTTATAATTTTGACTATTTTCTAATATGATGGTATTTTTATAATATGAATATTTTGATAAATAAGTATAATTATAGGATTATTTTGAATGTGAAAGTTTCAGCCATTAGTAATATGTTTTTATATATTGATTATTTTAATTACTCTAATTTATATAATATTAGTAACGTTTGGAAAACTAAATGGTACTTGGAGGAATATTAAAAAGGAGATTAAACAATTATTAATTTTATTTCAACAAAATAAAAAAATAATAATAGTAAAACAAAAACATAAACAAAGAGTCCTTGTGAACCCTGATTTTTACTAAAATAAAACAACAAAGAAAAGGGAAGGGAGATGGACGGGCAGCCGTAGAACCAAAGAGTAAACACAACAACAACCTATAGTTTGACACCGGTGATCGATGATTGTTCCGTAAAAGTTTCTACATTTTCATCCAAATTTGAAATTCCTTATTTTGCACCGTTCTTCTGCACCGTTTTTCTGCACCGTAAGTTCGTTTTGAGTGAAACCAACGCCGAAACGATCGTGTGAAACGTGACTATATTATCCATTGATTGGTTTCCTGATTTATGATCGATTGAAGGACAAAAAGTCAAAGAACAAAGATTGTTTGCGCATGGAATTGTACTAGTGTGTGAAAGCGTCGAAATAAGGTAAGGGGTGAGAGAGCGTTTGAATTCATGAGTATAATATATTGTGAGATGAACGTGAAAACCGTATTTTCCAACGAGTCATTCGGGGCTCGCTATGTATGGCAGTATCCCTTTGAGAGATAAATTAATTAATGTGCAAATATGGAAATTGTGAGATTAAAATATAGAATAGAAATATTTGTAGGGTGTTGATTGATTTAATTTATTTGAATGTGTGATATTAATATTATCGTGCTATTGAGTGTCGAATTAAATTTATATATATATATGTGATTAGATGAGTATAGGTGATGTGATAACAAAATATGGATGTGTTCTGATAATTTTATGTAATGATGATGATGTACGATTAATAATTGTGATGCTATACATTTGTGATAAGTTTATGTGATAATTTTTGATTGATGATAGTGATGTTATAAATTTGTGATGAGTTTATGTGATGATGATGATAGTGATGTTCTATATCGTGATGAGAATATTGAATTAACCCCATAATTGATGAAATAATGGTGATTTCAATTGTTTTTGAGATGCCGGTTTTAATGGAGTATCATATACCAACGAGGGGAGAAAATAAATATTGTGAATTTGTAAAGTGGAGATTATTTTGTCATCATATAGGTAGGGCCTGACAAGCCTAGTGATTTTGGGGAAGTACAACTGAATCAGCATGATCATGGCGGTCTACTGTCGAGCCTTAAGGCAAGATTGTTAGACCTTGGAGGTATTCGGGTGGGGAATTCCTAGGTCACTTGGAGCTAGCACTCCAAATGTCGGGAGCTACCAAGCAACACACGTTTACCTCGATTGTCATGTATACTTGTCTCGGGTTGAGTTGAGGGGATCTATGAGGACATGGCTAATTTGAATTGTCTGTCCATCGGGATGGTGGCATAGTATCAAGCCTCCTAACCAAGTACTTCAGAGTTAGAATGGTACCACATTGTGAAGTAGAGTATAAGCTCATGCATAGCGTTGCATTTTATTGTAATTGTTTTGTTGTCATTAATATGTATCGTGTGTGGTGATAATTTCTCTTAGATAATTTGATGTTAAAGTGAAATCTATTGATTTTCCTTGAGTGATTTTGACCTTTGAATGTGATATTTTCTTGATTGAATATTTGTGTAATGATATGGTCATATTATGATTGTTTGTGTGTTCTTCTTACTTGTGTGTTCTTCTTACTTGTATTATGTTGTCATCATGATTTCGAAACTCACCTCCTTCGTTGTTTGTGTTTGACTGGCTGCGTCCTGCGTTTGCGAAATCGTGTTTGATGTTAAAGTCTCGAAGTTCAAGTTTGGGAGGAACCCCACTCTGATAGGTGATACCGAGAATAAGGGTTTTTATTTTTATTTTTGGGAATCGTGATATCCTAAATTAAATATAAAGTTTTTATTTTGTTGGAAATATATTTTTTATTTATTCGTTGCAAATTTTATAGGAATATGATATAAATTATTATATATATTATTTTGGGATTTAGGGTGTCACACTTCTACCCATCATAAACTTCCACACCTATCTCCCACATATTTTTTAAATCTTCAATTGAAGGAGTTAAGTATACGTCAATATCATTCTTCTGTTGTTTGGGTCCAGAAATTAACAAAGACAACATCATAAACTTACGCTTCATACATAACCATGGAGGTAGGTTATGAATTAACCAAATCACAGGCCACGTGCTGTGTGAGATGCTTTGAAGACCATGTGGATTCATTCCATCAATAGAAAGTGCAAGTCGTAGATTTCTTGACTCTATCCCGAATTCAAGATACTCGTGATCAATTTTTGCTCATTGTGGATAATCTGCAGGGTGTCCAAACTTTCCATCTCTAATTATTTCATCTGCATGCCATGTCAAGTGTTTTGAATCTTCTTCACTGCGATACATGTGCCTAAATCTTGGTATTATAGGAAAACACCACAAGACTTTTGTTGGAGTAGATTATTTCTTCTTATATCGAGAGACATTGCATTTCAGACATGCCTTTAGTAATTCATTTTCATTTCGAAATAAAATGCAATCGCTATCACACACATGAATCCTCTCGTAACTCATGCCAATAGAGCACAAAATTTGTTTAGCCTCGTAGGTTCGACTGGGAAATTCATTATCATCTGGCAACATATCTTTTAAGAGTGTTAATAATTTTGTGAAGCTTTTATCAGACCATCAATTACTCTTTTTTAAGTTGTACAACTTTAATATCATCGACAGTCTTATGAATTTAGTACAATCTGCCATCACTCAACAAACTCTCAAACATTTTAGGACAATCCCGAAGATCTTCTTCAACTACTTTTGCAATCTCCTCAACTCGGTCTGGCTCATATGTATCTGTGTCGAAATCAGTTGAAGCATATATCAAACCATTCTCAAAATTAATGTTCCTTTTTTTTCTCACCATGTCTTATCCAACATGTATAGCTTTAATCAATTCCATTACATACTAAATGTCCTTCCAATTCATATTCTCTAACATGTTTTCCAATATAACATTTTAAACAAGGACAAACGACTCTATTTGGATCTTTTGAATTCTTGACTACAAACTCAACAAACTCCTACGCTCCATTTTCATACTCTTTTGACAATCGATTGGCAGACATCCATTTCCGATCCATTTTATATGGCTTATATAAATGCAGTTACACAAATAATAAGCTACTAATAACATTATACCAATATATAGTACACATATCTAATATTGGAAAATGGAAAGTTGGAAACCAAGGTCCAAGTCCGATTTCAAAACAAAACAAATCAACAAATTTCAAAAAATAATAGATTTTATATGATTTATTATGTATCAAATTATTAGTTTTAGTGACAACAACAAATTAATAAATATAGTACCTAAGACAATGCATCCAATTTTTTTTAAAGGAGGAGCAGTAGATGGACGCCAATAGAGGAGAGGAGGGTTCACAGAGTATAGGAGATGAGGGTTCATAGGGTTAGGACAAGTAAATGATTTTTATTTAAAGTGAATGATTTTACAGCGTTTGTATAATAAGCGCTCTAATAGGTCATTTAATTATGCGAAAGTGCAAGTCTTTTACAACGCTTGTATAAAAAGCGCTCTAATAGGTCATTTAATTATGTGAAAGCGGAAGTCTTTTACAGCACTTGTGAAAAATGTGTTTTAAAAGCTACGTAACATAAGGTGGAAGCGCTATATTTTACAGCGCTTGTATTTAAAGGGATCCAAAAGCACTGTAAAACATTATGTGTGAGTGCTTCAGTTTACAGCGCTTTTTGATCACTAGGGTTGTTAGACCCTACCTACATGATGACAAAATAATCATCACTTCAAAAATTCTCAATATTTATTTTCTGCCCTCGTAGGCCTATGATACTCCATTAAGACCGTCATCTCAAACACAAATTTAAATTACCATTATTTCATCAACTATGAAGTTACTTCAATATTCTCATCACATATAAGATTATCACAAATTTATAACCTCACAGTTATTAATCATCATCATCATATAAAATTATCACAATGCATCCATATTTTATTATCACATAAAATCATCTAATCAAACATATACATAAAATTCATTAAACATATAAAATACAATTTTTTCTTTTATTTCACAATATATTATAATCATGATATCAAACATTCTCTCACCCCTTATCTTTTTTCGATGATTTAACACACGAATACAATTCAACGAGAAAAAAATATTTTTTCAAACAAACAATAAAATGAAAAAATATAATAGATAACAAGAAAATATAATCTATAATTGGCAAAAAAAAAAATCATAACTTATAAACCAATCTTATTAATGTAGTTATTACATATGAGATGTGCTTTTCTCAAATACAAATTGATTGGAATAACTATAAAACTTAGGTTCTATCTTTTAGTGTTTCCTTTCACTTGGTGGTGGACGGTAGGGTTTGCAACACGGGGGATTAGTACATATCATTGGCACACATTCTATTGCTCGTCTTCCACAACAAGGTGGTAAACTTGCTTGTACATTGCCAATATGAGCACACACAATAACAATCAAAAAGATTACAAACTTCAAGAACATCTTCATTATAAATTCCACTTAATAACCGAGCTTGGTTTGCGAAGAAAAGCAATGTTGATATGTTATAGTTAATGGTATGTTAAAACAATGTTAACTTATTTATAGAGAAAACTAAAATTCTCTATATTTTACAATCCATTATTTTTTTTATCATATTAAATATTTTTTATTTGTTTACCGATTTCTCAAATCTTTACATATTGTTTACTAACAAATAATAACAATTTATGCCAAATTTGATATCCCAAGCATAATCATATTGACAAACTATGGTAAACTTAAGTAGAATGTTTTTGAATTTGCTTTAACACCGAAAAGTAAACAATAAACACGTTGACATAAAAACAATTCATAAATGGATTTATAAGAGATGGTTTTTGATGTTATGATCTATAAAATCCTCCGTACATAAATATTATTAAATCACAATAAATATAATTCCTATTATTTTGATAAAAAAAAATTAACAAATTATCTTGTATGACACACATATCACGCTATAATAACTAAATAAATATTTATATTAATAATACTCGTGTTATCTAGGGCAATAATTGTCAATAATATATATAAATATATATTATCTAATTTTTAATATCTTTTATAAGTGTTCAATAAGTTTTAAAATCTTCTTAATTTAAGACATGAACACCATCCCTCATGCAAATTTTTTTTATTTCAAAAAACATCTTAATTTATAAGATTGTACATAAGAATTCACAACAACAAAATATACATCTATAATATAGTTATGTTAACTTTATAATTCTCTTTGTTTCTAATTATAATCAATTGTACTGACATGACTTGACTTACTTTAAGAAGTTATAAAACCTTTAAACGTGAGGTGTCATTACAAAAAATAATTTTTAGGTATTATTTTCAAATTAATGAACTAATGAATATAAAAATATTATAACATGTATAACATAAATGGACCATATTCAAAGTCCAAGCGAAAATAGTTCTCAATAGAACGTTGAAATTGTGACACCCTAAATCCCAAATAATATATATATATATATATATATATATTTATATATATTAATTTATATCATATTCCTATAATAGTGCAATCTCGATAAGCTTGATTTAAGTATAATTACTTGATTTAATTTTAAAAACATACTAATACTTCTAAGGTTTTCATACAAAAATTCGATTTAAATTAAATAAGTAAAATACAAATTAAAACCCATATTCTCGGTATCACCTATCAGAGCGGGGTTTCTCCCAAACTTGAACTTCAAGATTAATTAACCTGTAATAACTGCGATTTCGCAAACGCAAGGCCCAGCCAGTCAAACACAAACAACGAAGAAGGTGAGCTTTGAAATCATGTTAATAGTATAATCTGAGTTAGAAAAACACGCAAACAATCATAATAGGACCGTATCATAATCACTTTACGATATATCAAAATATTTAATTAAATAGTATCATACTATAACATCAAAGTCACTCAAGTAAAATAATCATATCATTATAATATGCATCAAATCATCTAATTAATATTACCTTTGAAACACATCAATCACAACAAAACAATCACAAGGAAATGCATTGCTATGCATGAGCTTAGACTCTACTTCACAATGTGGTACCATTCTAACTCTGAAGTACTTGGTTAGGAGGCCATGATACTATGCCACCATCCCGGTGGACGGACAATTCAAATTGGCCCTGTCCTCATAGATCCCCTCAACTCAACCCGAGACACATATACGCGACAGTCGAGGTAAACGTGTGTTGCATGGTAGCTCTCGACATTTGGAGTGCTACCTCCAAGTCACTTAGGAATTCTCCACCGGAATACCTCCAAGGTCTAACAATCTTGCCTTAAGGCTCGACAACAGACTGCCACGATCAGGCTCATTCAGTTGTACTTCCCCAGAATCACTAGGCTTGTTAGGCCCTACCTATAAGAGCACCATATTTAATAATCATCACTATCTCATCAAATATGGGGTACTTCAATATTTTCATCACAATTTTATAATATCATTAATCCTAAATAATCATGAGCATCGTATAAACTCATCACAATTTTATAACATCACTATCATCAATCAAAGATCATCATTATTGTAACACCCTAAATTTGTTAATAAACTATTTTATTAATTAAATAAGATTTTAAATAATTAATTTGATGTTAAAATTATTTTAGAATATATGTTGATAAATTTTGTGAGTAATTTTTTATATAAGGATTTTTTCTATGATGTGTTGGTTTGATAGATATTATATTTAATGAGCAATATAAATAATAAATATTTTATTTTATTATTTTATATATTTTTCTAAAAATAATAGTATTTCAGTGTAATATTTTAAAGAATAAGATTTTATGTGATTTTAAGTGTATATGTGAGTTGGTAATTAATATGATATGATATTTTCATATATGTTTGACTAATGTTAAGTGTGTACATATTTATATTTTAATCATTTTTAAGTATCTCTTATTTTAATTATTTCTAAATATATCTTATTTTAATTATTTATAGAATCTTGAGAT
>JBBPBT010000722.1:159850-173966 GCA_037974875.1 Cicer bijugum | reverse complement strand
ATATATATATATATTTATTTATTTATTATGACTTTGTAATTTACATAAAATATTATTGTTATATTTATTTATTTTATAATTTTGACTATTTTCTAATATGATGGTATGGTTATAATATGAATATTTTGAGAAATAAGTATAATTATAGGGATTATTTTGAATGTGAAAGTTTCTATTATTAGTAATATGTTTTTTTATATATTTATTATTTTAATTACTCTAATTTATAAAATATTAGTAATGTTTGGAAAACTAAATGGGGTTTGGAGGAATATTATAAAGGAAATTAAATAATTATTAGTTTTATTTTAACAAAATAAAAATAATAATAGTAAAATATAAATAAAGAGACCAATGGGGTTGACTCTATGAACCCTAATTGTTAATAATATTAAATAAACAAAAGAAGGGAAGGGAGTTGGAAGGGCAGCCGTAGAACCAAAGAGTAAACACAACAACCTATCGTTTGACACTGGAGAGCCATAACTGTCCCAGAAAAGTTTCTCTGTTTTCGTCCAAATTTCAGTATGTTGTTTTACTCATTTATCTATTCAAATAAACACAATTTTCAGATTTTTAACAATCCGAATTTCTCCCTAAATTACCCGATTTCTCCGTTCACTAAAATCCTTATTTTGCATCGTTCTCCTTCACCGTAAGTCCGATTTTAGTGAAACCAACGCCAAAATGACCGTGTGAAAAGTGGCTATATTATCCACTGATTGGTTTTCTGATTTATGGTAATTTTCTTTGACTGAATTTCGAAATCAGTTTTTAGACTATTTTCTCATAATTTATTTTTGACGTTTACCCATAAATTGTCGAGTTAGATCGATTGAAGGACAAAAAGTAAAATAACAAATATTGTTTGCTCGTGGATTTGTACTCGTTTCTGAAAGCATCGAAATAAGGTAAGGGGTGAGAGAACGTTTGAATTCATGAGTATAATATATTGTGAGATGAACGGGAAAACCGTATTTTCCCACGATTCATCCGGAGCTTGCTACGTACGGCAGTAGCCCTTTGAGAGATAAATTGATTAATTTGAAATATGAGAATTGTGAGATTAAAATGTGAAATAGAAATTTTATAAGGTGTTGATTGATTTAATTTTCGATACTTGTGTGGTAGTTGAAATTTGTTATTATTGTGATGTTGGATGTTGAATGAAATTATGTGTACATGTTTGCTTAGATGAAATTATATGATGTGATCATAAAATATGGATGCATGGTTTGATATATGCTTACGTGATGATAATGATGATTTTTGATTGATGATAGTGATGTTATAAAATTGTGATGAGTTTATACGATGATCATGATTATTTATGATTAATGATATTATAAAATTGTGATGAAAATATTGAAGTACCCCATACTTGATGAGATAGTGATGATTCTTAAATATGGTGCTCTTAATGGAGTAGTCTAAGCTAACAGGGGGAGAAAATATATATTGTGAATTGTGAAGTGGAGATTATTTTGTCATCATATAGGTAGGGCCTGACAAGCCTAGTGATTATGGGGAAGTACAACTGAATGAGCCTGATCGTGGCGGTCTGCTGTCGAGCCTTAAGGCAAGATTGATAGACCTTGGAGGTATTCCGGTGGGGAATTCCTAGGTGACTTGGAGGTAGCACTCCAAATGTCGGGAGCTACCATGCAACACACGTTTACCTCGACTGTCACGTATATGTGTCTCGGGTTTTGAGTTGAGGGGATCTATGAGGACAGGGCCAATTTGAATTGTCCGTCCACCGGGATGGTGGCATAGTATCATGGCCTCCTAACCAAGTACTTTAGAGTTAGAATGGTACCACATTGTGAAGTAGAGTCTAAGCTCATGCATAGCATTGCATTTCCTTGTGATTGTTTTGTTGTGATTGATGTGTTTCAAAGGTTATATTAATTAGATGATTTGATGCATATTATAATGAGATGATTATTTTACTTGAGTGACTTTGATGTTATATTATGATACTATTTAATTAAATATTTTGATATATCGTAAAGTGATTATGATACGGTTCTATTATTACTGTTTGCGTGTTCTTCTTACTCATATTATACTATTAACAGGATTTCAAAACTCACCTCCTTCGTTGTTTGTGTTTGACTGGCTGGGCCCTGCGTTTGCGAAATCGCAGTTATTACAGGTTAATGAGTCTTGAAGTTCAAGTTTGGGAGGAACCCCGCTCTGATAGGTGATACGGGGAATAAGGGTTTTAATTGGTATTTTACTTATTTAATTTGAATCCAATTTTTGTATGAAAACCTTAGAAGTACTAGGAAGTTTTTAGAATTAAATCAAGTAAGTATATTTAAATCAAGTTCATTGAGATTAAATTGTTTTATTTGAGTAATAAAATTTGAATTGTTGCATGTGTACTTTGAGAAACGTGATACCCCAAATTAGTTACAAAAGTTTTTATTTTCTTGAAAATATAATTTTATTTATCCGCTGCAAATTTTATAGGAATATGATATAAATTATTATATATATTATTTTGGGATTTAGGGTGTCACAATTATCATCACGTAAGCATATATCAAACCATGCATCCATATTTTATTATCACATCACATAATTTCATCTAAGCAAACATGTACACATAATTTCATTCAACATCCAACATCACAATAATAACAAATATCAACTACCAAACAAGTATCCAAAATTAAATCAATCAACACCTTATAAAAATTTCTATTTGACATTTTAATCTTACAATTCTCATATTCCAAATTAATCAATTTATCTCTCAAAGGGCTACTGTCGTACGTAGCAATCCCCGGATGAATCGTTCGGAAATATGGTTTTCCTGTTCATCTCACAAAATAATATACTCATGAATTCAAACGCTCTCTTACCCTTTACCTTATTTTGATGCTTTCACACACAAATACGATTCCACGAGCAAACAACCTTTGTTCATTGACTCTTTGTCCTTCGATGTATCTAACTTGATAGTTTTTGGTAAACGTTAAAAATAAATTATGAGAAAATAGTCTAAAAACTTATTTCAAAATTCGGTCAAAGAAAATTACCATAAATCAGAAAACCAATCAATTCCTGTAAATGGTTAGTGATATTTTTTTAATAATAATTTAAGTCAAGAAATCAATTTTTAGAATGATGTGTAACCTTGATAGTGGTTTGGTAATGTGTTGTATCTTCTAGTAAATAACTATTTATCTTATCTTCTACACACAAATACGATTCCACATATGCTTCCATTTGTTGTAACTTTTAAGTGATGGTTAATTCAAAAGAAAATTTAATCGTGATCAATTTGGAGAAATTAGACCTTTATGAGAATATGTTTCATTTTTAGAATCATCGTTTAAGTTATGAGATGAACGTAAAATCTTGGTGCTAATTTTTGGATTAATTATTTGAATGTGTATATGATTATGTAAATATTAAATTGTTTGTGTTTCAAGTGTTCTAATTGTTGGGAATTGGTGTATAGAATTAGAGTAGTCGAGAGTATCTAAATGTTAAATAGTTTTATATTCCTTCAATTGAATTATTGGTTATAGATAGATGTTAGTGACTTTTCTTTTGTTGGTGTAACTAATAGTAAATTACAAATAAATTATTGTGAAGGTGTAATTAATTGAATTTTTAACTTGAAGTAAGGAGTAGGAGTTGTGGAGCCGCCTTCGCACTTCTGAACCACGTTAAAGATACTTTTAATTATTCATATTTGAATTAGAACGACTGCAGTTATAGTTCCTAAAGTAGTTGACTAAATGAGTAGAAGGGACTAGCTACCCCAATGACTCATCGTCAATAAAAGAGACAACGATAACTCATTATTTTGTTAGAAGTACCTTTTAATTTTATTTTTTAAGTAGTTAAAAAACACATTCATTGCTTATACCAATTGAATTAATTTAATTATTAAATATATGTAATTAAGAAATAGTATCTCAATCATTATTGTTTTTTTTCTCCTTGATTATATACAAAGTATGTTTTTATAGAGTAAGTGATTATAAATTATTATAATATTATTAAGTTGTTAGATGTATCTAGTATTTTAAAAATTGTTCTCTTTGTCAGACCTAAATTAAATTTGTTGAATGTTCGGTGATTGGATTTAGATTTTATTTTAAGGAGTAAAACTAGTAATATTTGGTTTGAAAGAACTAGTTGAAATTGACAACGTACTTGGGATGTGTTTCATTTAACCAAACTAAATGAGCTACATTATTATTGACAAAATCTATATGTTATGTTTTATATGTAAATTACAATGAGTAACTCTATGATATTCTATTTCATAATTGAATGATAAATGTTATAGACATTTTATTTTAGAAATTGAATGATAAATGTTGTGTGTTTAATTGATTTATTTTGTCATGTTAGTCTATCATGCTATCATGCTATGTTGATTTTCTACAAGTTGTGCTTAATTGGAGATTGAATATCTTAAATATATTTATGGACTAAGTTTGAATCTTGAGAGTGGTAAGTTAGATATTAGTTCACTCACCGCAAATTTCGAGGACAAAATTCTTTAACAAGGGGAGAATTGTAACACCCTAAATTTGATAATAAACTATTTTATTAATTAAATAGGATTTTAAATAACTAATTTGATTTTAAAATTATTTTAGAATATATATATTGATAAATTTTGTGAATAATTTTCGTTATAGTGATGTTTTCTATAATGTGCTGGTTTGATAGATATTATATTTAATGAGCAATATAAATAATAAATAATTTACTTTATTATTTTATATATTTCTATAAAAATAAAAGTAATTTAGTGTAATATTTTAAAGAACAAGATTTTATATGATTTTAAGTGTATATGTGAGTTAGTAATTAATATGATATTTTCTTATATGTTTGACTAATATTAAGTGTGTACATATTTATATTTTAATCATTTTTGAGTATCTCTTATTTTAATTATTTCTAAATATATCTTATTTTAATTATTTATTCGATAAATAATTATATTGAGATCGTAGTTATATTGTGTTTGATTTTCTTTGTTTTTATATATTCATTTTGAAATTGTGATTATATATATATATATATATATATATATATATATATATATATTATGATTTAGTAACTAATGTAACACCCATAATTTCAAAGTATACTTTATGTATTTTAGTGTATTTTTGGTATTGAACTCGGAGGCTTTTTAGCCAAAGTTATTAATATTTTGGAGTTTATATGTTCAAAAAGATATGTTGTCGCTCGATTACAATTACTCGTCGATAAATAAGTTAAATTAAGTACGGTGAATCCTTTACGAAGAATTTAAAGCGTTATGGGTGAAATGGTAATTTTAATAAATATCTAGTTTTGGAGATATTTGTTAACAGTAATTAATATATATATATATATATTTATATATATATATATATATATATATATATGTTTGTGTGGAGGGAAAAAGAAAGGATATAGAAAGGAAATAAAAATAGAAAGAAGAGAAAAGGAAAGGAAAGAAAAAACAGAACTCCCTTCTTCCTCCTTCAGCCGCGTGAGACCCTCCCTCCCTCCTTCTCCCATTTTCGTATTTCCTTGCTTCCTTTAAGTTCAAGAATTGAAACCCAAGGCTAGTGGGTGAGAAAGATCAAGTTCTCAGCTTCTTCCTTCCTCCCGGATTCGAAAACGGAGTTAGGGATTTCAAAACCGTCAAACACACAAACCTCCCGATTTCATCTAGATCTAAGCTTCGTTTCGCGAAGAGATAGAAGGGAAAGTTTCTTAGTACCACGCTATGGTGCTAGGGAACCAACTTTGGAAGCGACGTTGCAAGCGGAGATTTTACCGGATTTACTCGTGGTACCGTAATCGCACGTTAAAGCTAACGTGAAGGTAAGGGCTCCTTCCAAACTTCTAGTTTGCATTTAGGGACTTATCTATGGTTGTGTGGAAAATAATTTTGTTAGGGTTAAAGTGTTGATTAGTGGAAAATGAATCTAAGGCTTTATGGGTAAAATCTTAGAGTTAGGTTTTGGTGATAGTGATGAATGTTTCGTGGAAAATGAATTTAACTCTTTTGTGTATGTTTTTGAGTAAATGAAATTTGATGTGTTTGAGTGATATGTTGTGATGAATTGTGTTCATCGTATTTGACGTGTTCTTAATTAATAATGATGAAATTTGATATGTGTATGTTGGATTTTGTGGAGAAATGAATTGATGTATTTTGGTGTGAGTTGTGGATTGGATTTGATAATATGTTTGAGTTTGTTTTGTGTGGAATTTGAAAACCATTAAGTTAAATGAGTATTAAGAATGGGGAATCTCTTAATGTCTTGTTTACTTAATGTGTGTTTGTGAAAATCGTTTAAGTTAAATGAGTATTAAGAATGGGGAATCTCTTAATGTCTTGTTTACTTAATGTTTGTTTTGGAAAATCGTTTAAGTTAAAAGAGTACTAAGAATGGGGAATCTCTTAATATTTTTGTTTGCTTAATGTTTGTTGTGAAAATCGTTTAAGTTAAATGAGTATTAAGAATGGGGAATCTCTTAATGACTTGTTTACTTAATATTGTTGTGAAAATTGTAACACTCTAAAATTTCTATATGATAACTATTATATTAAATTTAATTTATTGATTTATATAATTTATATATATATATATATATATATTTCAAATATTTTGTTACTTTATTTTTTTTTATTTAGTAATATATGATTTCGTTTTTAAACTTCAGGAACCATATCTTATTCAATTAGTATTATCATTATTATTAAAGTAGAAATGTTGCCTTGTAACTAATTATTCAAATGTGTTTTAATTTATTTTATTTTATTTTGGTTTCCTCTACCTAAGAATCTCTTCCACCAGCAAGAATGTGCCGCACCAAATCAACATTCTCACTTCTTCCACATTATTTCCCCCACTAACTAAACATGGCTGCCTTTCAATCGCCCAGTCTAGTAATTGATACACTGTACGTGCCTTACCCATAACAGACAGAGCACCTAGTCCCCATTCTTACTTTGAAATTTCCATGATCACTCTTAGACAAATTTCTCAGCCACCATATTCCGTAAACATGAATGTACAAACCATATCTCAACTATTCTCGACACCCTCTTTTGTTTCCAATACTCAAAACAATAAAGGAATGAATTTTAAAAATAAGTGTCGATAGAAACCACTGCCTGTAAGCCCTCTCTCCGGCCACCGTGATGTTGGTCTTAAATAACATAGACCAATTTGGTGATCTACACATCAAGAGTTTTGTCCTATAATATTCATTTTTCAATTTCGTCAAAGTTCGTGAAAACTCGTTGTCATCAGTGTTACGGTAAGTGTTTTTCAGCGAACCTTGCGTTCAACATTTATTTTGTTTCAATTATTCATGTTAATTAAAGTATGACTTTGATTTGCTTTAATTTTTGAATTCCAGCATCGTTGTTGTTATCTGTAACCGATGTTTCGAGTCGTTCGTATGCATTCCAATAATTCTATGGACTCTTCATCAAATAATTATATCTCCGGATTGCTAATGCTATTGTGTTGTTGAAACGTATAAACGAACGAAATCGTCAAAGCAGGTACGGGGTGAGAGAGAGTTCGAATTCATGAGTGTAAATTAAGTGAGATGAACGGGAAAATCAGATTTCCCATAATTCATTCGGAACTCGCTGCGTAAGGCTGAAGTCCTTTGAGTAATAATTAACTAATAAGAAAACTTGAATTTGGTGAGATTAAAATACGAGTTAGAAACTTTTATAGGGTGTTGTTTGATTTAAATTTTGAAGATTGTGTAGTAGTTGAATTATTGTAGAATTGTGTATTTGATGTATTCTATGTTTTGTTTATATCTACCTGGATATTGTTATATGATATAAAATGCGATGAATTGTTATTAATTCAATTTCAATTGAAGTAGTGTGTGTGAATGATTTAGTATTATTATATGGGAGTGAAAATTATCTATTGTTGGAGTTTTTGTATTATGATGATAAATTTTGACTGTGATATATGACTATGAAAATATGCATTGTTGATTACTTGTTGAATTTTGATGTTACCACTTTGATGAATATCACGAAATGCACATTGAATTGTGATGAATTCGACCCATGCCAATGATGGTTCTCTTAATGGAGTGAGTAACCTAGGCCAACGAGGGGAGAACATAGATGTTGATAATTTTTGAAGTGGAGATTATTTGGTCATCATATAGGTAGGGCCTGACAAGCCTAGTGATTCTGGGGAAGTACAACAGAATGAGCCTGATCGTGGCGGTTTGCTGTTGAGCCTTAGGGCAAGATTGTTAGACCTTGGAGGTATTCGGGTGGGGAACTCCTAGGTGACTTGGAGGTAGCACTCCAAATGTTGGGAACTACCATGCAACACACTTTTACCTCAACTGTCGCGTATATGTGTCTCGGGTTGAGTTGAGGGGATCTATGAGGACACGGCCAAATTGAATTGTCCGTCCACTTGTGTGGTGGCATAGTATCAAGCCTCCTAACCAAGTACTTCAGAGTTAGAATGGTACCAAAGAAAGAGGAGGAGTCTAGAGTATAAGAGCATGCATAACATTACTTGATTTGTGTGTTTACTTACTTGATGTTATGGATTGTATCAATATTTTACCTTGATTATTCTTGTTGATTGTGATTTGAAAGGATATGGTGTTTAATATATTTTACGAGTTCTTTTCAATTATTTTATACTATTACATGTTTTCGAAGCTCACCCCTCGTTGCTTGTGTTTGGCGCTTGCGAGAGCGCAGTCATTTCAGGTTATTGGTTGATGATCCACGCTCTGATAGGTGATACTGGGTGGGAGTAATCTAACGTATTCTGTTAAATTGTGAATTAATTTAGATTTTTGTAAATTCGATCAATCAATTGTGTTATTTTCAACTTTTATACGAATGTAGGAATTATTTGTCTTTAAGTTAGAACGTGTTTTTATGTCAAAAAAGTTTTATTTAATAAGCCTCAACTATATTCGACAATAAAGGATTTTTAATTGAAAATTAAGATTGCAAGCATTAAGTATAAGTGTGAATATGACGTCCTGAACTTTATAGTTTAAATGAAAATTTTTATACTCAATTTTGGAACCGCTGCGAATGTCTTTCAAAACTAGTACATTTTACTTTTTATTTCAATTTGGGTTAGGGTGTCACAAAAATTGTTTAAGTTAAATGAGTATTAAAAATGGGGAATCTTTTAATATCTGCATTTACTTAACGATTGTTGTGGATGGAGTCAGTGTATGCTCATGCATTTCATTTTGGTAAATTGTGCTAACCCGTGATAGGTGGCACCTCGGTAAATAGTACTTTGGCCTGTGATAGGCGGTACGTTTACGATTTACGCTTTTCCTTTTAGTAAATCGTGCTGACCCGTGATAGGTGATAACTCGGTAAATAGTACTGACCCGTGATAGGTGGTATGTTTATGATTTACATTTTTTAGTAAATCGTGCTGACCCGTGATAGGTGGCACCTCGGTAATTGGTACTTTGGCCTGTGATAGGCGATACAATTATGATTTACGGCACTTCGAGGAGGGTTTTGGTTTGGAATTCCGAGTCCATGCATTTTGGCGTATACGCATTGCATTAATCTGCTTGACACACGAGTCGTGTTTGATGCAAATGTATGATTGAGTGTTTGAACTTGAGATGTCATTGCGATTGTGGTGATATTACTAAGTGCTATGTTTTAGAACAAATTGTGTGTAAGTGTGTTTGATTCAAGTTTATGATTGAGTGTTTGAACTTGAGTTGTCATTGTGATTGTGATGATATTACTAAGTGCTATGTTTTGGAACAAATTGTGTGTAAGTGTGTTTGATTCAAGTTTATGATTGAGTGTTTGAACTTGAGATGTCATTGTGATTGTGTTGATTTTACTAAGAGTTATGTTTTGGAATCGTGTGATAGCATGTTTGATTGCAAACGATTTCGAAGCTCATATGTATTTTTGGAAGACTATGCAGGGAAATCGATATCCCAATTGATTGGATGAGTTACAGGGACTTCGCTAATTTGAAAAAATCGATTTGCCAATCGATTTTATAATATGTTTTTCAAAACCATTTAAGAAATCGATTTGGCCATACAGGAACGCAACAAAACTGACAAAATCGATTTGGAAATCGATTGGCTTTAATACAAGGGCTCAATTATTCATTCAATCGATTTCCCAACCGATTGAATTAAGCCCAGAGTTCAAATTTTACTAAAAACCTTTAGGAAATCGATTGGCTTAGTAGAAATTCTTATTTTGAGTTAGATAATCGATGGCTCAATTGGTTCATCAATGAATTGGCCAGTTGTTCATTACTTGATTGATTTGAGACTTATTTTGATTTCATTTTTATTTGGTAAGAATTATATGAACTTTGAGCATATGGAAAACCCTTTTAAGGTGCATGCTAAGTGGAAAATTTTTTGTGCATTTAAAAACTTAAATGTTATGTGTTAACTGTTAATTTCGGTTGGTCGCCCTTTACAACTATTGTGGAAATTTGGGCTTTGCCCTCAGATGAGAGCTAGGACGATCCTACCGGTTCGTACCCTACGGATGGGAATATAGATGGGAATGCTTGACTTACTGTGATGTTATAAATTTGTGATAAGTTTATGTGATAATGTTTGATTGATGATAGTGATGTTATAAATTTGTGATCAGTCTATGTGATGATGATGATAGTGATGTGCTAAACAATATTGAATTAACCCCATAGTTGATGAAATAATGGTGATTTCAATTTGTGTTTGAGATGACGGTTTTAATGGGGTATCGTACACCAACGAGGGGAGAAAATAAATATTATGAATTTGTGAAGTGGATATTATTTTTTCATCATATAGGTAGGGTCTGACAAGCCTAGTGATTCTAGGGAAGTACAACTGAATGAGCTTGATCGTGGCGGTCTGTTGTCGAGCCTTAAGGCAACATTGTTAGACCTTGGAGGTATTCGGGTGGGGAATTCCTAGGTGACTTGGAGGTAGCACTCCAAATGTCGGGAGCTACCACGCAACACACGTTTACCTCGACTGTCGCGTATATGTGTCTCGAGTTGAGTTGAGGGGATCTATGGGGACAGGGCCAATTTGAATTGTTCGTCCACCGGGATGGTGGGATAGTATCATGGCCTCCTAACCAAGTACTTCAGAGTTAGAATGCTACCACATTGTGAAGTAGAGTCTAAGCTCATGCATAGCATTGCATTGCCTTGTGATTGTTTTGTTGTGATTTATGTGTTTCAAAGGTAATAATAATTAGATGATTTGATGCATATTATAATGAGACAATTATTTTACTTATGTGACTTTGATGTTATAGTGTGATACTATTTAATTAAATATTTTGATATATCATAAAGTGATTATGATACGGTTCTATTATGATTGTTTGCGTGTTCTTCTTACTCATATTATACTATTAACATGATTTCAAAACTCACCTTCTTCGTTGTTTGTGTTTAACTGGTTGGGCCCTGCGTTTGCGAAATCGCAGTTATTATAGGTTAATGAGTCTTGAAGTTCAAGTTTGGGAGGAACCCCGCTCTGATAGGTGATATCGGGAATAAGGGTTTAAATTTGTATTTTACTTATTTAATTTGAATCAAATTTTTGTATGAAAACCTTAGAAGTACTAGTAAGTTTTTAGAATTAAATCATGTAATTTGAATTATTGCATGTGTACTTTGAGAAACGTGATATCCTAAATTAGTTACAAAAGTTTTTATTTTTTTGAAAATATAATTTTATTTATCCACTGTAAATTTTATAGGAATATGATATAAATTATTATATATATATTTTGGGATTTAGGGTGTCAAATCATAGATCCCGTCAACTCAATCCGAGACATGTATATGCCACATATGAAGTAAATGTGTGTCACATGGTAACTTCCGACATTTGGAGTGCTACCTCGAAGTCACCTAAGAATTTTCCATCTGAATACCTCTAAGGTCTTACAATTTTGCCTAAAGGCTCAACATCAGACCACCACGATCATGCTCATTCAGTTGTACTTTCCCAAAATCATTAGGGTTGTTAGACCCTACCTACATGATGACAAAATAGTCATCACTTCAAAAATTCTCAATATTTATTTTCTGTCCTGGTAGGCATATGATACTCCATTATGACCGTCATCTCAAACACAAATTTAAATTACCGTTATTTCATCAACTATGAAGTTACTTCAATATTCTCATCACATAAAATTATCACAAATTTATAACCTCACAATTATTAATCATACATCATCAACATCATCATATAAAATTATCACAATGCATTCATATTTTATTATCAAATAAACTCATCTAATCAAACATATACATAAAATTCATTCAACACCCAATATCACCATAATACTAAATACAACACATTTAAAGAAATTAAATCAATCAACACCTTACAAATATTTCTATTATATATTTTAATCTCAAAATTTTCATATTTGCACATTAATTAATTTATTCTTCAAATGACTACTTTCGTACGTAAAATTTTAACTTGTAAAAAAGTGTAACTATAATTTTAAAAAATGTAATGAACATATCTAAAGTTATTTATCTAGAATATAATCTATAATATATTAGCACGAATCATCATCTTTGACTTTAATGCACAATTTCTACAATTTTTAACTACATGATTCGATTTATATTTGCATAATCATTAAGACAAGATACTAACATTAAACTGATATAGGGGTTTTGTCGAGAGATGAAACATATGTGGATCTTGAGCGATTTTATGAGCAATCGTATGACAATAGTTCATGATTTCAAAGATTTGTTTTTAATTTTTTGTTTTTTTTAGCAAGTTATACGACGGGATATTTATCTTTTCTTATTTAATTTTTATTTTCAGAATTTTGATAGGGCCTTTGATAAAAGCACTTTCTCAAATTTTAAGAATTTTTTATTTTTTATTTTTACACATTTGAAGGTGCATATTGAAAAAGTGTTCTATGATGTCGTGTTTTTTATTTTGTTTACAATTAGTAAATAGTATCTTTTTTTATAAGAAAAAGTGCAATCAAAGTGTTGATCTTACAATAAAGCGTAAAGCTTTTTTAAATAAGCGTAGTTAAATAGGCCCTATGGTGTTGTGGTGTTAAAATATCATAAGATCTTAACGGTAAACTCTAAACTAATTTTTTGTTGAAAAATTCCGATTAAACTAAAAAATTAAAATCCAACAAAACCTACAAATTTGAATCCAATCAAACTTAATATATATTCATCGAACAAACAAACATGTCAACAAAAATGAAAAAAAAAATAGACACAAGAAATCATAATTTAAAATTTGCAAAAAATAAAAATCATACTTTATCAATCAATCTTGTTAATGTAATTATTACATACTAGATGTATTTTTCTCGAACACAAATTGATTGGAATAACAATAATTAATACTTAGGTTCAAACTTTTAGTGTTTCCTATCACCGGCCTAATGGTAGAGGTGGAGGTTTGCAAGAAAGGGGATTGATACATATTATTGGCACGTAATTTATTGTTCATTTTCCAAAACAAAGTTGTAAATTTGCTTGTACATTATAAAACTGAGCACACACAATAGCAACAAGATAGACTATAAACTTCAAGATTCATTAATAATTATAGTTTCCACTTTATAATCGAGCTTGGTTTGGGAAGAATAGCAATGTTGATATGTTATAGTTAATGGTATGTTAAAGCAATGTTAACTTATTTTTATCATACTAAAATCTTCTATATATTACAATCCATTATTATTTTTATCATATTAAAACGTTTTAAATTTATTTATCGATTTTTGAAATCTTTACATTTCTAACAAAATTAATATTATAGTAAAACAACGTATAATTTATGCAAAATTTGATATCCCAGGACCCAAACATAATTATACTGATAATAAATTATGTAGAAATTTTTTAATGTGTTTTAACTCCAAAAAATAAACATTAAATACGTTGACATAAACACAATTCATAAATGAATACATAATAGATAGTTATTTTATAGTATGATTCAAAAAATCCTCCCGACATAAATACGATTAAATCACGATTGGTATAAATCATATTATTATATAAAAAGATTTAAGAATTTATTTTGTATTAGATCTATATCG
>JBBPBT010000722.1:133993-148155 GCA_037974875.1 Cicer bijugum | reverse complement strand
GTACTAGGTTCACTTTAGCCAAGAGAATATAACGTTAAATATCAAAGCAAATTTCTTTGGGTAGCCATAAGCACTAACTCATGCATATCTACCATTAAAAAATTAACAATAAAAAACATAACTACTGCAACAAATTTATTTTCAAATTAACTTACTATTGGTAATTCATTAAATTTAAAGACATCATAATATTTTAATTATATTTTAATAATTAAAATTTAACAACCATCTTAATACCTCAAAGAAGAAAAAAAAACAAATAATTTACAATTTATTCATGTCGCGTTTAAAATAAGATGAATTTGGTAAAGAATAAAAAATAAACCCAAAAAATTAACTTTATCTCTAAAGAATAATCATTCTCTATAATTTTATACCATAATTTTACATACATCTCTTGTTAGAAATATGTAAGTTTTTGATATTATTGACAAACATACATCTTGAAATAAATCTGACATTGTGAACTGAGAAAAATTTCAGGAACATCAACTCAATCCTACAAACTTGAGACAATTGCTTGGAACTCAAGAAATCAACAAAAGCTTGCAGATTCATAAGCAAATCGATTAGTAAAATCGATTCTGTTACAGGGTTGAATGATTTTATCTAGTCTGGGATTAATCAATCGATGGGCAAAATCGATTTGCACATTCTATGAAAAATCAAATAGGCTATCAATCGATCAGGCAAATCGATTGGTACACTTATTAGAAAATAAAGTGTGCAAGTCAGAGAGCCTGTTTGCCACAAATTGATTAGGCAGATCGATTGTTTAAATCACCAGAACTGACCTGGTTGCTAACATCGATTAGACAAATCGATTGGTACACTTACTGAAATTAAAATGTGCAAGTCAATATCATGCCTTGCAAGCTAATCGATTTGGAAAATCGATTAATCCAATCACTTGTTTATTGTTTGGTTGTCTACATCGATTGACACAATCGAATGTGAATGTCCTAGAGCCAAACCAATGATTACTAAATCGGTTAGTCAAATCGATTTACTAAAATAAGTTTCAAAATAACCTTGGTCTGGAACATACATAGTCGATTAGCACAATCTACTATTTTATTTCAGTTGAATTAAGTTTGGCATCAATCAACGTGGTAAAGCGATTGAACGAGCAAATTGCTGAAATAAGCTTCAGACTTAAGTTTACAATCGGTTAGGCAAGTCGATTTTTGAAAATCATTGTGTCCCTGGAACCAGTGTAATCGATTGACTAAAGCGATTGGTGCAAAAAGTTTTAGAAACAGAGATGACTGAATTGGTTGAATCGATCAAGTACATCGATTGTTTTGATCTCGTTGTTTGAACAAAACACGCCAAGTCGATTATGAACATCGATTCAATTAAGTACATTCATCCAAGTCTGAAGAACTCAGTTAAAATAATCGATTCGTTAAATCGATTAGTGTAAGCAGTTTCAAGATTCAAGAAAAACAAGATTCGCGAAATCGATTGGGTATATCGATTAGTGTGCTTTATAACTTTAATGAATTGATTTGCCAAATCGATTTATACGTTGTTTTTCCAGAAACTATATAAACTGCTTTCACACACTTCTTCTTAAAAACAATAAGAACATAATACATACAGAACTTTCACAACTAATGATAACAATCATTTACCGCTAACTCTTTCTCAACTGACATTACTTTGAACATCTTTTTCAGCGATGAACAATCAACGTTTGTGATCAATGAGGATTGAAAAAGACTGAATTGAGAAAGACTGCTTTGAGAAGATTGAAGATCAAGAACTTTGTATAATTGATCTGTTTCATTTCTGTAAACATCTTTTTTTTGTAACCAAATTACTTTGAGAAAATCCAGTTTTTACTGGTGGTGTTCTTCGAGGTTGAGGGCTGTCAACAAGAAGACGCTTGACTGAATTCTTGGTCAAGTTTATGGGACTTACTTGGGAATTCAGGGAGGGAAAGATAGAACAGGGAGAATAGTTTAAGATTGGTGCGAGGCGCTGTGTAAAAATCTGTAAACTGATTCTAAGAAGTTCTATTGGACAGGCTAAGATCTAGTTGGATCTTGGGACTGGATGTAGGTCGTCAAGGGACGACTGAACCAGTATAAAAATCTGCGTACACTCTTCTTTCCCTTATCTCGTTTAAATTTCTGCAATTATTACGTTTATGATATTGATTGAATGCATGATAAAGAATCTATGTTAAGTGATGTTGTATTATTAATTGTCTTAACATAAATGCATGAAAATCAACATCTTGGCTATTAATTGTTTTCTGATGCATTACTCCATATATATCTTGATCCATACAGTTTGACATTCATTAGAACTGTTTATTAGGGACCTTATTCTTTCTTGTGTTTAGTATATTTCAAATTTATTAAACTGCTGCGCATATTGTTAGAATAGACATTATTCTGCATAAATCTTCCGCAAATCAGAGGTCTTATCCCCCATCAATTGGTATTAGAGCCTGCCTTTTTTTTAAAAGAGTTGTTTTTCTCAAAAAAAGATCATGACTTCTGATTTCTTAGGAGAAGGTGCATCATTAGCTAGGCCTCCTGCTTTTAACGGAGCCGCATACATGTATTGGAAACAACGCATGCTAATTTTTCTTGAAGCTAGTGGTATTGACATTCTAGATGCTGTAGAAAATGGACCGTTTGTGCCAACCATAGCAGGTACAGGTGAATCAGCAATCCTGAAGCCTAAAAGTGACTGGACTGAAGATGATAAAAAGAAAGTTGGGTAATTTTTCTTGAAGCTAGTGGTATTGACATTCTAGATGCTGTAGAAAATGGACCGTTTGTGCCAACCATAGCAGGTACAGGTGAATCAGCAATCCTGAAGCCTAAAAGTGACTGGACTGAAGATGACAAAAAGAAAGTTGGGTACAACGCCAAAGCCAAAAACATTATCACTGCAGCCTTGAGTCATGATGAATTCTTCAGAGTTTCAAATTGCAAAACAGCAAAACAGATGTGGGACACACTTCAGTAGACGCATGAAGGAACCACATATGTAAAGAGAGCTCGGATAAATACCCTCATGCATGAGTACGAATTGTTTAGCATGAAGAAAGAAGAATCAGTGAATGACATGCAGACTCGATTTACACACATGTAGGTTCCTTTAGACCCAAAGGAACCTACACCTCCAACAAACAGTGACTGTGTTGAACCTATTAGATTAGATGAGTTACCTAAGGAGTGGAAGTTCAACAGAAACCATCCCATAGATAACATCATAGGTGATATATCGAAAGGAGTGGCAACTAGAAGGAACCTTAGACACTTTTGTAACCTTGCAGCCTTTGTATCTCAGATTGAGCCTAAAAACATTAAGGAAGCCTTGCAAGATAGTGAGTGGATACTTGCTATGCAAGAGGAGTTGAACCAATTTGAGAGGAACAAAGTGTGGCAGCTAGTACCTAAACCAGAAAACCAGCACATCATAGGAACTAGGTGGGTGTTTAGGAACAAGCTAGATGAGAATGGTGTCATAACTAGAAACAAAGCTAGGTTAGTGGCCAAGGGTTACAACCAAGAGGAGGGTATAGACTTCAACGAAACCTACGCCCCTGTAGCTAGGTTAGAGGCTATTAGGATACTCCTTGCTTATGCTAGTATCATGGACTTTAGGCTATTCTGTAACACCCCATTTTTCAAAGCGAGGGTGTATTTTTTTTTCCAAAAGAAATTAAAATAAAACAGAGAAATAAATAAGGTAACACATTTGGATAAATAATTAAGTCATTATAATTTACAAGCAACGGAAAAAGTTCTCAAAATATGAATTCAAAATATTTACATAACAAAGGTGGTACAGTCTTCCAATTTAAAAATAAAAGCAACCCAAAAGAAAGACATATGTTCCCTCTGTATCAACCTAGTCTGGTCATTTTACAAAACAACTAAACACCCTGAATGATCTCCACGCGCCCCGTGAGATCCTCCTAACGTAGCTCCAATCAAGCATTCCCATCCGTAGGGTACGAACCGGTAGGATCCTCCTGGCTCTCATCTGAGGGCAAAGCCCAGATTTCCACAATAGTTGTAAAAGGTCACCAACCGAAATTAATAGTTAACACATAACATTTAAGTTTTTAAATGCTTGCCAAATGTAAATGAAATCGAAAGAAAGTTCCCAATCCATCAAGTAATACGTAATTCACCAAAACATTGATAAATCAATTGAGAAATCAATTATCTAACTCAAAATAAGATTTTCCACTAAGCCAATCGATCGGGGAAATCAATTTCCTTAAAGATTTTAGTGAAAACTGAACTCTGGGCTTAAATCAATCGATTGGGTAAATCGATTGACGCAATCGATTGGGTAAATCGATTGACGCAATCGATTGGGTAAATCGATTTCCTGACAGACAGAGCCCCTGTATTTAATCCAATTGATTGGGCAAATCGATTTCGTGAAAGACAGAGCCCCTGTAATGAATCCAATCGATTTGGCAATTCGATTACTTAAATGATTTTGAAAAACATATTACAAAATCGATTGGGTAAATCGATTTCATGAAAGACAGGGCCCCTGTAATGAATCCAATCGATTTGGCAATTCGATTTCTTAAATGGTTTTGAAAAACATATTACAAAATCGATTGGGTAAATCGATTTCGTGAAAGACAGGGCCCCTGTAACTCATCAAATCGATTGGGTAAATCGATTTCCCTGTGTATTCTTTCAAAAATTCATAAACTAACTTAATCACATTCATACATAATCCCAAATCTTAACACTTAGCACTGATAACACAATGGCTACAACAACATGAGTTTCAAAATAGTATTGCAATTAAACATGCTATCACCAAATTCCAAAACATAACATTTAACACATATGACACAATTACTACAACATCAGGAGTTTCGAAATGGTATTGCAATCAAACATGTTATCCCCATATTCCAAAACATAACACTTAACACTTATAACACAATACTACAACATCATGAGTTTCGAAATGGTATTGCAATCAAACATGTTATCCCCATATTCCAAAACATAACACTTAACACTTATAACACAATACTACAACATCATGAGTTTCGAAATGGTATTGCAATCAAACATGTTATCCCCATATTCCAAAACATAACACTTAACACTTATAACACAATACCGACACAGACAAAATGAACCAACAATCCACAATTTAACAGGGTGTAGTCTCTCACGGACAAACACCTGTGCAGTCTCTCACGGACAAACACAATTCACCAGGAAACGTAAGTCGTAAACATATTGCCTATCACGGGCCCGTACCATTTACCAAGGTGCCACTTATCCCGGGTCTGCACAACTTACCAAAAATCATAAACCATAAACGTACTACCTATCACGGGCCCGTACCGTTTACCAAGAAACGTAAGTCGTAAACATACTGCCTATCACGGGCCCGTACCGTTTACCAAGGTGCCACCTATCCCAGGTCTGCACAACTTACCAAAAATCATAAACCATAAATGTACAGCCTATCACGGGCCCGTACCGTTTACCAAGAAACGTAAGACGTAAACGTACTGCCTATCACGGGCCCGTACCATTTACCAAGGTGCCACTTATCCCGGGTCTGCACAACTTACCAAAAATCATAAACCATAAACGTACTGCCTATCACGGGCCCGTACCGTTTACCAAGAAACGTAAGTCGTAAACATACTGCCTATCACGGGCCCGTACCGTTTACCAAGGTGCCACCTATCCCGGGTCTGCACAACTTACCAAAAATCATAAACCATAAACGTACTGCCTATCACGGGCCCGTACCGTTTACCAAGAAACGTAAGTCGTAAACGTACTGCCTATCACGGGCCCGTACCGTTTACCAAGGTGCCACCTATCCCGGGTCTGCACAACTTACCAAAAATCGTAAACCATAAACGTACTGCCTATCACGGGCCCGTACCGTTTACCAAGGTGCCACCTATCACGGGTCTGCACGGTTTACTAAAACAAACATTAAGTAAACGAGACATTAAGAGATTCCCCATTCTTAATACTCATTTAACTTAAGCGATTTTCAAAACAAACATTAAGTAACCAAGACATTAAGAGATTCCCCATTCTTAACGCCCAGTTAACTTAAACGATTTTTCAAAACAAATATTAAGTAAACGAGACATTAAGAGATTCCCCATTCTTAATTCTCATTTAACTTAAAAGATTTTCCAAAACAAACATTAAGAGATTCCCCATTCTTAATGCCCAGTTAACTTAAACGATTTTTCAAAACAAATATTAAGTAAACGAGACATTAAGAGATTCCCCATTCTTAATTCTCATTTAACTTAAAAGATTTTCCAAAACAAACATTAAGTAACCAAGACATTAAGAGATTCCCCATTCTTAACGCCCAGTTAACTTAAACGATTTTTCAAAACAAATATTAAGTAAACGAGACATTAATAGATTCCCCATTCTTACTTCTCATTTAACTTAAAAGATTTTCCAAAACAAACATTAAGTAACCAAGACATTAAGAGATTCCCCATTCTTAAAGCCCAGTTAACTTAAACGATTTTTCAAAACACACATTAAGTAAACAAGACATTAAGAGATTCCCCATTCTCAATACTCGTTTAACTTAATGGTTTTCAAATTCCACACAATACAAACACAAAACACACTTTCACATTCAATCCATAATTCACATCAAAACACATCAAAACACATCAATCAACAAACATCAAGTATGAACATGCCAAGTACGATGAACACAAATCAACACAATAAATTTCATTTATTCAAAATCATACATACGTGAGGTAAATTCATCTTTCCCAAAACAATACTCCAATCCTACTAAAATTCGTTCCAACACAACCACAGATAAGGCCCTAAATGCAAACTAAAAGTTTGGAAGGAGCCCTTACCTTCACTTTAGCTTTTTCGTTCGATTTCGGTACCGTGAGCAAATCCGGTAAAAACCTCCGCTCGCAACGCTGCTTCCATAGTTAGCTCACTAGCACCGTAGTGTAGTGGTGAGCAACTTTCCCTTCTATCACTTCTTGAAACGACGCTTAGATCTAGATGAAACGGGGAGATTTGAGTTTGAATCCCTAATACCGTTTTTCTCCGTTTTTGAATCAAAGAGGAAGAGTGAAGTTGAGAAATCCTTGTCCTATCACCCACTATCAATTTCGAACTCAAAGGAAAGAAAAGAAAGCAAAAACGAGCAACAATGGAGGGAGGGAGAAAAATGGTGTTCGCGAGGCAGAGGAGGAAGACGATGGAATTTCTATTTTTCTCTCCTTCTCTTTTCCTTTCTTCCTTTTTCTTTCCTTTTTATTTGCTTTCTCTCCAATTCCTTCCCTTCCTTTTCTATATATATATATATATATATATATATATATATATTAATTATGAATAACAAATATCTCAAAATCTTTAGATATTTATTAAGTTACCCTTTTGCCCATAACGCATTAAACTCTTCGCGAAAGATTCGCCGCAGTTAATTTAATTTATTTATCGACGAGTAATTATAATCGGGCATCAAAATACCTTTGGATCATATAAACTCCAAAATATTAATAACTTTGGCTAAAAAGCCCCTGAGTTCAATACCAAAATCCATTAAAATACATAAAGTACACTTTAAAATTATGGGTCTTACATATTCCAAATGGATGTTAAAACTGCTTTTTTACATGGTGACATCCATGAAGAGGTGTATGTGAGCCAAACACCTGGATTTGAGAATCCAGATTTTCCTAACCATGTGTTTAAGCTAACTAAGGCCCTTTATGGTTTGAAACAAGCTCCAAGAGCTTGGTATGAAAAGTTAAGCAATTTCCTCATTCAACAAAACTTTTTTAGAGGAAATGTGGATAAAACTCTTTTCATCCAAACTAATGGAAAAGATATATTGTTGGTCAAAATTTATGTGGATGACATAATATTTGGATCAACAAATGACAAATTGTGCAAAAATTTTGAAAATTTAATGAAAGGTCAATTTGAAATGTCTATGATGGGTGAACTATCATACTTTTTGGGATTTCAAATTAACCAATCTAAGCAAGGTATCTTTATTAGCCAAACAAAATATTGCAATGATTTGTTAAAGAAGTTTGGTTTTAATAATATCAAGTCCATAGATACTCCAATGAGCCAAGGAAATATTCTAGATAGAGATGAATTAGGAAAACCAGTGGATGTTACTAGGTATAGAGGCATGATAGGATCATTGCTCTATCTCACAGCAAGACGACCTGACATTATGTTCAGCGTTTCCATGTGTGCGAGATATCAATCCAATCCTAAAGAGTCTCACCCTAGTGCAGTTAAGAGGATTTTCAGGTATTTAGTTGGGACTAGGAGCCTTGGATTGTGGTATCCTAAGGGATCAACTTGTTCTTTGATTGGTTATTCAGATTCAGATTTTGCTGGATGCAAACTGGATAGGAAAAGTACCTCAAGTACTTGTCATTTTCTAGTTAATTCACTTGTATCCTGGTTCAACAAGAAACAAACCAGTATTGCATTGTCAACAGCTGAAGCTGAGTACATTGCAGTTGGAAGTTGTTGTGCCCAAATCATGTGGATGAAACAACATTTGTTAGATTTTGGTGTGGACTTAGGAACTGTTCCCATCTTGTGCGACAACACAAGTGCGATCAGTATCACTAAGAACCCAGTTATACATTCTCGGACCAAACATATCGAAATTCGGCATCATTTCATCCGAGATCAGTTTCAGTGTGGGAACATCAAGTTAGAGTACATCAACACAACTGAACAGTTAGCAGACATCTTCACCAAAGCTCTGCCAAAGGATAGCTTCCATTACATTAGGATGAAACTGGGCATATTAGATCCTAGTCAGATCTGAGTTATGTGTCTAATCGAATGGATAAATCGACTATCTTGTGGATACACAGGAAAGTGTCTTTATAAAATCGATTGCCCTAGTCGACTTGACCCATAATATCTCTATTTTCTCAAGTTTTTCACACGAAATCGATTTGGACAATCGATTTGACATTTCCAGGAAGCTTCAGATGTTCTTATTTCCCAGTTCAATCGATTATGGAATTCGACTGACCTCTTGTTATAATGGTTAAAGAATCGATATGGAAAATCGATTAGTTTAGACCCAGACCTCAAAATTGAAGAATTCCTCCTGACTCTGCCTCGAATTCGATTTGGATAATCGATTGTTTTAAACTTGTTTGAAATCTTCATTCAAAAGAATCGATTTGGAAAATCGATGCTGATACAACTTTGGTTCTAGACTGATATGAAAGGTTTCTGAACAGGATCGAAATCGATTCGGGAAATCGATTGTCAAAATTGGTTTGCAATTTTCATTTAAAAGATCGATTTGAGTAATCGATGCTGAGACAAGTTAACTTCTAAACTGATATGAAAGATCTCTGAGCAAATTCAAATTCGATTTGGATAATCGATTAGTTGAACTGTATTGAGATTTTCACTTCAAGAATCGATTTGGAAAATCGATGCTGAGATGGATTCCTGTCTGGTCTGTTATTTGAAGTTTCTGAACTGATACGAAATTGATCTGGGAAATCGATTAAGTAATTATGGACATCGATTTGGGTAATCGATTGACTTTATTACCGTTACAGATTTTTACTAGCCGTTACACACCCGTTCTTTGATCTTTCCCAACAACGGTAACTAAATCGATTGGACCAATCGATTTGCGACCCAACAGTATAAAAGGAACAGTTGCAATCGAACCCTAACATCGATTTCTCATTACTCATTCATCCTAACCTCTGCAAAACTCAACTTTTCCCTCTGTTTTGATCCATTCTAGCTATATTCGTACTCATACAACTTCAGATTTCTTCTAAAATCAATCCAAAATGGCAAGAGTGAAGAGAACCTCTCCATCTACTCCTTCTACCTCATCTTCTTCAAGTACTCCATCTCCTCCACCCACTCTTTCTGAAAGAGTACCCATTCCTACTTATAAGATTGCAGCACAAGACAAAGGAAAAAGTGTTGCAATAGATCAAGGAAAAATGAAGAAAAGGAAAGAGCACCCAACTGAGAAGTTGATAGCTGATGCAATGAAGGATGTATCACAAAAGAAGAAGAAGAAGAAGAAGAAGAAAAAGAGTGCTTCTTCAACTCCGCAAAAGAAGACCATACCTCAAAAGAAATCTACTCCACAATAGAAAACTCCAACGCAGCAAAATAAGCCAGCTGAGGAATTCAAGCTTCCTCCAGCATTCATCAAAAGGAAAATACACGAAGCTCGTGTATTGGATTTCAACTATTTCGATAGTGATGGTTTTTCGTTTCAAAACCATCTCAGGTTCCATGGCTTGGAAGACTTCTTGTCCTGCTCGCTTGACACTTATCCTAACTTGATTCGAGCATTTTATGCCACATTCAAGATGAAGGATATAGGATTCAAAGCAACAGTGAAAGGGAAGAAGATCTCCATGACCTTTGAGGAGTTCTCGAACTTGTCGGGACTTCCCTACCATGTCAACTCAGTTGACGGCAGCACCGAAGCAGACGCTGCAAATGAAGGATGGGAAGAGTCTCTTGAGAGACAAACAGCTGTGCAGGACCTGACGGTCGAAGGATTTGTGGAATCCGTTTCACTTCCAATCGGCCAGATGAAGGTTCAGCATCGGATGCTGATGTACGCGCTCACCAGAATGCTTGTCCCGCGTTCTGGAAATCATGTAGTTGTCCAACGGCTGGACATTGTATTACTGTGGGGTCTTTGCAAAGAGCTCAAGATGAGCTGGGCATGGATCGTGCTACGACACATGCAGGAAGGAGCGCAAGGAAAGCTAGTGCTTCCGTATCCACAACTAATCACAAAAATTCTCACTCACTTCAAGGTAGCTGTGAAGGGTGAAGAATTGTCCAAGACCATTCTGACATTTGGTGAATCCATCGTGAACCCAATGCAGCTGCGCAAGGTGAATGGCGTTTGTGGACGACCTCAAGCCAATGCTGAACCAACCCAACAAAGTGCTGAACCACCAGCTGCTGAGTCAGTTTCAGCAGGGTCCGAGGTACTCTCCAAGCTGCTTGAATTTATGGCAGCTCAAATGGCTCACAATGCCAAGATGGAGGCATTGATTGAAAGAATGGATGCTGCGTTCCAGAAGATACAATCAGATTAGATTCAGATGGCACAAGATATAGCAGCAATTCAAGAACATCTGGGCATTAAGTTGTCCTTCAGCGATGTTGTTGAAATCGGAAGACAAGCGGCTGAAGAACCGACTCCGACGCAGTTAGAGGTTGCTGAAAGTCATGATGAGGAGACACCAGCTGAGGGTAATACAGCGGTCTCAGCCTCATCCCCAGATAATAATGAAGGCCAGTAAACTTTAGATGTTTAGGATTTTAGTTTTCTTAGTTATTTTGTTTTTCTGTTTTGCTATATTCTATGTAATATTTCCATTGATTGTATTAATTTGTTTTGATGAATGAATTGAATAGATGAGTTTTTTTATCTTAGTGACTATTGCATTTCATTTTGCATTTTTCTAGTGCATGCCATAATCAGTTTATGTTTATTGAAATGATACAAGTTTTTTTTATGTTAATGCTCATACTGAATTTTCTGCTCTTATTACTAATAAGTTTTCAAGTTTCAATGTATAGCAGCATTTCAGTTTTCAGGTTTGCTACCAACGCAGGGGGAGCAAACTTCTCTCCTTTGCCTCTTTTTGACTTAATTGACAAAGTGGGAGAGAAATTTCTAACTTGCAAACCTATTTTAGAAATGTTTACATTTATATTTCATATGCCTTTATAGTTTTATATCTGATATTTTTTCTACCAGTTCGGACGCCAGTGGTATGTCTATGTTAACTCCAACCCTAACCCTCATTTAACTACATCAAATGAATGGTACTCATATTTAGGGGGAGCTTTACTACATTGTCATTTGAAATGTTTCTCAAGTTAAAATTGCATGTTTGTCACTTAAATCAAAAAGGGGGAGATTGTTAGAAATATGTTAGTTTTTGATATTATTGACAAACATACATCTTGAAATAAATCTGACATTGTGAACTGAGAAAAATTTCAGGAACATCAACTCAATCCTACAAACTTGAGACAATTGCTTGGAACTCAAGAAATCAACAAAAGCTTGCATATTCATAAGCAAATCGATTAGTAAAATCGATTCTGTTACAGGGTTGAATGATTTTATCCAGTCTGGGATTAATCAATCGATGGGCAAAATCGATTTGCACATTCTATGAAAAATCAAACACGCTATCAATCGATCAGGCAAATCGATTGGTACACTTATTAGAAAATAAAATGTGCAAGTCAGAGAGCCTATTAGACACAAATCGATTAGGCAGATTGATTGTTTAAATCACCAGAACTGACCTGATTGCTTACATCGATTAGACAAATCGATTGGTACACTTACTGAAATTAAAATGCGCAAGTCAGTAGCATGTCTTGCAAGCTAATCGATTTGGAAAATCGATTAATCCAATCACTTCTTTATTGTTTGGGTGTCTACATCGATTGACACAATCGAGTGTGAATGTCCCAGAGCCAAACCAATGATTACTAAATCGGTTAGTCAAATCGATTTACTAAAATAAGTTTCAAAATCTACTATTTTATTTCAGTTGAATTAAGTTTGGCATCAATCGACGTGGTAAAGCGATTGAACGAGCAAACTGCTGAAATAAGCTTCAGACTTAAGCTTACAATCGGTTAGGCCTGCCGATTTTTGAAAATCACTGTGTCCCTAGAACCAGTGTAATCGATTGACTAAAGCGATTGGTGCAAAAAGTTTTAGAAATAGAGATGACTGAATTGGTTGAATCGATCAATTATGAACATCGATTCAATTAAGTACATTCATCGAAGTCTGAAGAACTCAGTTAAAATAATCGGTTCGTTAAATCGATTAGTGTAAGCAGTTTCAAGATTCAAGAAAAACAAGATTCGCGAAATCGATTGGGTATATCGATTAGTGTGCTTTATAACTTTAATGAATTGATTTGCCAAATCGATTCATAAGTTGTTTTTCCAGAAACTATATAAACTGCTTTCACACACTTCTTCTCAAAAACAATAAGAACATAATACATACATAACTTTCACAACTAATGATAACAATCATTTACCACTAACTCTTTCTCAACTGACATTACTTTGAACATCTTTTTCAGCCATGAACAATCAACATTTGTGATAAATGAGGATTGAAAAAGACTGAATTGAGAAAGACTGCTTTGAGAAGATTGAAGATCAAGAACTTTGTATAATTGATCTGTTTCATTTCTGTAAACATCTTTTTTTTTGTAACCAAATTACTTTGAGAAAATCCAGTTTTTACTGGTGGTGTTCTTCGAGGTTGAAGGCTATCAACAAGAAGACGCTTGACTGAATTCTTGGTCAAGTTTATGGGACTTAAACTTGGGAATTCAGGGAGGGAAAGATAGAACAGGGAGAATAGTTTAAGATTGGTGCGAGGCGCTGTGTAAAAATCTGTAAACTGATTCTAAGAAGTTCTATTGGACAGGCTAAGATCTAGTTGGATCTTGGGACTAGATGTAGGTCGTCAAGGGACGACTGAACCAGTATAAAAATCTGCGTACACTCTTCTTTCCCTTATCTCATTTAAATTTCTACAATTATTACGTTTATGATATTGATTGAATGCATGATAAATAATCTATGTTAAGTGATGTTGTATGATTAATTGTCTTAACATAAATGCATGAAAATCAACATCTTGGCTATTAATTGTTTTCTGATGCATTACTCCATATATATCTTGATCCATACAGTTTGACATTCATTATTCTGCTGCGCATATTGTTAGAATAGACATTATTCTGCATAAATCTTCTGCAAATCAGAGGTCTTATCCCCCATCATCTCTAAGATTAAAAAACTAACAATAAATAAACTAATTAATATTACAAATATAATTTCATATTAAGTTATTATTGATAACTCATCATATTTAAATACATCAAAATATTTTAATAATTAAAATGTAACAATCATATTTAATGACCACAAAATATATAATAAAAACATAATCATCAAGACTATATGTATATATATATATAAATACATAATATTTTTCCTTTTTTTTTTTATGTATGTCTTTCAACTCTATTTTAATATTGGCAATACATTTTCTTCTGGATACAAATCATTTGTTTTTCT
>JBBPBT010000722.1:101064-133608 GCA_037974875.1 Cicer bijugum | reverse complement strand
ATTTTAATTATATTTTAATAATTAAAATTTAACAACCATCTTAATACCTCAAAGAAGAAAAAAAAAACAAACAATTTACAATTTATTCATGTCGCGTTTAAAATAAGATGAATTTGGTAAAAAAATAAAAAATAAACCCAAAAAATTAACTTTATCTCTAAAGAATAATCATTCTCTATAATTTTATACCGTAATTTTACATACATCTCTAAGATTAAAAAACTAACAATAAATAAACTAATTAATATTACAAATATAATTTCACATTAAGCTATTATTGATAACTCATCATATTTAAATACATCACAATATTTTAATAATTAAAATGTAACAATCATATTTAATGACCACAAAATATATAATAAAAACATAATCATCAAGACTATATGTATATATATATATTACATACCTATTTTAATATCAAGACTATATGTACACCATATTTATTTAACAAGTTGCAATTCTGTTTTATTTTAATTAAAGTTAGATATTTGTTTTATGATAGTACATTTATAAGTATGTTTAGTTTTAATATATTTATGGATTATATTACAAATAATAAATAATTTATTTGCATTTGATTATTGTATTGCTTTATTTCCTCGCGGACTATTAGAGACGGTGGTTGATCAAGACGCGACATATTAAACAAGCATATCATTTTCATTTGACAAAATCTTCAACGGAGGTAAGAGGTGAGAAAATGTTCAATTTTATGAATATAATATAATGTGAGATAAATGGAAAACCCGTAATCTCTAGAGATTCATATGGGACTTACTACGTACAATCGAGTCCTATTGAGTAATAATAATTAATTATTAATATCTTAATGATAACGGTGAAGACCAAAATATGATTTATAAACTTATAGAATTGCTATAAATTAATTTATGTCAAGATTCTGTTTTTATGAAATCTTATGCTTGTTGAGGCAAAAACCTTTTTTATGTATATTTTAATGAGAACAAACCTTATTAATGTTGGTCTACTAATGATTGCACTTGAGTTTTGTTTACGGAACATGAACTGTATAAGTGAAGAAGCAAGAAGTCATTCACTTCATTAGGGTATTATTCACTCAATAATGAAATAATCTCAAAAGGAATGTAGCATATACCAATCATTCAAGATAGTATTTTCATAAAGAATATGATCAAATAGATTCGTACAATAATCAATGATCATAGTATGCTATAAATCAGAAGCAAGATCATTTGAAAGAAGCAAAATCAAACTGAGAAACGAAAAATGTTTTGGTTATTAAACAGAAAAATCAAGGACATTCTTGACAGCAATCTGAAAAACGAACTTCATTCTCGACAACAGACTATAAAACGAAGAATGATCTAGTTTTGACAACATTAATCCAAGAACATTTTGGTTTACAATTAACAAAGTCTTCTTTAAATCAAGATCGATTTGGGCTATGAAAATATATCAATCTACATTGCAAATCACAAGTATTCATTACAAAGGAACATAATTATATACTCAAGATCATTTTGGACAAATTATTTCCATAAGATCAACAAAAAGCAAAGCAATGAATCAAGAATAAATAGCAAGACTTATCCCCAAAGTTGATGGCTAAAGTAAGCAAGTACAAACTAGACATAAATGATAAAGTCATTGCATCACTGACACACACACATAATAGAAAAGCTTAGCACGCAACAACTATCAGAATTGTCAAAATCCAGCAATCACTCAAAATAGAAATGAAGAACGTTCTCCGGTTTCACAACTTTAATCCAAGAACATTCTGGTTTACAAATAGCAAAATCTGTTGTAATTTAAAATCCATATGGGCTGCAAAAGTACCTCTATCTATACTACAAAACATCAGTATTCATTAAATAGGAATTTAATAATCTACATAAGATTTTTTAGGTATATTGGATCAAAAAAGGATCAACAAAGGAAAAGCAAAACATAAAGACCAGTCTCTAAATTGATGAGCTATGAGAAAGGACAACCATGAAAACAAGGACATTGTTGCTGCACCTTTTTGCATAAAGCACATCATGTTTCTAAGATAAAGGACTAACACATAACAACTATCAATGTTCAGCACTCAAACATAACAAAAACAAATAATATTCTTGTTTTTACAAAAATAACATTCTGGTTTAAATTTTCTTTTAAAGAAAGAATTAAAACATATAATTTTCCACAGTATAAATAACATATTAAAGAGTATCAAGACTGCTCAAATCATTGGTGAAGCCAAGAACTTGAGATCAATAACCAAATGTGGAAAACAACCTCAAGATTGAGCAAGGACACAAGTACATTGTACTAACAATATATTGTAGAAAGTTTTGCATAAACTTGACTCAAAGCAGTTCCAACTAACATATAACAACTCATTCACGTTTTCCATGAGACCCAAAAGCAAGAACGTTCTAAACAACAAATAAATACATGTTTAATTGCTTTAAAATATATCTGACACTTGTGAAGTGTGTCCAACGGATATATTCATTTTAAATTGAATATTCAAAGCCTTTTAACATCTATAAATTGCATATCAATTGGAAGACGAAGCAAGAGTTCAATTTACAACTCTACCAACACTTGTCCAAGTAGCAAGTCCAAAAACAACTCTTCAAGCAAACTCCAGCTCTCTTCACTATCTCTTTGGATCATTATTTACTAAGTTTGTCTTTCATTTATCTCAAACAAGTGTTGAGAAGTTTCAAGGTCCCAAACACTTTTATCATACACATCATTTGTAACTCAAGTATATCTTTTATGTTAGATTGAGTGTGTTTGTAAAAATCCTTTCAAGGATGAAAGGTGATTGTAAAAATCCTTTAGAGGTTGAAACGTGAAGATTGTAATAGATCAAGGTTGATCTGGACTGGTGGTATAAAACCAAGAACATTCTTTGTTTTGAACACTTAGTGAAAAATCTCACGGTTGTGAAGAATGGACGTAACCCGGATTGTGACACCCGAAACCCCAAAACAACATTTATAATAATATATACTAAATTATTTGAAGAAAACTTGCAGCGGATAAAGAAAATATGTTAAAGAGAATAAAAACTTTAATATCTAATTTAGGATATCACGTTTCTCTAAATACACATGTAACAATTCAACTTTGTTCCTCAATTAAAATAGTAGAATATCAATGAATTTGATTTAACTAGAATTTCTTGATTTAATTCCCAAGACTTACTCATACTAAGTTTTCACATAAAAAGTCATTTTTAATAACATAAGTAAAATACACATTACAACTCTTAATTCTCGGTATCACCTATCAAAGCGGGGTTTCTCCCAAACTTAAACTTCGAGACTCATTAACCTGTAATAACTGCGATTTTGGAAACGCATGGCCAAGCCAATCAAACACAAACAACGAAGGAGGTGAGTTTTGAAATCATGTTGACAGTATAATATAAATAAGAGGAACACACAATTAATCATCAAGAAACCATATCATTACACAAACATTTTTCAAGGAAAAACATCACATTATACAGTCAAAATCAATACACTTCACTGTAACATCAAATCATCACAAAAATTATTATCACAGATAATACATATTATTTCCAACAAAATAATCACAAGAAAATGCAATGCTATGCATGACCTTAGACTCTACTTCACAATGTGGTACCATTCTTACTCTGAAGTACTTGGTATGGAGGCTTGATACTATGTCACCATCTCGATGGACGACCTATTCAAATTGGCCCTGTCCTCATAGATCCCCTCAACTCAACCCGAGACACATATACGTGATAGTCGAGGTAAACGTGCGTTGCGTGGTAGCTCCCAACATTTGGAGTGCTACCTCCAAGTCACGTAGGAATTCCCCACTTGAATACCTCCAAGGTTTAACAATCTTGCCTTAAGGCTCAACAACAGACCGCAGCGATCAGGCTCATTCAGTTGTACTTTCCTGGAATCACTAGACTTCACAAATTCTCAATATTTATTTTCTCCCCTTGTTGGCCAATGATACTCCATTAAGACCGTCATCTCAAACACAAATTGGAATCACAATTATTTCACTAACTATGGGGTTACTTCTATATTCTCATCACAAATTCACAACATCACTATCATTAATCATATCTCATTGCATAAACTCATCAAAATTTATAGCATCACTATCATCAACCATACATTATCACATAGACTTATCACAAATTTATTAATTATAACATCATTATTATTAATTATACATCATCATAATCACATAAACTTATCAAAATGAATTCACTTTTTATTATGACATCACATAAACACGTCTAATCAAACATATACATAAAATTCATTCAACATCCAATATCACAATAATATTAAATATTTCACATTTAATAAAAACAAATCGAACATCACAATAATATCAAATACCATACAATTAATGAAGTTAAATTAATCAACACCTTATAAATATTTTTATTCTATATTTTAATCTCATAATTCCCATATTTTTACATTAATCAATTTATCACTCAAAGGGCTACTACCGTACGTAACGAGCCCCAAATGAATCGTTGGGAAATACGGATTTCCCGTTTATCTCACATTATATTATACTCTTGAATTCAGACGCTATGTCACCCTTACCTTATTTCAACGCTTTATCAAACCCAGAAATGAATGAGAATTTTCAACGACAACTACAAATTGACAACGTAAAGTAGACGAATCCGAAGAATGAGACGTGACTAAAAAATTATGCGGAGCATAAAAGTAAACATTGATTAATTAATAATAATTTTTTTGAGCAAAAATGGAGTCAAAACGACGAGATGATAACTGCAGAAAATGTCTCACTGACTCGTCGAAGCGTCGGAAGGGTCTAACGTCAACTTCATCAAAAAATGCAAATGATTAGTGTTTCTTGAAGGTTTCAATGAGACGAATTCAAAAACGATGTCATATTTTTTAGACGACAAACATGGTTACCGGAATCGGCCAAAAACAACTCGCCCAAGGAATGCAATGGAGCTGTTTCTGAAAAAACGGAGCAACGATTGCCTAAATTGATGCCAAAAATGGATTCAGTGGCCGATTTTATGTGGGATAGAGGCTGAGATCAATTGAAACGGCAAAGAATTGGTGGGAGGAAATTTGAGAGAAATTGGTTTTCTTGCTTGCGTTTCGACTTTTGTTCTACGTGAGTTCTTTGGCAATTTTTATTTTTAAATGTAGATGGAAGAGTGCGAATAGCAAGGACTGAAAATTAAGGTGTATAAAGTAAACAACCCAAATGAAATAATATTAGAAGCAAACAAGAGTGAGGGGTGCAAAAAATGGTCTATCCCAAACTTTATTTTATTTTATTTTTAAAGTATCCCAAACAAGTTAATTACTTCTTCTATTCATCCATAATTAAAATATTACTCTCTAAATTACTCACATTAAAATAATAATATTTGCCCACACTATTTCAGAATACAAATCTACTTTATTTATTTATTTATTTTTTTTTAAAAAAACTTTTCTAAAATCTTTAACTCTAAAATATGTACACTAAAATACTATTATTTATAGAAACATATATAAAATAATAAAATATAATATTTGTAATTCATATCAATTACTCAGTAAAATATGTACAAGATTAACACATCATAGAAAACACTCATATAACGAAAATTAGTTGAAAAATTTATCCACATATATTTTAAAATAATGTTAACACCAAATAAATTATTTAAAACAGTATTTCTTTAAGGATATATCTTTATGTGATATCTCTTTCTTTATCTATTTACTTTCATCTTGTTTGATTATCAAGTTAAATAGATAAATTAAGAACGTTCTCCATTTTCTGGTCAGAATCCAAGAACGTTTTCCGTTTTCTAGTCAGAAACCAATAACGTTCTCTGTTTTCTGGTCAGAAACCAAGAACGTTCTCCATTTTCTGTTTTCACAACCAAGATCAATCTTGACTAAAGTTATTTTCTTGACTAAAGGAGGTACACTTAATCCCAATTCTTATGATAATTGCATCATGATAAAAATGAATTTTTTTTAATGATATTATGTGATTGATTGGGTAAAAAGGCATACTATTTTGATACTAGTATGACTTTAAAGATAAATTGATTGTATCACTCTTTGTCATTACATGTACATGCATATGCCAAATTCCTATCATAAATTCAACATGTTTTCACCTTTTGTTCCTACACTTTTTATGATGATGTAAACAAGTGTGCAAATGAAATTTGATGTTCAAATTTGTTGTCCATGATATAAAGACATAAATTTGTGTCTTTAATAATTAAACAAATGGTCGTTTTTGTCAAGTATAATATTTTGAATACGGTTTTCAAAAAGAAAAAATCAAAAATTGTGTTTATAATGTGGCTTTTGAAAAATATCATTCTTCAACATATTTTAAATATATATCATTGTTTAGGATTTACTTTTGAAGGATTTCAACAAGAGAATATAGGTATGGTCTTCATGAAAATGATTTGTGTCTTTTATTGCTTTAAAACTCAAAACTAATTAAAAAATTATGGCATGAAGTCAAAAATTGATACTTGAGCACTTTGAGGCATATTAATATATTTCTTTACAAATGAGTCGTATTTTTTGCTTATTTCTTTTGTGAAAATTGATCTCAAGTGTTTAAATATTTTTTAAGCATAATTGGTAGAAATTGCAAATCAAACACATTTACTAATGAAAATAACATTGAACATGTGCCTTATTCTTCATTTGCATGTATTTAAAAAACTGTGAAAAAACATTTTTTATGTGAGCAAATCTCTTGATACATTTTTTGTCCATTTAAAAAAAATTAGTTTTTGTACAATAAAAATATTATTAACATAAAAATGTTATGTAAAGGGAAAAATTATATTTGACATGATATCATATTCATCTTATTTAGCTTCCATGTTTGCGCTCATTCTCTGTAGTTTTAAAAAAAATGAAAAATTGATATATTTATAACAAGTAAGATCATGTTCAAATAAAAAGTTGTCTCTTGGGAAAGGGGATAAATAGAAAAGAGGCATCTTACTTGTTTTATGGAACTTTGAATTAATAAAGGATATTAATTTCATAATATGCATGTGGAGTTTTTAGAAAATATTTTTTTTCTTAAAAGTGAAGTCAACTCTATAGAGACAAAATCTCTCTCAAATGATTTTAATGATAACAAAATTACTTAAAGGATTATGATTATGGTTAATGAATAATCTGTGTTTTTGAGTGAATTCATATAAGAAACCAGTTTATTAATCATTTAGACAAAAAAAGAGAAAAATTTGATTCAAATCTGGAAGATTAGAATTCAAGAGATGAAGGTTCAAATATGCATAATACTCATCTTCACCAAAACAAATGTTTTTTATTCATTAAAGAAAGGCACAACAATATTAAAGAATGAATATAAAGAAAGGCACAACAATATAAAGCATTTGATATAAAGAAGTCAGAAGGCAAAAGAATAGGTACATGGATGGTCAGTACTATATTGGAGGACGGTTCTATCAAGTCCACATCATTCCCAAATATTGAAAGTAACTCATCCTATCATGTGCAAGTGCTAAAAGCGGACCTATATATCATTCTTGTATGATTGAAAACAATCTAGAGTCTGTTGGGGGATACGACCTCTGATTTGCAGAATTTATTTTCTAATAAGTGTACCAATCGATTTGCCTAATTGATTGATAGCCTGTTTGATTTTTCATAAGATGTGCAAATCGATTTTGCCCATCGATTGATTAATCCCAGATTGCATAATATCATTCAACCCTGTTACAGAATCGATTTTACTAATCGATTTGCTTATGGATCTTCAAGCTTTTGTTGATTTCTTGAGTTCCAAGCAATTGTCTCAAGTTTGTAGGATTGAGTTGTTGTTCCTGAAATTTTTCTCAGTTCACAATGTCAGATTTATTTCAAGATGTATGTTTGTCAATAATATAAAAAACGAACATATGTCTAACAACTTCCCATATGTCTAACAATCTCCCTCTTTTTGATTTAAGTGACAAACATGCAATTTTAACTTGAGAAACATTTCAAAGGAATACATTGTAATAATAATAGTCTAGTGAAGCTCCCCCTAAATACGAGTACCATTCTTTACATATAGTGAAATGAGGGTTAGAGCTAAAACAAACAATAATAGATCGTATCAGAGTAATTTGCAAAAGTACTACTGGCATCAGAACTGTTAGTAGAATATCAGAGCATATAAAACAAACACTGCTATCATAGAGTATCATAGCATAAGATTAGTACAAGTTATAAATTTCTCTCCCCCTTTGTCAGTTAAGTCAAAAAGAGGAAAAGGAGAGAAGAATCAGAAGTTTGCTCCCCCTGAGTTGGTAGCAAACCTGAAAACTGAATGCTGTTATACAATGAAACTTGAACATATTAGTAACAAGACCAGTAAATTCAGTATGATCATAAACTTAGTAAGAACTACTTGTATTAGTTCAATAAACAGAAACAGATTATGGCGCGCACTAGAAATCATCAAAATGAAATGCAACAATCAATATGATCAATAAACTCAACTATTATATTTATTCATCAAAAGGCAAATTACAATCAATTGAAACAATACACAGAAAAGAGCAAAACAGAAAACAAAAAAACTAAGAAAACTAAAGTCCTAAACATCTAGAGTTTGCTGGCCCTCATTATTATCTGGGGATGAGGCTGAGACCGCTGTATTACCCTCAGCAGGTGTCTCCTCATCATGAGTTTCAGCAACATCTAAGTGTGTCGGAGTTGGTTCTTCAGCCGCTTGTCTTCCAATTTCAGCAACATCGCTGAATGACAACTTAATGCCCAGATGTTCCTGAATTGCTGCCACATCTTGTGCAATCTGTTTCTGATCGGATTGAATCTTCTGGATCGCAGCTTCCATTCTCTCATTCGATGCCTCCATCTTGGTGTTGTAAGCCGCTTGAGCTGCCATTAATTCAAGCTGTTTGGTGAGCACCTCAGACCCTGCTGAAACTGACTCAACAGCTGGTGGTTCAACACTTTGCTGGGTTTGTTCAGCACTGGCTTGAGGTCGCCTCCAAACGCCATTCACTTTGCGCAGCTGCATTTGGTTCACGATGGACTCACCAAATGTCAGAATGGTCTTGGACAATTCTTCACCTTTGAATGATAACTTGAAGTGAGTGAGAATTTTTGTGATCAATTGTGGATACAGAAGCACCAACTTTCCTTGCGCTGCTTCCTGCATGTGTCAAAGCACGATCCATGCCCAGCTCATCTTGAGCTCTTTCCATAGACCCCACAGTAGCACAATGTCCCACCGTTGGACAACTGCGTGATTTCCGGAACACGGGACAAGCATCCGGGTGAGCGCGTACATCAGCATACGTTGCTAAACCTTCATCTGGCCGATTGGAAGTGAAACAGATTCCACAAACCCTTCGACCATTAGGTCCTGCACAGCTGCTTGCCTCTCTAGAGACTCTTCCCATCCTTCGTCAGCAGCATCGGCTTCGGTGCTGCCATCAACCGAGTTTCCATGGTAGGGAAGTCCCGAAAAGTTCAAAAACTCCTCATAAGACATGGAGATTTTCTTCCCCTTTACCATCGCTTTGAAGCCGGTATTCGTCATCTTGAACGTAGCGTAGAATGCTCGAATCAGGTTCGGATAAGTATCAAGTGAGCAGGACAAGAAATCTTCCAATCCATGAAACCGAAGATGGTTTTGAAACGAAAAACCATCGTTTTCGAAGTATGTGAAGTTCAGTACACGAGCTTCGTGAATTTTTCTTTTGATGAACACCGGAGGAAGCTTAAATTCCTCAGCTTGCTTGTTTTGAGGAGTAGGAGGTTTCTGTTGCGGTGTCGCCTTCTTTTGTGGTGTTGTCTTCTTCTGTGGTGTTGAAGAAGCACTCTTTTTCTTCTTCTTCTTTTGCGATACTTCGTTCATCGCATCTGCCATCAGTTTCTCAGTTGGGGGCTCTTTCCTCTTCTTAGTTTTTCCTTGCTCTGTTGCAACACCTTTGCCCTTATCTTGTGCTGCAATCTTATGAGTAGGAATGGGAACCCTTATGGAAATAGTGGGTGGAGGAGATGGGGTTCTTCCACTTGAAGAAGATGAAGTAGAAGGAGTAGAGGGGGAAGTTCTCTTTACTCTTGCCATAGTAAGTGATGTAGAGAAGTAATCTGAAGTAGTATAGGTGAACTGGACGATGGTATGGATCAAAAACAGAGAAAATTAGATTTGTAGAGGTTTGGACGTTGGAATACTGAGAAATCGATGTTGGGGTTCGATTGCAACTGTTCCTTTTATACTGCTGGGTATGTAAATTGATTGGTCCAATCGATTTAGTTACCGTTGCTGGGGAAGATCAAAGAACGGGTGTGTAACGGCTAGTAAAAACACGTAACGGTAATAAAGTCAGTCGATTACCCAAATCGATGTCCATAGTTACCTAATCGATTGTTACAATCGATTTCGTATCAGTTCAGAAACATCAAATAACAGACCAGACAAGAATCCATCTCAGCATCGATTTCCCAAATCGATTCTTTAAGTGAAACTCTCAATAGAGTTCTACCAATAGATTTCCCAAATCGAATTCGAATTTGCTTAGAGATCTTTCATATCAGTTCAAAAGCTAACTTGTCTCAGCATCGATTACCCAAATCGATCCTTTAAATGAAAATCTCAAACCAATTCTGACAATCGATTTCCCAAATTGATTTCGAGCTTGTTCAGAAATCTTTCATATTAGTCCAGAACCTATGTTGTATCAGCATCGATTATCCAAATGAATTCTTTTGAATGAAGATTTCAAACATATTTAAAACTATCGAATTTCCAAATCGATTTCGAGGCAGAGTCAGGAGGAATTTTTCCACTTTGAAGTCTGGGTCTAAACTAATCGATTTTCCAAATCGATTCTTTAACCACTATAACATGAAGTCAATCGAATTCCATAATCGATTGAACTAGAAAAGTAAGAGCATCTGAAGCTTGCTGGGGATGTCAAATCGACTTTCCTAATCGATTTCGAGTGTAAAACATGAGAAAATAGACATATTATGGGTCAAGTCGACTAGGGCAATCGATTTTATAAAGACATTTTCATGTGTATCCACAGGATAATCGATTTACCCAGTCGATTAGACACATAACTCATATCTGACTAGGATCTATTATGCCCAGTTTCATCCTAATGTGATGGAAGCTATCCTTTGGCAATGCTTTGGTGAATATGTCTGCTAATTGCTCAGTTGTGTTGACGTACTTTAACTTGATGTTCCCACACTGAAACTGATCTCGGATGAAATGATGCCGAATTTCGATATGTTTGGTCCGGGAATGCATAACTAGGTTCTTAGTGATACTGATCGCACTTGTGTTGTCGCACAAGATGGGAACAGTTCCTAAGCCCACACCAAAATCTAACAGGTGCTGTTTCATCCACATGATCTTGGCACAACAACTTCCAGCTGCAATGTACTCAGCTTCAGCTGTTGACAAAGCAATACTGGTTTGTTTCTTGCTGAACCAAGATACAAGTGAATTGCCTAGCAAATGACAAGTACCTGAGGTACTTTTCCTATCCAGTTTGCATCCAGCAAAATCTGAATCCGAATAACCAACTAAAGAACAAGTTGATCCCTTAGGATACCACAATCCAAGGCTCCTAGTTCCAACTAAATACCTGAAAATCCTCTTAACTGCACTGAGGTGAGACTTTTTAGGATTGGATTGGTATCTCGCACACATGCAAACACTGAACATAATGCCAGGCCTGCTTGCTGTGAGATAGAGCAATGATCCTATCATGCCTCTATACCTAGTAACATCCACTGGTTTTCCTATTTCATCTCTATCTAAAAGATTTCCTTGGCTCATTGGAGTATCAATGGGCTTGAAGCTATCAAAGGAAAATTCCTTTATCAAATCATTACAATACTTTGTTTGACTAATGAAGATACCTTGCTTGCTTTGGTTAATTTGAAATCCCAAAAACTATGATAGTTCACCCATCATTGACATTTCAAATTGACCTTTCATTAAATTTTCAAAATTTTTGCACAATTTGTCATTTGTAGATCCAAAGATTATGTCATCAACATAAACTTGGACCAGCAAGATATCCTTTTCATTAGTTTTTATAAAAAGTGTCTTGTCAACATTTCCTCTCAAAAAGTTTTGTGAAATGAGGAAATTGCTAAGCTTCTCATACCAAGCTCTAGGAGCTTGTTTCAACCCATAGACGGCTTTTGTTAGCTTGTACACATGATTAGGAAATTCTGGATTTTCTAAACCAGGTGTTTGGCTAACAAAAACTTCCTCTTGGATCTCACCATTGAGAAAGACACTTTTCACATCCATTTGATAAAGCTTAAAGTCCATTATACATGCATAAGCAAGGAGTATTCTAATGGCTTCTAGTCTAGCTACAGGGGCATAGGTTTCATCAAAATCTATTCCCTCCTCTTGGTCGTAACCCTTGGCTACTAACCTAGCTTTGTTTCTAGTTATGACACCATTCTCATCTAGCTTGTTCCTAAACACCCACCTAGTTCCTATGATGTGCTGGTTTTCTGGTTTAGGTACTAGCTGCCACACTTTGTTCCTCTCAAATTGGTTCAACTCCTCTTGCATAGCAAGTATCCACTCACTATCTAGTAAGGCTTCCTACTAGAAGGAGTGTTGTTCATGTTTTCATTAAAAAGTTCATCAAATTTTACCTGAACTGACTCTTCTACTGTCTTTGTTCTCTTGTTATAGATTCTATAGGCTTTGCTAGTTTGGGAATAACCTAGAAAGATACCCTCATCTGCCTTGGGATCAAACTTGCCTAGGTGTTCTATACCATTGTTCAAAACAAAGCACTTGCAACCAAACACTCTAAAGTAGGAAATATTAGGCTTTCTACCCTTGTACAACTCATAAGGAGTTTTTCTAAGTATTGGCCTAATCAAAACCTTGTTGACAACATGCGTGGCAGTGTTAATCGCATCAGCCCAGAAATACTTGGGGGTATTTGAATCTTTCAGCATGGTCCTAACTAACTCCTCTAAAGACCTATTCTTCCTCTCCACTACACCATTTTATTGTGGTGTCCTAGGGGCTGAAAACATGTGATGTATGCCATTATCTTCACAATAAGTATCAAAAGAATCATTTTGGAATTCACCTCCATGATCACTTTTGATGGACATAATTTTCTGACTTGTTTCATTTTGAACTAAGTTTGCAAACTTTTTGGAAACAGAAAATGTGTCACTTTTATAAGTCAGAAAATAAGTCCAAGTGAATCTATAATAGTCATCGATTAACACAAATCCATGCAGGTTACCTCCAAAACTTCTCACTTGGGATGGTCCAAACAAATCCATGTGGATAAGTTGCAAAACTCTATTGGTTTTGACCATATCTATTGGGGGAAAAGAAGACTTGACAAGCTTACTTTTCTCACAAGAATCACATAGCCTATCCTTAGAAAACTTTCTATTGGGAAGACCTATGAATGTGTGCAATGCGTTTATGCCATAACCATGTCTCATCAGCATTTGATAATAAGCAACAAACAGAATTAGCAGGCATAGCAGTCAAATCTAGCATATAAATGTTATTAACTCTATCACCTACTAATTTCATACTCTTATCATGCTTGTTCTCAATTATGCAAGAAAGTGGTGAAAAGCTTACTTGAAAACCATTGTCACATAGCTGACTTATACTTAGAAGGTTATGTTTCAGCCCTTCCACATATAAGACATTTTTAATTATGGCAGTTGATTTGCTGCCAATGTTACCTTCACCGCATATCTTGCCCTTGTTATTATCGCCGTACTTTACAAATCCACCTTCTTTTAGATTTAGGGACATAAACATTGACTTGTCCCCTGTCATATGCTTTGAGCATCCACTATCAAGATACCATTGGTGTTTAGTGGATCTCAAGCATACTTGCAATAAACTCAGAAATTCAATTTAGGTCCCCAATTTAAATTGGCTCCTGGGGGGTCAGTTTGAACATCTTGTGTCTTGACTTTCCAAATCTGTTTACATCCTCTATTGGCAAGTCTTTTTAATTTGCAATTGTAAACAAAATGTCCTTTTCTACAACAAAAATGACAAGTGACAGCAGAGGATGCATACTGTTTTGGTTTGACAAAGACATTATGCACATGGCTAGGTTTCACAAATTTCTGGTTATGCTTAACGTTACTATATCCTATGCCATGTTTAGTCCTATTCTGCTTAGCATGCATATTCTGGTTAAAACCATGTCCAGATTTTATATTGACATTTCTCTGGTTGCTAAGAATATCATTCAGTTTGTAACACCCCGTTTTCCAAAGCGAGGGTGTATTTTTTTTCAAAAGAAATTAAAATACAACAGAGAAATAAATAAGATAAAACCTTTGGATATATAACTAAGTCATTAAAATTTACAAGCAACGAAAATTTTTGTCAAAATATAAATCCAAAGCATGTCCTGCTGTCGGCAATAGTACAGGTACATCCTTTCAACTTTACATAAAGGTAGCCCAAAAGAAAGACATATGTGTCCTGAGTGACAACCTAGTCTGATCATTCTATACATAACAAAAACTATACGCCTTGAGTAATCTCCACGCGCCCCGTGAGATTCTCCTAGCGTAGCTCCAATCAAGCACTCTCATCCACATTCTCATCCGGAGGGTACGAACCGGTAGGATCACCCTGACTCTCATCTGAGGGCAAAGCCCAGATTTCCACAATAGTTGTAAAGGGTCACCAACCGAAATTAACAATTAACACATAACATTTAAGTTTTTAAATGCACAAAATAACCTTTCAACTTAGCATGCACCTAAAAGGATTTTCCATATGCTAAAAGTTCATATAATGCTTGGCAAATGTAAATGAAATCAAAAGAAAGTTCTCAATCCATCAAGTAATATGTAACTCACCAAAAGATTGATAAATCAATTGAGCAATCAATTATCTAATTCAAAATAAGATTTTGCACTAAGTCAATCGATCGGGGAAATCAATTTCCTAAAAGTTTTTAGTGAAAACTGAACTCTGGGCTTAAATCAATCGATTGGGTAACTCGATTGACTCAATCGATTGGGTAAATTGATTTCCTGGCAGACAGAGCCCCTGTATTGAATCCAATCGATTGAGCAAATCGATTTTTGTTAGACAAAGCCCCTGACTTGAATCCAATTGAATCCAATCGATTTACCAAATCGATTTCTTAAATGATTTTGAAAGACAACTTACAAAATCGGTTGGGTAAATCGATTTCGTGCAAAACAGGGCCCCTGTAACTCATCAAATCGATTGGGTAAATCGATTTCCCTGTATATTCTTTCAAAAATACATAAACTAATTAAATCACATTCAAACACCACTCCAAACCTTAACACTTAACAATACCCATACAATCAGCACGACATTATGAGTTTCGAAATAGTTTTGAAAATCAACATGCTATCATACAATTCCAAAACGTGACACTTAGCATAATCAACACAATCACAATGACATCTCAAGTTCAAACACTCAATCATAAACTTCAATCAACACACTTACACACAATTTCAAAACATACCGTTTAACGGTTTCAACGCAATACCCACACAGACAAGATGAACCAACAAATCACATGGCATCACCTTGACTCGACAATCCCAAAACGGACAAACTGAAGCAACAAATCACATGGCATCACTTTGACTTGACAATCCCAACGCAGACAAGATGAACCAACAAATCACATGGCATCACCTTGACTCGACAATCCCAATACGGACAAAATGAACCAACAAATCACATGGCATCACTTTGACTTGACAATCCCAACGCAGACAAGATGAACCAACAAATCACATGGCATCACCTTGGCGCGACAATCTCAACACAGACAAGATGAACCAACAAATCACATGGCATCACCTTGACTCGACAATCCCAACGCATACAAGATGAACCAACAAATCACATGGCATCACCTTGGCGCGACAATCTCAACACAGACAAGATGAACCAACAAATCACATGGCATTACCTTGACTCGACAATTCATTTCTCCACAAAATCATTTTTACGACAACATTAAGTAAACGCAGATATTAAGAGATTCCCCATTCTTAATACTCATTTCACTTAATGATTTTCACAAACAAACACACATTAAGCAAACAGAAATATTAAGAGATTCCCCATTCTTAATACTCTTATAACTCCAACGATTTTCAATACAAACATTAAGTAAACAAGACATTAAGAGATTCCCCATTCTTAATTCTCATTTAAGTTAAACGATTTTCACAAACACACATTAAGTAAACAAGACATTAAGAGATTTCCCATTCTTAATACTCGTTTAACTTAATGGTTTTCGAATTCCACACAAAACAAACTCAAACATATTATCAAATCCAATCCATATATCAAATTTCATCAGTGTTAATTAAGAACACGTCAAATACAACAAACACAAATCAACACAACATACCACTCAAACACGTCACATTTCATTTACTCAAAATCATACTCAAATGAGTTAAATTCATTTTCCCCTAAATCAACACTTTAACCCTAACAAAATCTTTTTCCACACAACCTCAGGTAAGTCCCTAAATGCAAACTAGAAGTTTGGAAGGAGTCCTTACCTTCACTTTAGCTTTTACGTTCGATTACGGTACCGTGAGCAAATCCGGTAAAATCTCCGCTCGCAACGCCGCTTCCAAAGTTGGTCCACTAGCACCGTAGCACGGAGGTGAGCAACCTTCCCTTCTATCACTTCTTGAAAGGAGGTTTAGATCTAGATGAAACGGAGAGATTTGAGTTTGAATCCCTAATACCGTTTTTCTTCGTTTTCAAATCAAAGGTGAAGAGTGAAGTTGAGAAACTCTTGTCCTATCACCCACCAAGTCTTGGGTCTCTATTTTTGAACAAAAGGAAGCTGCGAAAAATGAAAATGGAGGAAGGAGGGAGAAGGGGTTTTCATGCGACAGAGGAAGAAGGAGGAAGAATGTTTTCTGTTTTCTTTCAATTTTCCTTTCCTCTCTTCTCTTTCCTCTCTATTTCCTTTTCTTTCTTTTCTAATTTTCTTTTCTTTTTCCATCCACACAAACATATATATATATATATATATATATATATATATATAGATATATATATATATAACTTATAACTTAACAAATATCTAGATATTTATTAAAATTACCATTTCACCCATAACCTCTCCAATCCACTTTTGTCAAAAATATCTACCCTCGTCGCAACTCAATTGATAGATAAATTTTTTTGCAACCAGATATATTTATAACAAAATTGTCCGGTGTTAAATCCTTCGTAACAGAAGTAAATTATTTTCTGACAAATAATTTTAATCCAATTTCCAAAAATATATTTTCGGCCTTTAACTCACTAAATACTGAAAACTGGGTTAAAAGCCTAAGCAATTTAACACAAAATACCCTAAAATGGTATAACTTAGGATTTAAAATTATGGGTCTTACACAGTTTATCCTTGCTACTAGAGAATTTCAATAAATCAGACTTCAATAATGCAACAGAATTCTCAAATTCATGTGAGTCCTTTTTTAATTGTTCACATAAGTCCTCAATCTTCCTATAATCAGTTTTCATTTGATCATGCAATATGCATTGTTGTTCAAGCATTTTCTTAGTATTAACTAACTGCTTAACAGATTTAACATATTCATCATGCAATTCATTAAATGCATCTTGCAGCTCATCAAAAAAAGGATTATATTGAGAACTTACCTCACTTTCTGATTCAGAATCCGTGTTAGCCATGAGGCACAGATTTGCTTCTTCAGTTTCGGAAGATGTGGAGGATTCTTCACTGTCATTCCATGCAATATATGCTTTTCTGTTTTTCTGAGCTGGTTCCTTGCCTTTAGTTTTAGAATTTCTATTTTTGTTCTGCAACTTCTAACAATCAGCCTTAATATGACCAATTTTTCCACACTCATAGCATGTGATTGTCTTACTGTCATTGTTCTTTGAGCTGGATTGTTTTCTGAATTTACTGTCTTTCTTTTTCAGAAATTTCTTAAACTTCTTGACAAGTAACCCAAGTTCATGTTCCTCATCATCTTCACTGGTCAATTCATCTGAGCTGCTCTCATGTTCAGATTTAGACTGATGTCTTTGGGCTTTCTGTCAACTTGCTCAGCTTCATTGAGTCTATGTAGTTCCATTTCACGCTCCCTCAGTTTTCCAAACAATGTAGCTATTGTCATGCTTCCTAGATCTTTCGATTCTGCAATGGCAGTGACTTTTGGTTGTCATTCCCTAGTCAAAAACCTCATCACCTTGCTAATTTGCTGATCATTATAAATCTCTTTGCCTAAGGCATTTAGGTTGTTGACTATGTGTGTAAACTGGGTCTGCATGTCGTTTACTGATTCTTCTTTCTTCATGCTAAACAATTTGTACTCGTGCATGAGGGTATTTATCCGAGCTCTCTTTACGTCTGTGGTTCCTTCATGCGTCTGCTGAAGTGTGTCCCACATCTGTTTTGCTGTCTTGCAATTTGAGACTCTAAAGAATTCATCATGACTCAAGGCTGCAGTGATAATGTTCTTGGCTTTGGCATTGTACCCAACATTCTTTTTGTCATCCTCAGTCCAGTCACTTTTAGGCTTTAGGATTGCTGATTCACCTGTACCTGCTATGGTTGGCACAAACGGTCCATTTTCTACAACATCTAGAATGTCAATACCACTAGCTTCAAGAAAAATTAGCATGTGTTGTTTCCAATACATGTATGTGGCTCCGTTAAAAGCAGGAGGCCTAGCTAATGACGCACCTTCTCTTAGGAAATCAGAAGTCATGATCCTTTTTTGAGAAAAACAACTCTTTTTAAAAAAGGCAGGCTCTTGATGCCAATTGTTGGGGGATACGACCTCTGATTTGCGGAATTTATTTTCTATTAAGTGTACCAATCGATTAGGCAGATCAATTGTTTAAATCACCAAGACTGAACTGATTGTTTACATCGATTAGACAAATCGATTGGTACATTTACTAAAATTAAAATGTGCAAGTCAGTGGCATGCCTTGCAAGCTAATCGATTTGGCAAATCGATTAATCCAATCACATCTTTATATTTTTTGGTTGTCTACATCGATTGACACAATCGAGTGTGAATGTCCCAGAGCCCAACCAATGTTTAATAAAGCGATTGACACAATCGACTTACTAAAATAAGTTTCAAAATAACCTTGGTCTGGAACATACACAGTCGATTAGCACAATCTACTAATTTATTTATGTTGAATTAAGTTTGGCATCAATCGACTTGGTAAATCGATTGAATGAACCAACTATTGAAATGAGCTTCAGACTTAAGTCCACAATCAGTTAGGCAAATCGATTTGTGAAAATCACAGTGTCCCTGGAACCAGTGAAATCGATTGAGTAAAGCGATTGGTACAAAAAGTTTTAGAAACAGAGATGACTGAAATGTTTGGATCGATTGAGTCCATCGATTGTTTTGATCTCGTTGTTGGAACAAAACATCCCAAGTCGATTATGAACATCGATTCAGATATGAACATTCATTCAAGTTTGAAGAAATCATTTAAAATAATCGGTTCGTTAAATCGATTAGTTCATGCAGTTTCAAGATTCAAGAAAAACAAGATTCGGGAAATCGATTGGATAAATCGATTAATGTGCTTTATAACTTTAATGAATTGATTGGCCAAATCGATTCATATGTTGTTTTTCCTGAAACTATATAAACTGCTTTCATACTCTTCTTCTCACCACAATAATAATAATTTTTAGAACTTTCATAACTTTTGATATTACTTTTGAAAACACACAATATACCACTAACTCTTTCTCAACTGATATTACTTTGAATATCTTTTTCAGCCATGAACAATCAACATTTGTGATCAATGAAGATTGAAAAAGACTGAATTGAGAAAGATTGCTTTGAGAAGAAGGAAGATCAAGAACTTTGTATAATTGATCTGTTTCAATTTCTGTAAATCATTTTCTGTAACCAAATTACTTTGAGAAAATCCAGTTGTTACTGGTGGTGTTCTTCGGGGTTGAGGGCTGTCAACAAGAAGACACTTGACTGGATTCTTGGTCAAGTTTATGGGACTTAAACTTGGGAATTCAGGGAGGGAAAGATAGAACAGGGAGAATAGTTTAAGATTGGTGTGAGGCGCTGTGTAAAAATCTGTAAACTGATTCTAAGGGGTTCTATAGGAAAGGCTAAGATCTAGTTGGATCTTAGGACTGGATGTAGGTCGTCACGAGACGACTGAACCAGTATAAAAATCTGCGTACACTTTTCTTTCCCTTATCTTGTTTAAATTTCTGCAATTATTATGTTTATGATATTTATTGAATGCATGATAAATATTTTATGTTAAGTGAATTTGCATGATTAATTGTCTTAACATGATTGCATGAAAATCAACATCTTGAATAATAATTGTTTCTGGTGCATTTCTCCATATATACCATGATCCATATAGTTTGACATTCATTAGAATTGTTTATTAGGGATCTTGTTTAATCTTGTGTTTAGTAAATTTCGAATTTATTGAACTTCTGCGCATATTGTTAGAATAAGCATTATTCTGCATAATTCTTCCGCAAATCATAGGTCGTATCCCCCAACAATGATTTGCGGAATTTATTTTCTAATAAGTGTACCAATCGATTTGCCTGATCAATTGATAGCCTGTTTGATTTTTCATAAGATGTGCAAATCGATTTTGCCCATCGATTGATTAATCCCAGACAGCATAATATCATTCAACCCTGTTACAAGCAATTGTCTCAAGTTTGTAGGATTGAGTTGTTGTTCCTGAAATTTTTTTCAGTTCACAATGTCAGATTTATTTCAAGATGTATGTTTGTCAATAATATCAAAAACGAACATATGTCTAACAACCTCCCATATGTCTAACAGAGTCAATCTATAGAAAAGCAACAACACACAAGCCAAAAATAGAGGCCTTCACATGTCTTTAAGAAAGGAATTTTGATCCACGTGCAAGAGGATGACAGTGTGATGCAAGAGGAGGGTTCTATATTGTCAACATCATTCTCAAAAGTTGAAAACGACCTAGCACTTCAACATTCAGAAAGGTTGTAGCCCACAAAGTCAAAGATATAGCCTTACATGTCTTGAAGAATGAGAAAAAAAAAGGACAACTCAAGATCAAGTTCCAAGGAGTTTGATCCTCCTGCTCGAGGATGGACTCAGTCAGTCCAAGGATAGCTTGATGGCAATTCTATAAATATGATGAAAGAGCTTGGCACATGGAAGGATCATCATAAGACTTAGAAGGCAGCAAGCTCTTCATCATTAAACACACAGCAACAAAGCATTAAAAGGTCAAGTATCTTCAAGCTATCAAGAAGCAATATCCATCATCTCTTCATACTTTCTATAATTCTACATTAGATCTTTGAAATATCTTTTTAGAAAGTGTTTAACCTAAGAGAAACAATCACATTCATATCACTCTATAATTTCTACATGATTTACAGTTGGAAATAGTTGAAACTTGATTGTAAGCTTGGTGAGGCTAAAGAATACACAAAGTGTAATCATCCTCTGTAAGAGGTTGATTAATTTGAACATTAGTGAAATCTCACAAATGTGTGAGGACTAGATGTAACCTTCATTGGGTGAACTAGTATAAAAGTTGTGTGTGTCATTCTTTACATTTCTCTTTGTTTTGCCCAACTCTATTTTAAAGGTTTAAATTACTATCCTCGGGTTTGTGTGCTCTTTGAGAGGATAATTTTTAAAAACACGTGAATATTATTTTTAAATAGCAAAATCCCTATTCAATCCCCCTTCTAGTGATATCTAGCTACATCAATTGGCATCAGAGCAAGGTTCTCTAAAAAACTACATCTAACAATGTAAGAGAAAAAGATCCAAAAAGAAAAATGTCAAAAGCTAAGTATATTCCTGAAGGAGGATCATCCAGCTGCCCTTTCTATTTTGATGGCACATATCACTACCATTGGAAAGGTAAGATGAGACTATTTCTCATATCACAAGACAACAACATGTGGTTTGTGGTTGAAAATGGGGATCTTGTCATCAAAACGAACAACACAGACGCAACCTCCAATGAGAAACCTCAAGCACAATGGATAGCAGATGAAAATGCAAAGGTACTCCTAAACTCTAAAGCTCAATTATTTCTAACGTATGCTTTGAGCAGGCAAGAGTTTGATAGAGTTGAAAAGTGCAAAAATTCTAAGGAGCTCTTGGTCACTGTAAGGATACATCATGAAGGAGGAGAAAGCCTTTGATAAAATGTTTTCAAGGTTAACAATCATACTAAATAACTTAAGATCTCTTGGAAAGGTATACTCTATTCAAGAGAGGATAAGAAAAATCCTAAATAATTTACCAAAAGAATGGAGACCAATGGTGACTGCCATCACATAAGCAATAGACTTGAAAATTCAGAAAAGGAAGAATGTTTGCTTGAAAATTCAGCCAAATAGAAAGTTCATCCTCCAAGAAGACTGAATATGTCATCAAAAAGGAAAACTCAGAGTTTTCTCTATCTGAGTATGAGGATGAGGATGAACTCACTCTGATTTCTAGAAGAATGCAGAAGATGATAAATCGAAAAGGATAAGATAGAAGATCTCCCCAAAAAGAAAAAACAGAAAAAAGTCGAATAACTTGTTTTGGATGCAACAAGATGGGACACTACAAAACTGAGTTTCCTCTAAACAAAAGAAACTCTAGAAGATTTCCCTAAAAAAAATTATGATGATTACTTGGGATGGCAGTGACGAGTCATCCTCTGAGCAAGAAAATGAAGAAGAGGCCAACCTTTGTCTCATGGAAAAATTAGAAACCGGAGAGGTAATCATTTCAGAACAATGTCCTTCTTGTGAAAAGTTAGAAATTGAATTTGGCAATCTTTTAAATGACTCAAATACTTTATCTCATAAATGTGGTTTTCTCAAAAAATAACTTTATGAAATAAAGAAACTCAATGAGGAACTACAAATTAAGAATGAGAAGTATAAAAAAAATCATTCTAGAATTGCAGTTATCTAATGAGAAATTATCTAAGCAACAAATCGTTTTACATAAAAAGAATGTCAAAATTCATCCTCCAAAAGAGGACACAAAAAAGAAAATCTTAAAAATAGAGGTTGAAGAACTAAAAAATGACATTACCAACTTTGTTAAATCTACTGAAACTTTTCAAAAGATTATGGGATCTCAATCTGGAATCTTTGATGAAGCTGGTATTGGATTTAAATGTTCTCAAAAACAAAAATTATATGAAAAAAAATTTTGGCCTAAAAAACAAGAGGATAGGCCGAAGTGCACTTTTTGCAAAAAACTCGAACATACATTGAAAAACTATCATGCTAAGAAGAAAGCTGACAACATAAAGAAAGGATGTTCATTCTGTGGAAAACATGGGCACCATGATTCTATTTATTATCCCAAAAACAAAATCCTCACAAGAGGAAAAACTAACCAACAAGGACCCAATGCTATACCTAAGTTACTTTTAACCTCTAACACAGGTTCATCCTCTAACAAACAAAAGAAAGTCTTGGCACTTGGACAGTGGCTGCTCAAGGCATATGATAGGGGATAAGCACTGCTTTATTTCCTTGGAGATAAAGGATGGAGGATCAGTCACATTTGATAACAATGATAAAGCTCAAATAAAAGGTACAAATATTATTAGTAAAAATAATTCTACTAAAATTGAAAATGTTTAGTATGTGGATGGCTTAAAACATAATTTTCTAAGCATTAGTCAATTATGTGATAATGGATTTGAAGTTATTTTCAAGCCTACTCTATGCGAGGTTACACACTCATCCTCGAGTAGAGTTTTCTTTTCTAATCTTAGAAAAAAGAATTTATATGAACTATATCTGGATGATTTACCTAGTGAATCTTGCTTTGTATCCATTGAGAAAGATATATGGATTTGGCACAAACAAGCTGGTCACCATTTCCAAATTAGCTAAATTAGAATTAGTGAAAGGTCTTCCAAAAATTAATTTTGAGAAAGACAAAGTATGTGAAGCTTGTGTCAAAGGAAAACAAGTTAAAAATAGCTTTCATTCAAAAAATATTGTTTCAACAAATCATCCTCTTGAACTCATTCACATTGACCTCTTTGGTCCTATCAAAACTCTAAGTCTTAGTGGAAAAATATTTGGTTTTGTAATTGTTGATGATTTCTCTTGTTTTACATGGGTTTTACTTTTAAAACATAAAGATGAAGCTTTTGAGGCATTCCACTATTTTTGTAAAACGATTCAAATTGAATAAGGTTCAAAAATTGTCTCGGTGAGAAGTGACCATGGAGGTGAATTCAAATATGAATCATTTAAATTTTTTTTTGAAGAAAATGGTATTTCTCACAATTTCTCTTGTCCAAGAACTCCCCAACAAAATGGGTTGTTGAAAGGAAAAATAGAACTTTATAAGAAATGGGTAGAACTATTTTAAATGAAGTCAACATTGAAAAATACTTCTGGGTTGAAGCTATCAACACAGCTTGTTATGTTTCTAATTGTGCATCCATTAGAAAAATTTTAAACAAAACTCCATACGAATTATGGAAATGGAGAAAACTAAATATTTCCTATTTTCATATATTTGAGTGCTATTGCTACATTCTAAATAATTAAAGAAAATTTGCGAAAGTTTGACCCAAAATCTAATAAAGGTATTTTCTAGGATACTCCACAACGTCAAAAGGTTATAGAATATATAATCTTAGGACTAAAACTGTGGAGGAATCCATGCATGTTATTTTTGATGAGTTTGATGACTTGTGTTCAGAAAAAAATGGATAAAAATGAAGAAGATGAACATTCATCCTCTCGAGTACATAGTCCAAATGAAGAGGATGATTCTGATCCAACCTCTTAGTAACCTACAAGAGGATGGAAAATAGTAAAGGATCATCCTCCTGATCTAATCATTGGAAACACTGCTGATGGTGTCAGGACCATAAACACTCTAAAAGAAAATACTAATAAGGCCATGATATCACAAGTTGAACCCAAAACAATTGATCAAGCAATTTGTGACAGATCATGGGTTGAAGCGTGAATGGAAGAGCTGTCACAGTTTGAAAGAAACAAAGTGTGGAATCTTGTGCTCCATCCTCTGGACAAATCTATTATTGGAACTAAATTGATATTTAGAAATAAATTGAATGAGGATGGAGAGGTAATTAGAAATAAAGCAAGATTAGTGGAACAACGTTACAACTAACAAGAAGAAATAGATTATCATGAAACATTTGCACCCGTAGCAAGACTTGACGCAATAAGGATCCTCTTAGCATATGCCACTCATAAAGGTATCAAACTATTCCAAATGGATGTCAAAAGTGCCTTTTTGAATGGTTTTCTAAATGAGAAGGTATATGTTAAACAACCTCCTTGCTTTGAGCATGAAAAGAAGCCAAATCATGTGTTCAAACTCTCAAAAGCTCTTTATGGATTAAAGTAAGCTCCTCGAGCTTGGTACGAGAGGTTAAGTTATTTTATAAGAGGACATATTGATACCACCCTTTTCAAGAAAACTCTTAAAGAGGATATGTTGATTGTTCAAATATATGTAGATGACATAATATTTGGATCCACAAATAAAAAGATGTGTAAAGATTTCTCCAACCTCATGCAAAGTGATTTCAAGATGAGTATGATAGGAGAATTAAACTTCTCCCTTGATTTGCAAATTAAATAACTAGAGGACGGCATTTTTATATCTCAAGAAAAATACACCAAGGATTTACTTAACCAATATAACATGAATTCAGCCAAGAGTATGGGAACTCCTATGCACCCATCCTCCATGCTCCATAAAGATGATGAAGGAACTCCAATATCTGAAAAGAAGTATAGACGAGTTTTTGGATCTTTGTTATACTTAATAGCTAGTAGACCTGACATAATCTTTGCAGTAGGTCTTTGTGCAAGGTTTCAATCCTCCCCTAAAGAATCTCATCTTACAATAGTAAAGAGGATTTTGAGATATCTTGTTGGAACAATCAATTTGGGAATTTTGTACAAGAAATGTTCAAATCTTGACCTCGTAGCTTATTGTGATGCCGACTATGCGGGATAGAAAGTTGAAAGGAAGAGCACAAGTGGAGCTTGCCAATTTCTTGGTAAATCTCTAATAAGTTGGTCATGCAAAAAACAAAGTACCATTGCTCTTTCAACTACAGAGGCTGAATATGTACCAACTGCACAATGCTGCTCACAATTACTATCGATTAAAAACAACTAGAGGATTACTCTCTAAGGTACGTAAATATCAATTAGAGGATTACTCTCTAGTGCAATAAATCTTTCAAAAAATCCCATTCAACATTCTAGATCTAAGCACATTTAAATTTAACATCATTCTATAAGAGATCATGTTCAAAAAGGGGATATAGAACTAATTTTCATTGACACTAAAAATCAGTAAACATATATGTTTACCAAACCTCTCCAAGATGATCGGTTCAAAAATATCATGGAGAAAGTCTCAATCATTAATTTGCCCAAAATTATTTGATTAATCTCTTATATGCACCAACATTTTATTTCTCTTATTGTGTTTATTTATTTTTCTTTAAATTCTGCAAAAGATCAAATGTTTATTTTTTTTTATAAACAAGTTTTTAAAAACAATCAAAGGTTGTGAGGATGGCAAAAAACACTAGAGGACACAGTGTCCATTTTGGTGTAACTTCCACTTGTCATGTCAGACAAGAAAATGCACGCGACTCCTTCCATTGCCCTGCATATGGCACTACCTCCTTGATTCTCAACGGCTCCACGACCCTAGCCTGTCTCATCCATCATCACCCTAACCTCCTAGGGAAACAACTAACTTAACTACCCCCTTCTCCAAATGGTTACTCCTGTTCAAACTCCATCCTCCTCTACTTAATCATCCTTCCTCTCTCTCTTTCTTCTTCATCAACCTTCTCCATTTGAAAAAACTCTCACTCATTTGTCTGCATTCCACTCCAAAATTTTTCAAAAATAGCTCGCACTAAAGTATCTGCAAAACGTAAACCTCAGAAGATACGCTAGATTATTACTCTAGCGCAGAATCAGATAATCACAAAGTAGATCACCCAGAAACCACTCATCATGAACCTTTGAATGTCATTCATTCTCCATTGCAATATGAAAATATTCCTACACCATCTTTTTCTCTTAAAACCACAAAAATCTCATCCTCCTTCATTCCCATAAGACGATCCTATAAGATTATGTTTGAAGTTGTTTCATCAAGAAAGACGCTTCCTCAGGACAACACCGTTCATGTTGTCAACTCTGATGATTCTGAACAAACACTCTCTTCTGAATTCACACTTCAACCACCTCCTGCAAACACCACCTCAAAAACTCCAATCCCTAAAAAGGCTAAACCTCCTTCACAAAAACCACCATCCTCCTCTGCAAAAATTTCTGAAAATATTCCACTATTTGATCCGGCCGAATTGGACACTAACTATGTTTCAAAATGGCAAAACAAATATGTGGTCAATGGAAAAATCATTGACCTTGCTGATCTCAAACAAGGAGCATTTAACGTGGAGGAAATTTTTGACCAACTTGGATGGACCTCCTTTTTACGCATCAATGAACCCCAATATCCTCGCCTTGTAAGAGGCTTCTATGCTGCTTCAAATGGTTCAAAAGGCACCACTGGTTTTAGCATGGTACTAAAAGGGGTTCACATGGAAATCAACCCCACTATGCTATGTCAAATTCTGGACATTCGCGATGTAGGAGCCTATTACTTCTTAGATACGTGGTACTCTCAGTGTCTAATCACTAGGACCTCTGTTCTCCAAAACACTCTAATTACTCCTCCAAAATCTCAAGTGGCTCCAACCTCCTTCCTATGTGTTGTATCCTTTATAACATTTGTGTGCACTCTATTGTGCCCAAAGCTGGTAGTTTTGAGAAGGTCACTCAGCTTGACCTCGTGCTCATTCATCATCTGATGTTTGGCACTCCTCTCCACTTAGGTAATATCATTTTCTGCTTCATGTTAAATGTTGTTGTGGCGGATCGATCAGCTCCCTATGGGATGATCCTGACTAAGATTTTCAAATTCTTCAACCTCCCACTTGATGATGAACCCTCAATTCACTTTAACAACACATTCTCTATGAAGAATATCAAACAAATTAGGCTTCAACATGATGCTTCTACTCCTCTCAAATCATCATCAGCGGACCCCCTGCATCTAAGAAAAAGAAAGTTCGTCATTCCTCCTCTCCCACTCTAAACTCTGAACCAGAAACTATTCAACCTCCAACCGAGGATGCTCCTTCTCAAATCGTTCAAGAACCCATTGACTCCACTGATCCCACTCCATCTCCATTGCGTGACTCCCATATTCCAACACCGTCTCAATCTCCACCAATCAATAATTTGACTCCACCAATCAATTGTAATCATTTCATCTCATATTAGTGATAATTATAAGTCAGATCCAGTCCCGCAAATGTAAGAGTTTAACTCTGAAATCGGTTAATAATTGTGTGTATTCATTTTAGCATTGTAAGCTTTAATTCTGGTTTTTTGTTCAAATTACTGAAAGTCGGAAACAAAGAATGTTAGTGGTTTAGTGACTAGTCAATCTTCGTTTTATTTTCAATCAATCTTCTATCTGAAACCAAGAACATTATTGGTTTAGTAATTAATCAATCTCCATTTTCTTTACCTTGGAAACCAAGAACGTTCATGGTTGAGTGACTCAATGATCTTTGTTTTTAACAACAACTAGTAAAAAGAGCACTAGTTTATTGGATTCAGAGAAAAGATGGCATCACCAAAGTATGTACTTGAAAAATTCGATCGGAAGAATTGTTTTGGGTTATGGCATCTCAAGATTAAAGCGTTGCTGGTTCATCAAGGCTTGGCAAAAGCATTAGGTGGAGAGAAAGACATGGCATCCACAATTTCAAAAAAGGAGAATAAGGATTTCATGAACAAGACTTATAGTGTTATAATCTTAAGTCTGGAAGTAAAAGTTCTAAAAGAAGTGTAAAACGAGACCTCTGCAGTAGGTATTTGGCTCAAATTAGAATCTTTATATATTACAAAATCATTAGCAAATCCTTGATACCTAGAACAAATGATATATACTTTCAAGATGTAATCTGGGAGGTCAATTGAAGATCATATGGATGAGTTTAATAAGATTTTCTTAGATCTTGAAAATATTGATGTAAAATTGGATGATGAGGATCAGACTATACTATTGATAAATTTATTACCAAGATCTTTTGAAAATTTATGTGAGATGCTCTTTTATGGTAGAGATTCTTTGTCATTAGAAGAAGTGCAAACTGTACTAATCTTCAAGGAATTAAAGATGAAATTAGATGGGAAAAAAGAAAGCAGTGGTGAGGGGCTGTTTGTTAATGCCAAAAGCATGGAAGAAGCACCAAAAACAGGTTTTTATAATAATATCTTTTTTTTAAAAATTCTATACTAAATTTCCCTACATTGAAAATAAAATGCCAAATTGTCGTACTTTTTAAACTCTTTAAGAATTCTCATTATGGGTCTGCAACTAGGTGAAAAAACTTTATCTACAAACAAAAAAGCTTTATCTGCAAATTGTCCTACTAAATTATCATTTTAATGTATTTTGTTTCATTTTATTAATATTAACTACTTTTCATTGTAATTATTTTTATTAATTTTATGTTTATTAATTTTTATTTATTAGATCCAAAAAAAAAATAGGAGAAAGTTGTTAACAAAATCGAATTAAGTGGCTAATCTATCTGGAAAAAATATGATAAAATTGTTATAATAATATAAATTTATTTATAAAATACAACCGAGTTGTTAAATTGAAGAAGGAGAAATGTGTTATTTAATTTTGCCAACTCCGTCATATTATATAGATAAATTTATATTATTATAACAATTATATCCTATTTTGTAGATATATTAACCACTTAATTATATTTTATTAACAACCCTCTCCTATTTTTTTATTTAATAAATAAAAATTTATAAAAATAGTAAATTATATAAATGACATGAAACAAAATACATTAAATAGTTATTGATTATTTTTTTGGTGTAGGGCAATTATTATTATTATTATTATTATTATTATTATTATTATTATTATTATTATTATTATTATTATTATTTATTAATATATTTTATTTTATTAATAGTATTTTAATTTTTTAAATATTTAAATTTTTCTAATTTATTAAATAATCAATGACTGAAATATTTAAATTATTAAAAAAAAAAATTACCCCACTACATAGTGGCATATGATGCGACTTCCTACTAAGACTACCAAAAAAATTATTCACCTAGTTGCCAACCTAGGATGCGACTTCCTAAAAGGTTTAAAAAGCAGAACAATTTGGTATTTTATGTTTAATATAGGGTAATTTGGTGTAGAATTTAAAAAAAAAGATATTAATATAAAAAATGACCAAAAACATATGAATAAATCAAGAATAAAGAAAAGGACAAGTCTAAAATAAGTATTTCATATGCAAAAAAGAGGGGAATTTTAAGAAAGAATATCCAAATTAAAAAGGAAAGAAATGATAAAATAGTTTTGATGATTATAGGAATGCTTCAATAGCCTCTGAAGGATATGAAAGCACATAAGTTCTTATTGAAAATTCAATTGAAATTATGGAAGATGATTGGGTTCTAGACTCAGGGTCTTGAGATAAATTTGTGAAACAACAGGCTTGGCTTGTAAAATATATATATTATCGCATACATATCTCTTTATGATATATATACAAACTACTCCTCCATTTTAAAATAATTATTGTTTTTAGCACCAAAAAAAATTTAAAATAATTGTCAATTTATTTTTTAATGTATTTTTAATTAATTTATTTCAATTTTTTTCTCAAATTAATATTGAGTTGATCACTTTTAAGTCACATATTTATGACATTTTTAAACTACAATAGTTATAATGAGAAGAGTCTCATAAAATTATTACACTAATTCATTCTTATTTTTTGGTGAAAAACTTTCATGTATTTTAATTCATAAATTTGGAAGAAAAAAAAATGAAACGACACTTATTTTAGTAAAGAGGAAGTATTTTTAAATACATGGATCCAACTCAAAGAATTTATTTTTAATTATATTTTTAATCTTTATTTTTAAGTCAAATTAGGTGTATTTTTTAATTTTATTTTTTTTGTAATATTTAAAATATTATAAACATCTCACTTATAAAAATTTATAATTGTTTAACTTTAAAAAGTAAACTTTTTGTGGGAGAAAGATTTTGAAATTAAAACTTGAAAGAGTTTTGAGATGACAGCTAGATGTTGTTGTTTTTTTGGTAATTTAAAATTTGAAAATGGGAGGAAAGGATAGAGAGAGTGTTATGGTGTGATATTTGTTTATTTATTTGCTTTGATCAAAAAATGTAACCGGCGATTTTTATTGAGATTTAAAACTTTTTGTCCTAAAAGTTTAAAATATTTATTTAGTTAATTTTTAATTGTGCTTTTCAATTTTTGAAAAATGGGTTGTAGTAAAGTTGGATAGACTTGTTTTTAAAAAGTTGAGTAAATAAATTTTGAAATTTAAAAGTCTTTTTTATCGGAAATACATTAATCAAAATAACTTTAATAATGACCACCATTCTTCTTTTATTGTGTCCTTTATACAATGTATATACACAACCTATGTCACAATACCTCTGTCATATTCTTCATTTGGTCTGTCATACAACATAGCTATTAAATGTCAAATTACACTTTAGACAATGCTGGATTTATGATTTTGTCGTATAAGTTTTTTTTTTTTGTAATAATCAAATTGATAAAACGTAAAATCTAATTTAACTATTAAAAAATTGCTTGATTTAGTACTTCTAAAATTTAATTTAGATTAAAAATTCAATAATAAGTCTGATTTATTAACAATAAATTATATATTTCTTCAAATTATTCACAAGGTATGCATATACTTTTCTTATAGAAAACGTAATTATCAATTTCAAATTCATTCTAAAATTTAAATAAATCAATTGTATGTATGTAATACAAATAAAATATAAGAAATATATAATAAACGGTTTAATATATAACTTTCAATTAAAAAAATTGTGTTCAATAATGTATTTATATTTGAATTTTTGGAAGGACCTTCCTTCTAAAAATGCTTTTGAATAACACAAATGTTACTTCTAGTTGCAAAAATTCACTCGAATGAACAGCTCCTTTAATGGTGGCTCTAATGGTGGCAAATGATAAAATCTCACCTTATATCATTGTAGATTCATCAACCTAAATAATCAAAATAAGTTAATTTGTTTGTTATGGATGATAGGATGTTTGACAAAATAAATATAAAAAAAAATAAAGATAAAATTAAATTGTTTATTTTTAGCTCAACCACATAATCAATAACTCCATAGAATAAATATCTTAAATATTTATAAATATATACCTTTATTCCATTATACCATAATTGAAAAGAGTCTGATATGGTCAAAATAAAATGGCTTTTCTTAAAAAATATAAAACATTAAAAAAAAA
>JBBPBT010000722.1:77505-100781 GCA_037974875.1 Cicer bijugum | reverse complement strand
CAAAATATAAAATTGACGAATCAAAAAAAAAAAAGAAAATATATATATATATATATATAAGGACTATATAAAACCCATGAGACCACCAAAATTGTCCTATAGAGTTGTAATTTGTGTAAAACTCTAGAAGGGGGTTACCTATCTGCAAATATCAAAAGAGGAATCAATATTACTCATATCAACTAACATATTTCTTCTATAAAACACAACATAATGTTTTCATATAAGAATTATTAAATTTATTTCATATATTTGTACTCACAGTTACTCCCTTTAAATTTATCTTGGTTTTGATTTTACAACGAGTTCTGCAAGTTGGTGTGCAAAGTGACTTGAAAACAAAAGCATTTATTATCATCCAACCTAACCTCCAAAATAAACATTAAAATCATATAACACTGAATAAAAATACTACTTGTGTAGCTTTTCCCGATGATCAAGAACTCATTGTTTGTGTATTGTGTAAACTTTGTGAACCAATAACGTAGAAAAATAAGATTATATCTTGTTATATATCGCAGAGATAGTGTCAAACATAGGTAAAGTTAATATAATCTTATGAATTCAAACTAAAAGTGCAAAGTTTTGATGAGTACATGAATTGTGTTGAAATTACTTTTTTTTTAATAATTAAGTGAATTGCATTGAAATTGTGTTTTTATATGAAGCAATCTACTTTTACATTTACCTCTCTAAAATCAAATCTAGTTTAAATAAAATGTAAATTTTTCAACTAAACACAATTTATTGTAATCATTTATATTTAATGTAATCACTTATAAGTTCAACTTAACATTTTAAGAATTATTCATGTGCTTTGCACAAGAAAAAGTAAATATACCTGTTATTTCATCGGTCACGTGGTCATAGAATGATTTATTGGTAAATTATTAGAAGCCAACGCCAGCTAGTGATTCCAAATAGAGCATGTTCGCCTCTACAAAGTTATAAAAATAAAAGAAAAAAATTTAGATATGCACAAAAAAATGTTACTAAAATTCAAGGAAATTATTTTTTCTAATTACCTTTGTTCCAACTATAGTCGTTCTTGACCAGATTGTTGTTAGTTGGTTTAAAAGGACAACGCTCCTTAAAAGTTTCAAGTCCGACGGAAGAACAACTCGGCCCTTCAAAACCCACAACATGTTGCATGATACATTAAATTTCAAAGTATTTTTTTTTAATTCAAGTGGTTGAATTCCTATTACCTCCATGCAACTACATAACTATTGATTTTGAGTATGGTTGAACGTCTGCTTCAACAAAATAGTAAAATAAAAATCTTTTTTGTATTTCATCAACCGTGATATAACTAGAGTATTGGTGGAACACCACCTCTCGGGTAAATTGGCTATTTTATCGTCGTTTGAATTTGAGTAATAAGAGATAGAGAAGAGAGATGAAAGAACCAAAATATATAATGAAACTATTAGGAAAGAAATATGAAACAAGGGTAGATGATATAAATAAGGGATATGATATTAATAAGTATGATATTAATAAGTTTTGGGGTTGACGATATAAATAAGGGATGTGATATTAATAAGGTTTGGGGTAGATGATATAAATAAGGTAAATTGAGTTGAATGGGAATAATTGTGAGTGGAATCAAAAGTAAAGTGAGTGGAAATAATTTTGTAAGAGGAAAATAAAAGTAAGTTGAGTGGAAATAATTTGTCGTGAGTGGAAAAGTAATCATATAAGGAGAAGTAATCATCACTTCTCACCACGCAGCTCTCCTACAGATATGCCTGACGCATCTCCTCAAAATTTGCAAGAATCTGGTATGATAGCTCCACTAAATTTTTCACAACCCATTTCAATTACTCCTAATACTGCTCCAACCTCCTATGCTGCAAATCTTGAAGAACCTGCCCAACCTCTCCCTGAGGTCACTGGTCTGTTCAGCTCCATTGATTCTTTTTTTTCTACAACGATTACTAACTCATCTAAGGATAAAGTTGGGAGTTCTCAAAATAAGAGTTCTAGTGTCAATGATCAACATAAGGACTCCATCCCTAGTAAGAGGACTGAGGAAAGGCAGAATCACAAGTAGATGAAACTTCTCAAGTCAATTAGGAAGGATCAAAAGAAAATTCAAAGATTCACTCACTTCCAAAACTATATGGCTCAATTTGGTCTCATTCTTGAATGGGTTACCAAACATTTGTCTCCTACTATTGCTCTTGGAGATCATCCTCCTAGGCTACCAGGCTAACCTTCATTAGTTGTTCTTGTCCCTTCTCTTGTATCCTCATCAGACGAGCCTTCCTCCTCCGAGTAATATGTGATTCATACTTTTTGCTGTTGACCAATTCAAGGGGAGATAATTATGATCATCTAGCTGTTATTTTTTATGATTATTTGTGAAATGACTATGTTAATGCTTGTTTATGATTATGTTGTTTTGAACCATCTTTTGTAATACCAGTTTCATTAATATGAAGTCTCTTTATGGTTCACATATTATGTTGAAAATATTTGCCATATGTTCAGGGGGAGTAATTTTTTTTAATTTAAAAATATTACACATATAATTTAGTGGGAGCATAAACATTTCATCTCACAAACATTTATCTCATAATTTTTTTCTCCATATTTAAAATCATAATCTAAAGAATTTTTTCGTCATCAAAAAGGGAGAGATTGTTGAGACAAAATCTCTGTCAAATGATTATAATGATAACAAAATCACTTAAAGGATTATGATTATGGTTAATGACTAATACGTGTTTTTAAGTGAATTCATATAAGAAAACAGGTTATTAATCATTAAGATAAAAAAGAGAAAAATCTTATTCAAATATGGAGTATTGGAATTCAAGAGGATGACCTCGTAAGAGGATGAAGCTTCAAATTTGCATAATACTCATCATCACCAAAACAAATATTTTTTATTCATTAAAGAAAGGCATAACAGTACTAAAGAATGAATAAATAAAGAATTTGAAATAAAGAAGTCAGAAGGCAAAAGAATAGGTACGAGGATGTTCAATACTATATTGGAGGACGGTTCAATAAAGTCCACATCCTTCCCAGATGTTGAAAGTAACTCATCCTATCATGTGCATGTGTTAAAAGCAAACCTATATATCATTCTTGTATGATTGAAAACAATGTAGAGTCAATCTATATAAAAGCAGCAACAAACAAGCCAAAAATAGAAGACTTCACGTGTCTTGAAGAAAGGAATTATGAACCACGTGCAAGAGGATGGTTCTATATTGTCAACATCATTCTCAAAAGTTGAAAATGACCTAGCATTTCAACGCTCAGAAAGGTTGTAGCACACAAAGTCAAAGATATAGCCTTACATGTCTTGAAGAATGAGAAAAGAAAAGGACAACTCAAGATCAAGTTCCAAGGAGTTTGATCCTCCTGCTCGAGGATCGACTGAGTTAGTCCAAGAACAGCTGGATGGTAGTTCTATAAATATGATGAAAGACCATGGAGTTTTTTAATTGACTTTCCGACGATCATAAAAAGCTTGGCACATGGAAGGATCATCGTAAGACTTCTATAAAAGGCAGCAAGTTCTTCATCATTAAACAGATAACAACATTGCATTAAAAGATCAAGTGCCATCCTTAGGTCCGAAAATATAGATTTCGGTCCTTTTTGTCGAGGGTTAAGAAAATTGCCTGAAAAGTCCAAATGAAATCGAGGACCGAGATACCCTTATAGCATTCTTCTACTAAACTTATAATTGTGTTCCGAGTTTCGTGTCAGATTTCAAACACTAGCCATTATTTTGTTCAAAAATACAATTTTCAGTCTATTTTAATTGGGTGGTATGAAAATCACCAAAAAAATACCAGATGAAATCGACGACCGGGATATATAACTATGTTTTGGATTATGGGTCATATTTCAAACAATAGCCATCGTCTAGTCCGATAATACAGAGTTTGGTCCATTTTTGTCGGGTGGTATAAAATATGGATTTCTAACACTAGCCATAGTCTTGTGGGAAAATATGGATTTCGGTCCATTTTAGTCGTGTGGTATGAAAATTGTAACACCCTAAATTTGATAATAAACTATTTAATTAATTAAATAGGATTTTAAATAATTAATTTGATGTTAAAATTATTTTAGAATATATGTTGATAAATTTTGTGAGTAAATTTTGTTATATGATGTGTTGGTTTGATAGATATTATATTTAATGAGCAATATAAATAATAAATATTTTATTTTATTATTTTGTATATTTTTCTAAAAATAATAGTATTTTAATGTAATATATATTTTAAAGAAAAAGATTTTATGCGATTTTACGTGTTTATACATGTACCCAATTAATGTAATACTTTTATGGGTGCTTGACTTATGTTAAGTATGCAGATAGTTATATTTCAATTATTTATAACTATTTTCTATTTTTAATTATTTTTTTTTTATAAATAATTATCTTGATATAGAATTGATATTGTGTTTGATTTCGTTTATTTTTAAATACTTGTAATGGTACTGTGATTTTATATATATTTATTATGATTTAGTAATTAATATAAAATATTGATATTATATTTATTTATTTTATGATTTTGACTATTTTCTAATATGATGGTATTATTATAATGTGAGTATTTTGAGAAATAAGTATAATTGTAGAGATTATTTTGAATGTGAGAGTTTTGATTATTAGTAATATGTTTTTTTTATATTGATTATTTTAATTACTCTAGTTTATAAAATATTAGTAATGTTTGGAAAACTAAATGGTGTTTGGAGGAATATTAAAAAAGAGATTAAATAATTATTAGTTTATTTTAACAAAATAAAAATAATAATAGTAAAATATAAATAAAGAGACCAATGGGTTTGACTCTATGAACCCTAATTGTTAATAAAATAAAATAAACAAAAGAAGGGAAGGGAGTTGGAAGGGCAGTCGTAGAACCAAAGAGTAAACACAACAACAACCTATCGTTTGACACTAGAAAGCCATAACTGTCCCAGAAAAGTTTCTTTGTTTTCGTCCAAATTTCAGTATGTTGTTTTACTCATTTATCTATTCAATTAAATACAATTTTTCAGATTTTTAACAACCCGAATTTCTCACTAAAATACCCGATTTCTCCGTTTACAGAAATCCTTATTTTGCATCGTTCTTCTTCACCGTAAGTCCGATTTTAGTGAAACCAACGCCAAAACGACCGTGTGAAAAGTGGCTATATTATCCACTGATTGGTTTTCTGATTTATGGTAATTTTCTTTGACCGAATTTCGAAATCAGTTTTTAGACTATTTTCTCATAATTTAATTTTTGACGTTTACCCATAAATTGTCGAGTTAGATCGATTGAAGGACAAAAATTCAAAGAACAAATATTGTTTGCTCGTGGAATTGTACTCGTTTCTGAAAGCGTCGAAATAAGGTAAGGGGTGGAGAAAATAAATATTGTGAATTTGTGAAGTGGAGATTATTTTTTCATCATATAGATAGGGCCTGACAAGCCTAGTGATTCTGGGGAAGTACAACCGAATGAGCCTGATCGTGGCGGTCTGTTGTCGAGCCTTAAGGCAAGATTGTTAGACCTTGGAGGTATTCCGGTGGGGAATTCCTAGGTGACTTTGAGGTAGCACTCCAAATGTCGGGAGCTACCATGCAACACACGTTTACCTCGACTATCACGTATATGTCTCTCGGGTTGAGTTGAGGGGATCTATGAGGACAGGGCCAAATTGAATTGTCCGTCCACCGGGATGCTGGCATAGTATCATGGCCTCCTAACCAAGTACTTCAGAGTTATAATGGTACCACATTGTGAAGTAGAGTCTAAGCTCATGCATAGCATTGCATTTCCTTGTGATTGTTTTGTTGTGATTGATGTGTTTCAAAGGTAATAATAATTAGATGATTGATGCATATTATAATGAGATAATTATTTTACTTGAGCGGCTTTGATGTTATAATATGATACTATTTAATTAAATATTTTGATATATCGTAAATTGATTTTGATACGGTTCTATTATGATTGTTTGTGTGTTCTTCTTACTCATATTATACTATTAACATGATTTCAAAACTCACCTCCTTCGTTGTTTGTGTTTGACTGGCTAGGCCCTGCGTTTGCGAAATCACAGTTATTATAGGTTAATGAGTCTTGAAGTTCAAGTTTGGGGGGAACCCCGCTCTGATAGGTGATACTGAGAACAAGGGTTTTAATTTGTATTTTACTTATTTAATTTGAATCAAATTTTTGTATGAAAACCTTAGAAGTACTAGTAAGTTTTTAGAATAAATCAAGTAATTATACTTAAATCAAGTTCATTGAGATTAAATTGTTTTATTTGAGAAATAAAATTTGAATTGTTACATGTGTACTTTGAGAAACGTGATATCCTAAATTAGTTACAAAAGTTTTTATTTACTTGAAAATATAATTTTATTTATCCACTGCAAATTTTGTAGGAATATGATACAAATTATTATATATATTATTTTGGGATTTAGGGTGTCACAAAAATTGCCCAAAAATTCTAGATGAAATGGAGGACCCGGAGACGCTTACAACATTCTTCCCCAAAATTTATAACTGTGTTTCGGGTTCCACGTCAAATTTAAACACTACATCCCGTTTGGTCTGAAAATACAGATTTCGGTCCATTTTTTTCGGATGGTACAAAAAACACCTGAAAAGTGCAAATGAAATCGAAGATCGAATAGTAGCTCTCATCTGGTCCAGAAATACATATTTCGGTCCATACTTGTTAGGTAGTATAAAAATCACCTCAAAAGTCTAGATGAAATCGAGGACCAGGAGACCCTTATAACATTCCTTTCCAAAATTTATAGGTGTGTTTCAGGTTCCGCAACAGATTTCAAACACTAGTTATCTTCTTGTCCGAAAATACAAATTTTGGTCCATTTTTTGTGGAGGGGTAGGAAAGTTGCCCCAAAAGTCTAGATGAAATCGAGTACTAGGAGATTCTTCTAGCATTCTTCTCCTAAATTAATAACTGAAGTTCGGGTTCTACATCAGATATCAAACACTAGTCATCGTTTGGCCCGAAAATATGAATTTCGATCCATTTTGTTGGGTGGTACGAAAATCGCCTGAGAAGTCTAGATAAAATCAAGGACCAGGAGACCCTTTTATCATTCATCTCCAAATTTATAATTGTTTTTTGGGTTCTGCGTCAAATATCAAACACTAGCCCTCGTCTACTCCGAAAATACAGATTTCGGTTTATTTTTGCTAGGTGATACGAAAATCGCCCGAAAAATCAAAATGAAGGACCAGAAGACTCTTTTAGCAATCTTCTCCTAAATTTATAATGTATTTATGGTTCCACGTTAGATATGAAACACTAGCCATTGTCTAGTCAGAAATTAAAGGTTTTGTTCTTTTTTTGGTCTCGTGCTACGAAAATCGCATGAAAAAGTCGAGATGAAATTGAGGACCGAGAGACCCTTATAGCATTCTCGTTCTAAATTTATAATTGTGAATCGAGTTCTATTATAGATTACAAACACAAGCCATCGTCTAGTTCGAAAATATGGATTTCGGTCCGTTTTAGTCGGGTGGTTCGAAAATCGCACGAAAAGTCCAAATGAAATCGATGACCGGGACACCCTTATTGCATTCTTCTCCTAAATATATACCAATGTTTCGGGTTCCACGGCAGATATCAAACCCTAGCCATAGTCTGGACCGAAAATAAAGATTTTGATCCATTTTAGTCTAGTAGTATGATAATCGCCCAAAAGTCCAGATGAAATTGAGGAACGGGAGACCCTTATAGCATTCTTTTCCAAAATTTATAATGTGTTACGGATTCATCGTCAAATTTCAAACACTAGCAATCGTCTGGTCCGAAAATATGGATTTCGGTCAATTTTTGTTTGGTAGTACGAAAATTGCCCGAAAAGTCCAAATAAAATCGAGGACCAGAACACCTTCATAGCACCCTTCTCCAAAATTCATAACTATGTTTCGAGTTCCGCGACATATTTCAAACACTAGCTATCGTTTGGTCCGAAAATACGAATTTCGATTCATTTTTGTCGGGTGGTACGAAAATCACTTGAAAAATTCAGATGAAATCGAGGACCCGGAGACCCTTATAGTATTTTTCTCCAAAATTTGTAATTCTGTTTTCGATTCCACGTCAAATTTCAAACACTAGCCCTCGTCTGGTCCGAAATTACAAATTTCAGTCCATTTTTGTCGAGACATACCAAAATTGCCTGAAAAGTCCAAATGAAATCGACGACCGAGTGACCCTAATGGAATTCTTCTCCTAAATTTATAACAGAGTTTCGAGATATGTGTCAAATTTCAAGCACTAGCCATCGTCAGGTCCAAAAATATTAACCTTAGTCTATCTTTGTCAGGTGGTACAAAAATCGCCTATAAAGTCTAGATGAAATCGAGGACCGGAGACCCTTATTGCATTCTTCTGCAAAATTTATAACTGTGTTTTGGGTTACGGGTCAAATTTCTAACACAAGCTCTTGTCTGGTCCGAAAATATAGATTTCGGTCCATTTTTCTCAAGTGGTACGAAAATCGCCCGAAATGTCTAGATGAAATCGAGGACTTAAAGACCCTTACAACATTCTTCTCCTAAATATATAACAGTGTTTCGGGTTCTACGTCAGATTTCAAACACTATCCATCGTCTTGTTCGAAAATACGGATTTCAGTCCATTTTTGTCGGGTACCACGAAAATTGCCCAAAAAGTCTCGCTGTAATCGTGGACCCACCGACCCTTATAGCATTCTTCTCCTAAATATATAACAGTGTTACAAGTTCCGCTTTAGATTTCAAACACTAGCCATCGTCTTGTCCAAAATTACAAATTTTGGTCCATTTTTGTTGAGGGGCACAAAAATCGCCCGAAAAGTCTAGATTAAATCGAGGACCGAGAAATACTTATAGCATTCATCTTCAAAATTTATTATTGTATTTCGAGTTCTATATCAGATTCCAATCACTAGCCATCATCTTGTTCAAAAATATCGTTTTCGGTCCATATTAATTGCGTGGTACAAAAATTTCCCGATTTTTCCAGATGAAATCGACGACCCGGAGACTCTTATGGCATTCTTCTCCAAAATTTATAACTGTGATTTGGGTTCAGTGTTTGATTTCAAACACTATCCATTGTCTTGTTCGAAAATAAGGATTTTCGTCCATTTTAGTCGGGTGGCACGAAAATCTCCCGAAAATTCCAAATGAAATCGATGACCGAGAGACCCTTATAGCATTTTTATTCTAAATTTATAATTTTGTTTCAGGTTCCGTGTCATATTTCAAAAACTAGCCATCATCTTGTTCGAAAATATGAATTTTGGTCCATTTTAGTCGGGATGTACGAAAATCGTCCGAAATGTCCAAATGAAATCGAGGACCAAGAGACTCCTATAGCATTCCTTCCTAAATTTTTAATTGTGATTCGGGTTCCGCATCAGATATCAAACACTATCCATCGTCTTGATCGAAAATATGGATTTTGGTCCATTTTTGTTGGGTGGTACGAAAATCTCCCGATTGGTCCAGATAAAATGGAGGATCAAGAGACCCTTAAAGCATTTTCCTCCTAATATATAACAATGTTTCGGGTTCTATGTAAGATTTTAAACACTAGCCATCGGCTGGTCTAGGGCTACGAAAATCGCCCGAAATGTCCAGTTGTAATCGAGGACCGAAAGACTCTTACAGCATTCTTCTCCTAAATTTATAAGTGTGTTTCGGGTTCTGCGTCAAATTTGAAACACTAGCCCTCGTTTGATCAAAAACTACTAATTTCGCTCCATTTCTGTCGGGTGGTACGAAAATCACCCGAAAAGTCCAGATGAAACCGAGGATCGGGAAACCTTTATAGCATTCTTCTCCTAAATTTATAATAGTATTTCGGGTTCCATGTCATGCATTCAATCAAAATCAAAAACATAATAATTGCAGAAATTTAAACGAGATAAGGGAAAGAAAAGTGTACACAGATTTTTATACTGGTTCAGCCGCCTCGTGACGGCCTACATCCAGTCCTAAGATCGAACTTGATCTTAGCCTTTCCAATAGAACTTCTTAGAATCAGTTTACAGATTTTACACAGTGCCTCGCCTCAATCTTAAACTATTCTCCCTGTTCTATCTTTCCCTCCCTGAATTCCCGAGTTTAAATCCCATAAACTCTACCAAGAATCCAGTCAAGTGTCTTCTTGTTGACAGCCCTCAACCCGGAAGAACACCACCAGTAAGAACTGGATTTTCTCAAAGTATTTTGATTACAGAAATGATTTACAGAAACCAGAACAAGTTTACAAAGTTCCTAAATTTTCTTCTTCTCAAAGCAGTCTTTCTCTCTTCAGTCTTTTTCAATCCTTATTGATCACAAATGCAGATTGTTCATGGCTGAAAAAGATGTTCAAAAGTCATATCAGTTGAGAAAGTTATTGGTATATGATGTATACAAGTTATGACAGTGGTATTGAGTTGTTATGAGAAGTTATTGAGAAGAAGAGAGTGAAAGCAGTTTATATAGTTTCAGGAAAAACAACACATGAATCGATTTAATCAATCAATTCATTAAAGTTATAAAGCATACTAATCGAGTTACTAAATCGATTTCGCGAATCTTGTTTTTCTTGAATCTTGAAACTGCATAAGCTAATCGATTTTTCTAATCGATTATTTTAAATGAGTTCTTTAGACTTGGATGAATATTCATATTTGAATCGATGTGCCTAATCGATTTGAAAAGTTTTGTTCCAACAACGAGATCAAAAAAATCGATTGGCTCATTCGATTCAAACCCTCACATAGTCCTTAAGTCAACTCTGTTTCTAAAACTTTTGTACCAATCGCTTTAGTCAATCGATTTCACTGGTTACAGGAGCACAATGATTTTCACAAATCGATTTGCCTAACCGATTTGACTAGTTACAGAGAGTTGACTTAAATCAAGGTAATCAATGTGTCTAATCGATTATGGACTTAAGTCTAAAGAACATTTCATCGGTTGGTTCATTCAATCGATTTACCAAGTCGATTGATGCCAAACTTATTCCAAAAGAAAAATATTAATGGATTGTGCTAATCGATTGTGTATGTCCTAGACCAAGATTATTTTAAAACTTATTTTATGAAATCGATTTGCCCAACCGATTTGGGAAGCATTTACTTGGTTCTGTAACTCTCACAATCGATTATGTTAATCGACTTTAACAATCCAAATGTCCTTCTGATTGGAACAATCGATTTGCCACATCGATTAGGCCACAAATCAGTATGCCACTGACTTGAACAATTATTTTTAATAAAATGACCAATCGATGTGTCTAATCGATTTTAGACAATCAGTTTAGACCTGTGATACGAACAATCGATTAGGCCACAAAACAGTATGCCACTGAACTGCAACCTTAATTTCCATTAAATGTGCACATCGATTTGTCTAATCGACTGCTCGTTTACTAAATTCACAATTACATACAACCCTAGTACAAAATCCATTTTACTAATCGATTTGCTTAATGAATCTTCAAACTTTTGTTGATTTCTTGAGCTCCAAGCTATTGACTCAAGTTTGTAGGGTTAAGTTGTTGTTCCTGAAATTTTTTCAGTTCACAATGTCAGATTTATTTCATGATGTATGTTTGTCAATAATATCAAAAATAGACTTATGTCTAACATGTTAGATTTCAAACACAAGCCATCGTGTGGTCTGAAAATACAGATTTTTGTCAATTTTTGTCGTGGGGTACGAAAATCGCCCAAAAAGTCCAGATGAAATCTAGGACCGATAGACCCTTATAGCATTCTTCTTCTAAATTTATCATTATGTTTCAGGTTCCGCGTCAGATTTCAAAATCTATCCATCATTTTGTTCGAAAATACAGATTTCAATCCATTTATTACTGGTGGTACGAAAATCGCCCGAAACGTCCATACGAAATCAAGGACCGGGAAACCCATGTAGCATTCTTCTAAATTTATAACAATATTTCAGGTTTCGTGTCAAATTTCAAACACTAGCCAAAATCTTGTTCGGGTGGTATGAAATTCGCCTAAAATGTCCAAATGAAATCAAGGACTGGGAGACTCTTATAGCATTCTTCTCCTAAATTTATATATGTATTTTGGGTTTAGCATCAAATTTCAAACACTAGCCATCGTGTTGTTTTCCAAAATACAGATTTTGGTCCATTTGTTTCGGAAGGTACGAATATCGCCCAAAAAGTCCTGATGAAATCGAGGACAACAAGCCCCTTATCGCAATCTTCTCCTAAATATACAACAGTGTATTAGGTTCCACGTCAGATTTCAAAGACTAGCCATCGACTGGTACGAAAATATAGATTTTGGTCAATTATTATCGAGGGGTACGAAAATCGCTTGAAAAGTCCAGATGAAATCGAGAACCGAGAGACCCTTATACCAATCTTCTTATAAATTTATAACTGTGTTTTGGGTTTCGCGTTAGATTTCAAACACCACCCATCGTCTTGTTCGAAAATACGGATTTTAATTCATTTTTGTCGGATGAAACGAAAATCACCCGAAAAGTCCAAATGAAATCGAGGATCGGTAGACCCTTATAGCATTCTTCTCCAAAATTTATAACTGTTTTTCTAGTTTCGGTTCAAATTTCAAACACTAGTCCTCATATGGTCTGAAAATAAACATTTTGGTCCATTTTTGTCGGGAGTAATGAAAATTTCCCAAAAAGTCCATATGAAATCGAGGACTGGGAAAACCTTATAGCATTCTTCTCCTAAATTAATAACAGTATTTTCGGTTCCGTGTTAGATTTCAAACACAAGACATCGTCTGGTCCGAAAATAAAGATTTTGGTCTATTTTTGTCGACGGGTACGAAAATCGCCAGAAAATTATAGATGAAATCAAGGACCGAGAGATCCTTATAGCATTCTTCTTTTCAACTTATAATTGTGTTTCGAGTTCGGCGTCAAATTTCAAACACTAGCCCTCGTCTGGTCCGAAAATACAGATTTTGGTCCATTTTAGTTAGGTGGTACGAAAATTGCCCGAATTGTCCAAACAAAATTGAGGACCAGAAGACTCTTCCCCTAAATTTATAATTGTGTTTCGGATTCCACGTCATATTTCAAAAAGTATTTCGTATAAATTTACCTGAACATCGATTTCAGTCCATTTTTTTCGGGTTTACGAAAATCGCTCAAATAGTACAGATGAAATCGAGGTTCGGGTAACCCTTATATCATTCTTCTCCTACATTTATAATAGTATTTTGTATTCCATGTCAGATTTCAAGCACAAGCCATCGTTTGGTCCGAAAATATAGATTTTGGTAAATTTTTTACGAGGGGTACGAAATTCGTCCGAAAAGTCCAGATGAAATCGATGACCAAGACACCCTTATAGCATTCTTCTTCTAAATTTATAACTATTTCGGGTTCGACGTCGAAAATAAGGATATCGGTGCATTTTAGTCAGGTGGTACGAAAATCACCCAAAATGTTTAGATGAAATCGAGGACCAGGAGACGCTTTTAGCATTATTGTTCTAAATTTAACTTTTGGGTTCCGCGTTAGATTTTAAACACTAGCCAAAATTTTCTTCGAAAATACAGATTTTAGTCCATTTAGGTAGGGTGGAAAGAAAGTCGCCCGAAATGTCCAAATGAAATCGAGGACCGAGAAACTCTTATAGCATTCTTCTCCTAAATTAAAAATTGTGTTTCGGGTTTGGCGTCAAATATCAAACGCTAGCCATCATCTTGTTCGAAAATACGAATTTTGGTGCATTTGTATCGGATGGTACAAAAATATAGGGAAACCCTTTTAGCATTCTTCTCCTACATTTATAACAGTATTTCGGGTACCATGTCAGATTTCAAACACATGCCATCGTCTGGTTCGAAAATACAGATTCTTTTCAATTTTTAACGACAGGTACGAAAATCGTCCAAAATGTCCATATGAAATCGAGGACCGAGAGACCCTTATAGCATTCTTCTTCTAAAATTATAACTATGTTTCGGGTTTGGTGTCAAATTTAAAACACTAGCCATGATCTTGTTCAATAATACGGATATCCCTGCATTTTAGTCGGGTGGTTAGAAAATCGTAGGAAAAGAGCATATGAAATCGAGGTCCGGGAGACCCTTATAGCATTCTTCTTTTAAATTTTTAATTGTGTTTCGTGTTCAACTTCAGATTTCAAACACTAGCCAAAATCTTGTTCGCTAATACCGATTTCGGTCCATTTTGGTCGGTGGTACGAAAATCTTCCGAAAAGTCCTATTGAAATTGAGGACCGAAAGACCCTTATAACATTCTTCTTCAAAAAATTTAATTGTGTTTTGGGTTCAGCGTCATATTTCAAACACACGCCATCTTTTGGTCTGAAAATATAGGTTTCGGTCCATTTTTGTCAGGTGATACGAATACCACCCAAAAAGTCCAGATGAAATCGAGGATCGGGAAACCCTTATAACATTCTCCTCCAAACATTTACAAATGTGTTTTGTGTTCCGCATCTAATTTTAAACACTAACCCTCGTCTAGGCCGAAAATACAGATTTTGGTCCATTTTAGCAAAGTAGTACAAAAATCACCCGAAATGTCCTGACGAAATCGAGGACTAGGTGACGATTATAGCATTCTTCTAGTAAGTGTATAATTGTGTTTCGGGTTCCACACCAGTTTTCAAACACTATCCATCGTCTCGTTCAATAATACATATTTCGGTCAATTTTTGTCGGGTGTAAGAAAATCGCCAAAAAAGTCCAGAGGAAATCGAGGACCGGGAAACCCTTATAGCTTTCTTCTCATACAATTATAATAGTAATTCAAATTCCAAACGCAAGCCATCCTCTAGTCTGAAAATACAGATTTTGGTCAATTTTTGACGAGGGGTACTGTAATCGTCCGAAAAGTCCAAAAGAAATCGAGGACCGAGAGACCCTTATAACATTCTCCTCGTCTGGTCCGAAAATACAGATTTTGCTCCATTTTTGTTGGGTGGAACGAAATCCCCCAAAAAGTCCAAATGAAATCGAGGACCAAGAGACCCTTATAGCATTCTTCTCCTAAATATATAATAGTGTTTTGGGTTCCGCGTTAGATTTCAAACACTAGCTATCAACTAGTCTAAAAATACGGATTTCGGGCCATTTTTATCAGTTGGAACAAAAAAATGTCTGAAAAGTCTAGATGAAATCGAGGACCGCGAGACCCTTATAGCATTCTTCTCCAAAAAATTTAACTGTGTTTCGTGTTCCGCGTCAGATTTCAAACACTAACCATCATCTGGTTCGAAAAGATACAGATTTTGGTTCATTTTTGTCTAGGGGTACGAAAATCGCCCGAAATGTCCAGACGAAATCGAGGACTAGGAGACTCATATTATATTTTTCTCCTAAATTTATAATTGTGTTTCGGGTTCCACGTCAGATTTAAAGCACTTCCCATCATCTTGTTCTAAAATACATATTTCAGTCCATTATTTTCAAGTGGAACGAAAATCACCCGAAAAGTCCAACTGAAATCGAGGACTGGGAGATCCTTATAATATTCTTCTCCAAAATTTATAAATGTGTTTCGGGTTCCGCGTCATATTTCAAACACTAGCCCTCGTCTGGTCTGAAAATACAGATTTCGATCGATTTTTAACGAGTGGTACGAAAATCACCCGTAAGTCTAGATGAAATCAAGGAATTGGAGACCCTAATAGCAATCTTCTACAAAATTTATTAATGGTTTTAGGGTTCCGCACCTGATTTCAAACACTAGTCATCGTCTTGTTAGAAAATACAGATTTTGGTCCTTTTTTATTGAGGGGTACTAAAATCGCAGGAAACGTCCAGATGAAATTGAAGGACCGGAGACCCTTATAGCATTCTTCTCCTAAATTTATAACTGTCTTCTGGGTTCTGTGTAAGAGTTTAAACACTCGCCATCATTTTGTTCGAAAATTCGGGTTTCGATCCATTTTAGTCAGGTGGTACGAAAATAAATTTCAAACACTGGTCATCATCTTGTTTGAAAATATGGATTTCTGGCCATTTTAGTTGGGTGGTACAAAAATCGCCTAAAAAGTCCAGATGAAATCGAGGATCGGGAGACCCTTTTAGCATTCTTCTCCAAAATTTATAATTGTATTTCGGGTTCCATGTCGGATTTCAAACACTAGCCATTTTCTAGTCTGTAAACACGAATTTCGGTCCACTTTTATCTTGTGGTGCGAAAATATCCCGAAAAGACCATATGAAATCATGGACCAGCAAACCCTTATATAATTCTTCTCCTAAATATATAACAGTGTTTCAGGTTACGCGTCTGATTTCAAACACTATCCATCATCTTTTTTGAAAATACGGATTTATGTCCTTTTTTGTCAGGTGGTACGAAAATCACCCGAAATTTCCAAATGAAATCGATGACCAAAAGACCCTTAGAGCATTATTCTCCTAAATTTATAAATGTGATTCGGTTTCCGCGTCAGATTTCAAACATTATCCATTTGCTTGTTCAAAAACACATATTTAAGTCCATTTTTGTCATGTGTACACAAATCGCCCAAAAAGTCCACATTTAATCGAGGATCGGGAGACCCTTATAAAATTCATCTACGAAATATATATCAGTGTTTTGATTTCCACGTCATATTTCAAACACAAGTCATCATCTCGTCCGAAAATACAGATTTTAGTCCATTTTTGTCTAGGGGTACGAAAATCTCCCGAAATGTCCATGAGAAATAGAATCCGAGAGACCCTTAAAGGATACTTCTTCTAAATTTATAACTATTTTTCGGGTTTTGCATCAGATTTCAAACACTAGCCATCATCTTGTTCCAAAATACAGATATCGGTCCATTTTAGTCGGCTGGTACGAAAATTGCCCAAAATGTCCAAATGAAACCGGGAACCATGAGACACTTATAACATTCTTCTCCTAAATTTATAATTGTTTTTTGGGTTCTGGGTCAGATTTAAAACACTATCTATCATCTTGTTCAAAAATACAGATTTCGGTCCAATTTAGACAAGTGGTAGGAAAATCGCTGAAAAAGTTCAGATGAACTCGAGGATCGGAAGACCCTTATAGCATTCTTCTCCGAAATTAATAATTATGTTTCGGGTTATACATCAAATTTCAAACACTAGTCCTTGTCTGGTCCAAAATTACAGATTTCAGTCCATTTTTTTCAAGTGGTACGAAAATCGCAAGAAAAGCTCATATGAATTCGAAGACCGAGAGAACCTTATAGCATTCTTCTCCTATGTATATAATTATGTTTTGGGTTCTGCGTTAGATTTCAAACACTAGCCATCGTCTTGTTTGAAAATACGAATTTTGGTCTATTTTTGTTGGGTGGTACGTAAATTGCACCAAAAGTCCAGATGTAATTGACAACCGAGAGACCATTATAGCATTCTTCTTCTAAATTTATAACAAGTGTTTCGGGTTCTGCGTCAAATTTCAAACACTAGCCATTGTCTGGTCTGAAAATACAGATTTTAGTCCATATTTGGCGACGGCTACGAAAATCACCCAAAGTGTCGTGATGAAATCGAGGACCGAGAGACCCTTATAGCATTACTCTTCTAAAATTAAAATTGTGTTTCGATTTCAACGTCATATTTCAAACACTAGCCATCACTTTGTTCGAAAATACGGATTTCGGTTTACATTAGTCGAGTGCTACAAAAATCTCTCGAAATGTCTAGATGAAATCTAGGACCAGGAGATTCTTATAACATTCTTCTCCTGAATTTCTAACTGTGTTTTAGGTTCCGCGTCAGATTTCAAACACTAACTATAGTCTTGTTCGAACACTGTTATATATTTAGAAGAAGAATGCTATTAGGGTCTCCAAGTACTCAATTTCATCTAGAGTTTTCGGGCGACTTTTGGTACCACTCGACAAAAATTGACTGAATCCAAAACACAGTTATAAATTTATGAGAAGAATGATATAAGAGTCTTTTGGCCCCCGATTTCATCTGGAAATTTCGAGAGATATTCCTACCTCCCGACTAAAATAGACCGAAATTTGTATTTTCAAACAAGATGATGGCTAGTGTTTCAAACTGTCACGGAAACCGAATCATAGTTATAAATTAAGAAGAATAATGTGATACGAGTCTCACAGTCCTCGATTTCATCTGGACTTTTGGGGCGATTTTCGTAGCTGTCGACAAAAATGGACCAAAATATGTATATTCAGATGATGGCTAGTGTTTGATAGAAAATGATAAACTATAAACTTAAAAATGAATTAGTAAAAACAACTAAAACAATTATGATAAAATGATGGGAAATTTGTATTTTTGGACAAGACGATGGCTATTGTTTGAAATCTTACGCGGAACCCGAAACATATGTATATATTTTGGAGAAGAATGCTATAAGGGTCTCCTGGTCCTCCATTTTATTAAGACTTTTCGGGCGATTTTCGGACCACCCGACTAAAATGGACAGAAATCCGTATTTTCGAACAAGATAATGGCACGTGTTTGAAATCTGACTCAAAACCAAAAACACATATATAAGTTTAGAAGAAGATTGCTATAAAGGTCTCTCGCTCCTCGAATTAATATGGAATTATCGAGCGATTTTCATACAACTCGGCAAAAATGGACCAAAATCTGTATTTTCATACCAGACCATGGCTAGTGTTTGAAATCTGATGCAGAACCCGAAACACAGTTATTAATTTAGGAAATGAATGCCATAAGAGTCTCCTAGTCGTCGATTTCATCTTGACATTTCGGGCGATTTTCGTACCACTCGACTAAAATGGACCGAAATTTGTATTTTCGAACAAGATGATGGCTAGTGCTTGAAAGTTGACGTTAAACCCGAAACACAATATTAAATTTAGAAGAAGAATGTCATCAAGGTCTCTCGGTTATCGATTTCATCTGGACTAGTTGGGTGATATTATTACCACCCGACTAAAATGGACTATAATATGTATTTTCGAAAAAGACGATGGCTCGGGTTAAAATTCTAACGTGAAACCCGAAACACAATTGTAAGTTTAGAAGAAGAATGCTATAAGTGTCTCTGGGTCCTCAATTTCATCTGGACTTTATAGGAGATTTTAGTACCTCTCGAAAAAATGGACCAAAATCTGTATTTTCTGATCAGACGATGGTTAGTGTTTGAAATCTGACGCGGAATCTGAAACACTATTATATCTTTAGGAGAAGAATTCTGTAAGGTTCTCCCGGTCCCTGATTTCATATGTACCTTTCAAGCGATTTTCGTTCCACCCAACAAAAACGGACCGAAATCCGTATTTTCCAACAAGACAATGGCTAGTGTTTAAAATATGATGCAGAACCCAAAATACATTTATAAATTAGGGAGAAGAATGATAAAGGAGTCTCCTGGTCTTCGATTTCATCTGGACTTTACGGGCGATTTTTGTACCACATAAAAAAATGGACCGAAATCTAAAAAAATGGACCAAACGAGGGCTAATTTGATGCGGAACACGAAACAGTTATAAATTTTAGAGAAATATGATATAACGATCTCCCAGTCCTCGATTTCATCTAGACTTTTTGGCCGATTTTCGTACCAATCGACAAAAATGGACAGAAATTTCTATTTTCAGAACAGACGACGGCTAGTGTTTGAAATCTGATGCAAAACCCGAAACTTAGTTATAAATATAGGAGTAGAATGTAATAAGAATCACCTGCTCCTCGATTTCATTTGGACTTTTTGGGTAAATTTCGTACCCCTCAACAAAAATGGACAAAAATCTGTATTTTCGGACCAGACGATAGCTAGTGTTTGAAATCTGCCGCAGAACCCGAATCACACTTATAAATTTTTTAGAAGAATGTTACAAGGGTCTTTATGTCCACAATTTCATCTAGACCTTTCGGGGGATATTCGTACCACCCTACAAAAATTGACCGATTTTTGTATTTTTGGACAAGAACATGTTTAGTGATGGACCGAAAATCATATTTTTGAACCAAACAATGGCTAGTGTTTGAAATATGATGCGGAACCCGAAACTCAATTTTAAATTTAGGAGAAGAATCCTATAAGAATCTCACGTTCCTCGATTATATCTGGACTTTTCAAAATTTGTATTTTTCGACCAGACGATAGCTAATGTTTGAAATCTGTCGGGGAACCCGAAACACAGTTATAAATATTGGACAAGAATGCTATAAGGGTCTCCCGGTCATCGATTTCATCTGGACTTTTCAATCGATTTTCGTACCACCCGACAAAAATGGACTGAAATATGTATTTTGGGACTGCAAGAGGGCTAGTGTTTGAAATTTGACACAGAACCTAAAAACAGTTATAAATTTTAGAGAATAATGCTATAAAGGTCTCCCAGTACTCTATTTCATCCAGACTTCTTGAGCGACTTTCGTACTACCCGACATAAATGAACTGAAATTTGTATTTTTTTAACAAGACAATGGCTAATGCTTGACATCTGATGCGGAACCCCAGACATTATAAATTTAGAAGAAGAATGATATCAGGGTCTTTATGTCCACAATTTCATCTAGACCTTTTGGGGGATCTTCGTACCACCCTACATAAATTGACCGATTTTTGTATTTTTGGACAAGAACATATTTAGTGTTTGAAATCTAATGCGGAACCCAAAACACTGTTATAAATTTAGCAGAAGAATGTTATAAGGTTCTCTTGGACCTCGATTTCATCTGGACATTTCGGGTGATTTTCATACCACCCGACTAAAATAGACCCAAATCCGTATTTTCGAACAAGATGATGGCTAGTATTTGAAATCTTACACGGAACCCGAAACATAGTTATAAATTTAGAAGAAGAATGTTATAAGGGTTTCTCGGTCCTCGATTTCATCTAGACTTTTTGGATATTTTTCATTCCCCTAGACAAAAATCGACTGAAATCTGTATTTCCAAACCAGACGATGGTTGGGGTTCAATATCTGATGCAGAACCCAACACATTGTCATATATTTAGGAGAAGAATGCTTTAAGGGTCTTCAGGTCCTTGATTTCATTCGGACTTTTCAGGTGATTTCCGTACCACCCGAATAAAATAGACCGAAATTCGTATTTTCGAACAAGAAGATGGATTGTGTTTGTATTCTACCGTAGAAACAGATACACAGTTATAAATTTAGATGAAAAATGTTATAAGGGTCTTTTAGTCCTCAATTTCATCTGGACTTTTCTGGCGATTTTTATACAAATTTTGGACCATTTTTGTTGAGGGGTACAGAAATCGCCCGAAAACACCAAATGAAATCGAGGAAAGAGAGACCCTTATAGCATTCTTCTCCAAAATTTATAATTATGTTTCGGGTTTTGCACCAGATTTCAAACACTAGCCATCGTCTTGACCGAAAATATGAATTTCGGTCAATTTTTGTTGGGTGGTACGAAAATCACACGAAAAGGACATATGATATCGAGGACCAAGAGACCCTTATAACATTGTTCTCCTAAATTTATAATTGTCTGAAAAAACAAATTTCGGACTATTTTTGTTATGGGGTACAAAAATCTCCCGAAAAGTCTTGAAGAAATCGATGAGCAAGAGATCCTTATAGCATTCTTCTTCTAAATTTAAAACTGTATTTTGGGTTCTGCCTCAAATTTCATACACTAGCCGTCCTCTAGTCTTGAAATAGGGATTTCGATCAATTTTAGTCTAGTGGTATGAAAATCGCCCGAAAAGTCCTCATGAAATCGAGGACCGAGATACCCTTATAACATTCTTCTCCAAAATTTATAACTGTATTTCAGGTTCCGCGTCCCATTTCAAACACTAGCCATCGTCTAGTCTGAAAATACGGATTTCGGTCCATTTTTATCTAGTGGTACGAAAATCTCCCGAAAATTCCAGATGTAATGGAGGACTAGGAGACCCTTATAGCAATTTTTTCCAAAATTTATAATTGTGTTTTAGGTTTCGCGTCAAATTTCAAACAATAGCCCTCGTTTGGTTCGAAAATATAGATTTCGGTCCATTTTGGTCAAGTGGTATGAAAATCGTCCAGAAAGTCCATATGAAATCGAGGATCAGGAGACCCTTGTAACATTCTTCCCCAAAATTTATAACTGTATTTTGGGTTCCTGCGGCAGATTTCAAGCACTTCCTATTGTTTGGTCTGAAAATACAGATTTTGGTCCATTTTTGTCAAGGGGTACAAAAATTGCCCGAAAAGTCAAGATCAAATCGAGGAGAAGGAGATTCTTGTAGCATTCTTCTCCAAAATTTATTATTGTGTTTTGGGTTCTGAGTCAAATTTCAAACACTAGCCATTGTCTGGTCCAACAATACAGATTTCGGTCCATTTTTGTTTTGGGGTACGAAAATCGCCCAAAAAGTCTAGATGAAATCGAAGACCGATAAATCCTTATAACATTCTTCTTCTAATTTTATAACTGTGTACCAGGTTTCATGTCGGATTTCAACACTAGCCATTGTTTTGTTAGAAAATACGGATTTTGCTCCGTTTTAGACGACTGGTACGAAAATCACCTAAAAATACTAGATGAAATCGAGGACCGGGAGACCCTTATAGCATACTTCTCCTAAATATAAAATAGTGTTTCGGATTCCGGGTCAAATTTCAAACACTAGCCATCGTCTGGTCTAAAAATACAGATTTTGGTCAATTTTTGTCGAGGGGTATGAAAATCTCCTAAAAAGTCTAGATGAAATCGAGGACCGGGATACCCTTATAGCATTCTTCTCCAATATTTATAAATGTGTTTTGGGTTCCGCATCATATCTCAAACACTAGCTATCGTCTGGTCTGAAAATACGAATTTTGGTCAATTTTTGTCTGGTAGTACAAAAATCGTCAGAAAAGTCCAGATAAAATCAAGGACCGGAAGACCCTTATAGCATTCTTCTCCAAAATTTATTATTAAGTTTCGGGTTCCGCGTCAAATATCAAAAATTAGCCCTCGTTTGGTCCAAAAATACATATTTCGGTCCATTTTTTATAGGTGGTACGAAAATCACCCGAAAAATCCACATGAAATCGAGGACCTGAAGACTCTTTTAGCATTCTTCTCCTAAATATATAACAATGTTTTCGGTTTCGCGTCAGATATCAAACACTAGTCATCGTCTTGTCCGGAAATATAGATTTTGGTCCATTTTTTTTAGAGGTACGAAAATTGCACAAAAAGTTCAGATGAAATCGACGAATTAGAGACCCTTATAGCATTCTTCTTCTAAATTTATAACTGTGTATCGGGTTCTGCGTCAGATTATTGTTACAAGCCATCGTCTAGTTCGGAAAATACAAATATCGGTCCATTTTAGTCGGGGGGGG
>JBBPBT010000722.1:57359-67663 GCA_037974875.1 Cicer bijugum | reverse complement strand
CATTTAAAAAAAAAAAAGCTAAACTGAATCCAATTAAAACTTTTGAAGCAGAAGTTATGTCAACAAACCAAAAGCAGATATAATCATAATTACATGAGTTTATATATTCAACCCCATTTCAAACATTCAAAAAATTAAACTAGAACTACAACTACCAATGCATCTATAATATCAATCATTAAAAGAACTAAGACAAACATGGGAATTAGTGCATAATTGATTGAAATCAAACTCAAACCTTTTAGAGTTAAGTTTAAATTACCATCAAGAGATAATCTTTATTTAATCAATTAGATAATCCAATAAATAATCTTTTTGACTAAAATTCGGCCATTATTCTCTTTCCAAACTATTCAAATGCGTGCTATCTAAAATTACATAAAGTTTCATGCAAGGATTTTTAATTGAATATGTAAACCACATAGTTGAAACCATCATGTGAAAGAGCACTACAAACTCTCAACCAATCCAAAATTGCATACCAAAGAACATACAATCGAAAAATAGATGGTGTAAATTTTTTTATTTACCATAATTCGCAACACAGAAAAAAACTGTTGAACAAAATGTCATATTGTGCCAAGTTATCTTTTGTGAGCACTCTATCACTGAGTAACCTCCATGCAAATAATAAAACTTTTAAAGTACTTCATTATTTCAAATAAACTCGAATATGAGTGACCTCTACATCATCTGATGCTCAAATCCCCACGCCCACCTAAATGAAATATTTTCGTAGAAAGACATATCAACTAACAAAACACAACACTCCCTTAACAAATCATTTTCCCACACAAGCAACCGTTTTCTCCACCTCCACCAACCCTATTTTTTCACGTTCCAAACAAACCATATTCCATTTTATCAAATTTATCTTTTGTGAGCACTCTATCACTGAGTAACCTCCATGCAAATAATGGAATTTTTAAAGTGCCTCATTATTCCAAATAAACTCGAATATGAGTGACCTCTATTCCTCCTCATCATATGTAATTACTTTGTAAGCACTTTTGACAATGTACACCATCTGATGCTCAAATCCCCACGCCCACCTATATGAAATATTTTCGTACAAAGATACATCAACTAACAAAACACAACACTCCATTAACAAATCATTTTCCCACACAAACAACCGTTTTCTCCACCTCCACTCAACCCTCTTTTTTCATGTTCCAAACAAAACTTATTCCATTTTATCCAATTAACCTTATCCCCCCCGCCCCCCAAACACACTAGTTCAAACAACACCAGTAATGCCTTAATCATTCTATTCCACCTAATCATAAACCTTTTCAAAATCCACTTTAATCAACAACAACTTTGTCTTCATTCTTTTAGCCTCATCAATAATTTCGTTTGCTATCAAAATACCATCTAAAATTTGTCTCCCATCTCAGAACTTTAAAGTGTTCTCTATTAGGGTCATCCCTTAGAACTTGGGTGCCATGTGCAAAGTTTGAACTTGATGTCCTTTTCTTTAGACACATTCTTTATTCTTTTTATAAGTCTTATAATGAAAATGAATTTCATTATATTTGATGTGATATTTAGTCAATCCATTATTTTTTTATACATATTAATCAATTCATCTCATATCTCATGACTAAGATAATCAATTTCATTATTTAATGCAATTAACATGCTTTTGAATGACATCATGTCATCCAACAATCATCTCAACAAGAATTTTTTTTCTTCTGAGATAAAAGTTGGAATGAAAACACAATTTCATATCTCATATCTCATGACTAAGATAATGAATTTCATTATTTAATGCAATTAACATGCTTTTGAATGACAGCATGTCATCCAACAATCATCTCAACAAGAATTTTTTTTTTCTTCTGAGATAAAAGTTGGAATGAAAATACAATTTCGATTTTTTTCTCTAAGGACTAATTTTTAGTAATAAAAATACAAAAATATCTATTATTTTTGTGCACATATTCAACCATAAACAACCAATAATTTATGAATTTTGAATTCTTTTGATTAACATAAATTTTGAATTTTAATCCTAAGTATAAGAAAAAAAACATTAAACTACTTAAAACCTTAACATTTTTTAACTATATAATTTTGTTATAATATATACAACCAATTTTGATTCCCTAAAAATTTGAACTTAAAAAGTCGTTAGACCTTAAACATACTCAAAACCGCTACGCTTGTATATCTTTGATTAGAGTTTGAGTTTCATCATTTCTTCTTAAATTTTTATTAAAAAAAAAAATTTGAATTAACCATTTAAAAATAGGGTATAGAAAAAAAATGGGTCCTACTTTTTGAACCTTTCTGATTTGTATTTACTCGAGAAATCTTTCTCTATTTGTTACTCATTCTAGTTTGAATTCTTCTTTCACACTCGCAGACGCGCACTCTCTGGTCGTCATCATATCTTCTTTCTTATTTAATGTTATTGTTATTGTTATTGTTACAGTAATCATCATCATATCTCGCATAGTACTACAACATTACACGCTCTCACCCACCCAAAATTCTCATCATTCATCATCCTTCACCAAACCCTTTCCCTCTCCTCTTCATTCTCTCTTCAATACACTTTTGATCAAAACCATCATTACATTACAGTTACAGGTATATATTTATTTGTCTCTTTCTTTTCAACCCTTTTTCTTTTTTCTTTTTAATTACAATTATTTTTACTATTTTGTTTCTGGGTTTTTATTTTTTTACCCCCTCTTGTAAAATTTTGATTGATTGGTGTCTAAAGTTTCAATTTTTAATTTGATCATTTTTTTTTCAATTTTTTATTGTGGTTTTTTTTTGTTGCTATTTTAAGGGTGTTGTTTGGTTTGTGTGTTGTTGGGTAGATCTGTTTGATGTTTTTAAGGTTAGGGTTTTTGAATGGATGAATGGAACAGTTTGCTGTTAAGTCTGTACTTGTTTGTTTTGCTTCATTACTTAAAGGGGGCATGCAAATTTTTCAAATGTGAAGAAAGGTTGGTTTGGATTATCATATGTGGTTTGTACATTTGTCTTGTTCATGTGTTTATTCTTTCTATTTTACTTAATGCGTGAAATAATGTTTTGGTGTATGGTTTTGTTTGGGGTTTAAGGCTTTGTTTGGGAGTTTGGAGGGAGGGGAGTAGAGGGAAAAATTGAAAAATCTTTCAAATTTTTTAAACATAATGTTTTTGGAGATAATCATAGATGAATACTTATTATTAATATTCTTTTAATATTGAGAGTATTATAACAACATAGATTGAATTTGGAGAATTTATCGAACCCCTTCAAAATCCTTCTCCAATGCAATCACTAAGCCCTCCATTCTTTCGACTTCATCCTTTTTAATTTAAAGCCCTCCTAACTCACACCCTAAGGGTTTTTATTTTTATCCATACAACACTTTCAAGCTGGGAGACTAGCCTATATATGTATGAGATATTTGGCAATGTTTTACTCAGTTTTAAAAATTGGATTGATAACTGACTGGTTCGATCTTTGTTGTATCTAGTGTTGTCAATTGAGGATTGCGAAAAATAGTGCTTTGTTCAAATTCTGTTACACTATAGTGCTTATATAGCTCTGCTAGTGGCTATTTGACAACACTTTGTACAAAATAGTGTAATGCGAGTAATCACGAATTGTTCAATTTCCGGTATGCTATAGTATGTATTTTCAACACTGGTTGTACTGTAGTCTGGTTGAACCTCAATTGGTCAATTGTTTTTTTTAATACATTTGATTTATTTGTCATCCAGTTCAACTTACATTGAACCAATTTAACTATGATCCAAAGGTCTAACTCTCTGGTCTGGTTTTTTAGTTTACTTTTATGTCTTATTAATTTATGGTTGTTTGGTGTCTTGTCCTTCATTCATTTGTCTGATTAATAAGCTTATTGTAGTTTTGATTCCTATGAGTTAGTTTGTTTAGGCCACCATTTGTTGCTATGTAAGGCATGTTAAGAGGGTGGGTGCTTTCAGTTACAAGTTCATGTTCTTCTTTATAAGGGAAGGCTTCTTACACTATAATGGTTATGATCATGACTCCTGTCTTATTTGAAATAGAGACTACTGTCTTTCTGTGTTGAAATGTTGATCATCTTATGTTAGGTGGTGCATTAATTGGTATTTGATAAATGTTTATCTTGTGATGGGGAAACACTACTGTTACCTTGTGTTAATGTGATTTCTTTTTGAGGGATAAATTAAACACAGCCAATTGATAATTGTTTCTGGCTATAAATATTTACAGTACTAAACAATGGACCATGAAACTGAACCGTATGAATAGTTCTTATGAATGATGATTTCTGTTGGCTTTCATTAGATTTATTCTGTTTGCTTTCGTAAATTTTGACCGTTAACAGTTTCAAATTACATGTAAATTGTTGAATGTGTTTCAAAACCAAATTTGATAGCTGCCTCTAGAAAGTAAGTGTACATATTCCTCCCTGTAGGAATGCTGCTAACAGTTGATGATAGAATTGCCATAGAACGAAAGAGTTCATTGTTTGATTGTCACAAAAATAATCGGTTATTTTGAGAGAAATAAGTTGGAACGATAAATAGAATTTCTATCAATTTTTGTTCTTGATTGATTGTAATCTGATCATTTTGTTTTCTTTCACTAAGGGGCTTTTGGTGGTTGGATGTAAAACTATGGCGTCTAGTAATCCATTCTTTGATGATATAAGAAGCAGATCTGGGGTTGATCCTCCTCAAACTGAAGAGTCAACAGAAATTCCTGAACTCGTAAATGATCCTGTACAAACTGTTGTTAAACCTAATGGGACTGTTTCAAGCAGTGTTCGTGAGCTTTTAGAGTGCCCTGTGTGCTTGAATGCTATGTACCCTCCAATTCACCAGGTTGTTTTTTTCTTTCTTTTTCTATTTTGATGGTTCGTTTTTTATTTATTGACTCCTGAGATTGCTCGTGATTATAATTTACAAGGGTCGTTGTGCTTTTAACACTGATTTATTCTTGCATTGTACCATTTCCATTTTATGTTTCATGTTTTTGCAATGCCCCTTGTTTTTCTATTTAATTGAATTCTCAGAAATAGGATAAGCTTATATACGATAATTGACTTTCAAAATTAAAAAAATAGCTCAAAAGCGGTTCTAATTATGCCAGCCAAGAAGCTTATGGCCCGTTTGTTACAGATTAAAATATAAGTGTTTGTTTACCGTAATGAAAATCACTTTTCAATAAATTCATCTATGAAAAATGATATTTATGAAAGGCTTCTCAAAGCAGCTTATCATTCTTCACAGTATATAGAATTTTTTTCAGATTCTCATTTTCTAAAAAACTCTTAACAAATGGATGATCAACTCCTAAAAGTGATTATTTTTTAGAAAACTTGTGATGACTTTTGGTAGTGGTCTGTTCTTTCTAAGTCAGTTTTGTCAGAAACACCACTATTTGTTGTGTACATGTTTGTTAATATATTTCTAGTTAATTACTAACTAAGGACAAGATTGCATTTTATACCTAAAACTATTGATGCATCAGAAAGTAATATTTTCCAAGAGTATTGGTCAAAGATGATTTTCCAAATGTCTTGTGGCTGATATATGCCGAGTGAGATGATTGATAGTGTTTCTTTCAAATGAAAATGAATATATCCTACAAATTTGCAAGAAAGGACATTTTTATTTTACTAACATCTTTTGTTTTGTTGTTGATCATTGTTGCAGTGCTCGAATGGTCACACTTTATGCTCTGGTTGCAAGCCAAGAGTCCATGACCGGTGCCCTACTTGTCGGCATGAGCTTGGCAATATTCGGTGTCTAGCATTAGAGAAGGTGGCTGCATCTTTAGAACTTCCCTGCAAATATCAAGGTTTTGGGTGCATAGGCATATACCCGTATTATAGCAAGCTAAAACACGAGTCTCAATGTGCATTTCGACCTTATAACTGTCCGTATGCTGGTTCAGAATGTGCTGTCGTCGGTGATATACCTTACCTGGTGGCACACCTGAAAGATGATCACAAAGTGGACATGCATAGTGGTTGCACTTTTAATCATCGCTATGTAAAATCAAATCCGCAAGAAGTTGAAAATGCCACGTGGATGTTAACGGTATTGTTTAGCTGAACTTATTCTCTCTGCATTTTATTGACATTGCAAATTAACTACATGGGTGGTAGATAGTGTTATTTTTGTGCAACTGTATGTATTCATTAGTTGATCGGATACAAAATTTGAAGTAAACTAATCTCCCTTGTGGACCAGTTTGTTAAAGATTATAAAAAATGTGATTTTAGTATTCTGTATTATAGAAATTATTTGTTTTTGTTTATCATAATGAAAATAATTTGGTTTTGGAAAAAAAAAATGTCATTTATCAAAAACGATTTTACAAAGAAACAAGTAGTTTTCAGATTTTTGTTTTCAAATTCTCATTTTTTTTTAAATAATTAGTATCAGACGAATTAAAAAGTCCTAAACGTGATTTGTTTTTTTGAAAAGATTGTAACAAACGAGCCACACAAGGTAGTGAAACAAGAAAAGTAATCATATTTTAGTGTTGGAACATCTCAAAGTTGAGTTTGATATTATAAAATGCACTCTAACATACAATCTTGTCTTTGTACTGTAGATTTCTTATGCACTAAATGTGTTAACTGCTTTCTGGGATTCACTTTTGTTTCTTAGGTTTTTAGTTGCTTCGGTCAGTATTTTTGTCTACATTTTGAAGCTTTTCAACTGGGAATGGCTCCTGTCTACATAGCGTTTTTGCGGTTTATGGGTGACGATAACGAGGCAAAAAACTATACCTACAGTCTCGAGATCGGTGGAAATGGAAGGAAAATGACATGGCAAGGGGTGCCTAGAACCATTAGAGATAGTCATCGCAAAGTCCGTGAAAGTTTTGACGGTCTCATCATTCAGAGGAACATGGCTCTCTTCTTTTCCGGCGGCGATAAGAAGGAATTGAAATTACGAGTTACCGGGAGGATTTGGAAAGAACAATGATTGTTAAGTTCTTTGCTTCATCTAGCTATTATATTAAACAGAATAGGTTAGTGGACTTAATTATTTCTTGTAGTGGTATGAATCTTCATGTATTGCATTTTGTAATTTAGGAGGCAACATCTCTTTGCTTACCTTAAATTAAATACATGGACATTGAAGGTGTAATTTAATGCTATGATTTTTTTTAATACAGATGTAGAACCTTAGTGTGTGCCTAATATTAACTTTCTTTTGAATCTTTTGATTTTGTTTCTTGCATTGCATAGGAAAAGGGTCCAAAACACTCTTGTTGGAAAAAGGTCCAAAAAAAGCTTTGTAAAACAGAATAAATATTCAATACTACTACTACTACTATATAGTTTGAATAAATAGTTTGAGATAAATATCAAGCAAATATAAAGATTTATTTGAAATTGCAAAATAAGTATGTGAATAATATTTTTCTAAACTATGAAGCTTATATAGAAAAAGTTTATAAATGGTGATATATGAACAAGTCAAATTAATTCTGTACTCTGATTGTTTTAACGTCACCAATTATAAATAAGTTTTTTTTAGAGCTCCAGAAAATAAGGATTGTTACTTGGTCCAAAAGTACTATATATTAGTCGAATTAAATGCTAATATACCTTGCTAATTATTTGTTGTGTAATATCATTTGTTGTTAATTCATTAGACATGTGTATTTCTTTAGAACAGGGTCAAGTATGTATTTTGATATTTTAGAGATGCAAGTTATTTGTTTAATTCTCATAATGGTATAAATCACAAACAAAATATTATTTACAACAACAACTTCAACAAATGATGAGAACATTTTAGCGCTACATGAAACAAGTCATGAAGGTGTTTTTGTTGAAGTTTGTGATTCATCAAATACAAGATATATTTGTGTGTTTTCTTCTAGAAAAGACAATTGCAATGATTTTATGGAAATAATATCATATGCACTTCTATTTTAAAAAAGAGAGAAAGAAAAAAACCATTTTACAAAGTCACCCGTCAATCAAATATATGATGTATCTTATTTTTCTTCTTCAATAGTATTCTAAAATTTTGAGTGTTTCTCGAATTCAATAGTCGCCATTAAATTTTATTTTAAAATAAGAAAAAAATTGGGAAACCCTTAAAAGATAGTATTTGAAATTAAATTTTGAGTTCGGGAATCGATAATGCGTAGAAAAGATATTAACACCCTAAAACATCTATTAAAATACAGTTAACTATAATTAATGTTAATTTAAATATATATATATATATATATATTTATTTCTCTTTTTTGAAAATACAAATAGAATGTTGTTATTATGAAAATTATCTAGAAATAAAAGTATTTAAAATATAGAGAAGAAAAAAGATTTTTCTTTTATTATTATATTTGACAAGAGTACGATCTTGCTCCTACGTATCTCTCGGTGCAATGGAACAATCAAAACTACATAGTTCTTGGATAGAAAATGCAAATGTGTTGATTGTTTTTAAAGAACATGTATTTGGTTGCAATAAAATGATTGGATACAAATAAATTGTTGATTTAATGAAAGAAAATAATATATTGTCTGATAAATTGATTTTGATGAGAATGTATAGTTATTTATTTGGATTTGGTTAAGAAAGTTTAATATCACCAAGTTGTCACAATTCAGGCATCTTAAACTATCACTGACAAGATGTCGTATCTCAGTCGGTCTTATTTTATTAAAATGATAATTATTATGTAGAGCTTAAAATCGTCAAGTTGTCGCAACTCAGACTTCTTAAAACTAATTTTGGCAAAGTGTAATATTTCAACCAATCTTTTTAGTCACATTGAGTTTGAATAACATGAATTTTAATTTTACTAAAGACGATAATGATAAACTAAGAATGAATTTCAAATATCTATAATTTCAATAGTGATTGATGTTGGTTGTACTTAGCCCATAATTTAATAAAAGAATGAAATGACATATATTATAACACAAAAGAATAAAATTGAAAGAATTGAATAAAACTATTAACAAAACTAAAATGCTTATTTTTGGTACAACAAAATTTAAATTAAAGGTATAACACTAAACAAAACTATTAAATTGTTACAGAGATGAGTTTATAAATAGTTACTGCACAAGTTGAATATTTGTTATACTCCTTGAATTGCTCTTGTTGTATTTGGTTTTTGTTTTGAGTTGGTGTATTCTTCCTTAACTCATTTCATACTTCATTTATCTTCCTAAAAAGGGTTAGAAAGATGGGGTGTGCAACGAAAAAGCAAGGAGACTGAAAAGATGGAAGACAATGCACAAATGGAGCCAGAGGATACCTATAGAGGCAGAAACGAAACCAATTAATACCACCAGATGCATAACCAAAATCAGAGTCAGAACCAGAAGATACCACCAGAGGTAGAACCAAATGATACTATGAGAGGCAGAAATGGAGGCAACAACTAAAAAAATATTTTCTAATTTGGTTGAACAAAATTGGGGAACTACAACTTCAACAATGTTTTATCCTATTGGGTTTTCTTGATAAAGTTTTAAATGAGGCAATTTCTTCACAAAGATGTTGTAATTTTTTTCCTGCACTCGAGATTTTTTCCACTGGGGTTTTCTTAGTAAGATTTTAATGAGGCACATCATCAATGAAAATCCAAGAGAGTAATTTACTAGATAGATCTCACAAATAACTTTATATAACTAATTACATTTTAATAATTAGTTGTTTATTTTTATATTGAAGCGAGTTAGTAATTAATTGAGAGAGAAATAATATGAGAAAATGTTGCTATACAAACACTCAAATTTTAACCACTCCAAAATGTCTCTCTTATGATATGTTCAATTTAATTTTTTTTTTACTTTTATCAGTACACTGACAAATTAACCTTACAAAAAACACATCTTGTGTTAATTCGTGATCAACACAATTATTCCCTATATTAATTAAAGCCGGTCATACATAATTGAAATATTTAAAAGTTTGTTTGTATTAAAATAAGTTAATAATGGTAATATAGTAAATAAAATAGTTAAATTTTGATTGTCATAAAAAAATCTTTGATTCGATTAACACCAAAAATAAAAAATGGTAAAGAAGTAAAATTGGGGGTGTTTGGATTTTTTTAGAACAAATTAAAAAGAGAGTTAAACAATCAATCCATTGTCTTAGGATTTCGACTTGCAATTTCAAATGAACAACTTTTCTTTTTATATTGGATAAAATAGCTTATCAAAAACATAATAGAATAAAAATAAAAATTATTAGACAAAATACCTATTAAAAATCACAAAATTCAAACTATAAAAAGTGTATTTAAATATATTGATTTTTATTATTATTATTATTATTATTATTATTATTATT
>JBBPBT010000722.1:36612-56586 GCA_037974875.1 Cicer bijugum | reverse complement strand
AAAAAGATATTCAAAAGACACAAAAATTATTAAATAAATATTTTTCTCGTAACTAATTGATACATGAATGATCATCTTTCAAGTAATTGATTAATAACAAATATTTATCATCTATATGACTTTTACGATAAATTATATTTCATGTATTCTAATTTTTTTCATTTATATCAAGATATTCAAGAGACTTAGTATTCATGATTCTATTCTTGTTTATTTGATTATATTGATATTTTGATTGCTTAAATTGAATTTCAATAGGATTGATTAAATTTATTTGATAGAATTTGGTTTCGGTTTCTAATTTAATTGAATTATAATTTTGCGACGCTTGATCGTTAATTATAATATTTTGATGATTGTGATGCTTAATCCAATCAAAGAAACCAAGTTCACATAGGATTGATTACGCTTGTTTGATATATTCTATAGTCGAATAAGAATAGAATCATAAATTAGAAATCAAACTCATTGATAAAATCTGTGATAGATCTGAAACTCGAATAAGTGGATTAATCGTTTTGCTCATCTGTTAAATAAAAAAATTCTAAAATACCCCTTTTTAATTTCAATTTTCAATTCTGTTATTATTATTATATCAGAAGTCCTTGTGAAACGATTTGAGTTATTACCTCTATTTACATTTTATCAATTGTATTTGACCTGTGTGCGACAACGGATCAAATTGGCGCCGTTGCCAGGGACTCTCTGATAATAATATTAACCTTGTTTTTAGGTGTCTGTCTCGGATTGCTCCAAAATTTCGCAAGAAAATCATAAAAAATTCAAGGAACAAGACTCTGTATAAGTTCCTTATACAAAAACGACGGTCAAAATCCCAAATTTCTTCATTTAGACCTTTTTTTTTTTTTTAATTTTTCATATTCTCCTAAAATTCCAAAAAAATTTGCGTTGCCTTTATTTGATTTTTAGAAATTTTTGGTGGTATTTTTATACTTTTGGATTTTATTTTTCACTTCAATTTTAGCATTCAGGACATTGTTGGAATTTTCAGAATTATTATTTTGTATTGCATTGTTATGATGATGCATGACTAGGGCTAGTTCTGCGAATCTTCATTCTCTTGAACTTGAAATAGATAGGACATTTCATTTACGTCGTAGACTTAATAGAGCTGCTAGTGTTAACGAGTTAGAGTCAGATACTGAAATTGATAACTTGTTGCAAAATATAGCTGATGCAAATAATAGAACCTTAAGACAACTTGCTGCACCTAATGTCAATTGTAATGCATTATGTATCACATATCCTGAAGTTACTGTACCATTTAAACTTAAATCTGGTTGAATACACTTGCTTCCAAAGTTTAATGGTCTTGCAGGTGAGGATCCCCACAAACACTTGAAGGAATTCCATATTGTGTGTTCTACCATGAATCCTCCAGGAGTCACAGAAGACCATATTAAGCTGAGAGCCTTCCCATTTTCACTCCAAGATGCTGTCAAGGACTGGTTATACTACCTTCAACCAGGTTCTGTTACAAGTTGGAATTATCTCAAGATATTGTTTCTAGAAAAATTCTTCCCTACCTCAAGAGTTGCTTCAATTAGATAAGAAATATGTGGTATCAGACATATTGACAAGGAATCATTACATGAGTATTGGGAGAGATTCAAGAAATTAGTGTCAAGCTGTCCTCATCACCAAATTTTTGAACAATTGCTCATCCAATATTTTTATGAAGGCTTGCTATCTATGGATAGAAGCATTTTGGATGCTGCTAGTGGGGGAGCACTTGTCGATAAGACTCCAGAAGCAGCAAGGGCTTTGATTGAGAACATGTCCATTAATTCTCAATAGTTTACGACTAGAAGCAAATCAATGGTGTTGACAAAGGGTGTGAATGAAATTCAAGCATCTTCCTATATGAATTTAGAAGGAACAATTGATGAGCTTACATCTCTAGTAAAAATTGGCAATAGGTAAAACCCAAGCAGTTGTCTGTGGTATTTGCACTTCTCCAGAGCATTCTTCAGATTCATATCCTACATTGCAAGAAGACCCAATTGCTGATGCTCCTCAAGCATATGCAGCAAATATATACAATCCTCAAGCCAACTATGATCCATCATCTAACAGGTACAATCCTAGTTGGAGAAACCATCCCAACATAAGATGGGGGGAATTCGTCTGCACAACAACAACCTAGGAAGCAACAACAAAATATTCCTTAACAGCAAAATACTGCACCTTCATTAGAGGACCTCGTTAAACAGATGGCTGACCAGAATCTCCAATTTCAACAACGAACAGATTCCACCATTCAAAATTTGGAAACAAAGATTGGTCAGATAGCCACTTCAATCAATCAGGTACAGACTCAAGGGTCAAACCAATTGCCTGCACAGTCAGTAGTAAATCCAAATGCTCCCAATGTCAGTTCAATTACATTGAGGTTTGGGAAAGGTGTTGAAATACCAAAGGTACCTGAAACTGTAGAAAAAAATAACAAAGTTGTCGAGGATACTTCGATATCTGAAACTGTTGATGTTGAGCAAAATATACCACTTCCTTTTCCTCAAAGGGCAATGAAGACTAAGAAAATGGACGAGGCAAATAGGGACAACGAGATCTTGGATACATTTAGGAAGGTGGAAGTGAACATTCTCCTTCTTGAAGCAATTAAACAGATTCCAAGATATGCAAAATTTATAAAATATTTGTGCACACACAAGAGAAGGTTAAAAGGTAATGAAAGAGTAAACATGGGGTGAAATGTTTCAGCCCTCATTCAGCCCATGCCTCAGAAATGTAAAGATTCAGGAACTTTTTCCATTCCATGTACCATAGGCAATAGTCAATTTAAAAATGCTATGTTAGATTTAGGAGCTTCCATTAGTGTTATGCCTACATCTATTTTTAACTCTCTTGATCTTGGACCTTTACAAAGTACAGGTGTTGCCATTCAATTGGCGAACAGGAGCAATACTCGTCCCGCTGGACATGTGGAGGATGTACTTGTTCGAGCTAATGAATTGATATTTCCTGCAGATTTTTACATTCTAGACATGGAGGGAGAAAATAAGTCCAACAGGGCGCCTATCATCTTAGGCAGACCAATTTTGAAAACTTCTAGAACAAAAATTGATGTGCATGCTGGAACTCTATCCATGGAATTTAGTGATAGCATTGTAAAATTTAACATCTTTGATGCTATGAAACACCCCGTGGAAGAGCATTCTATTTTTCAAATTTAATTGCTTGCTGATTTGGTTGATGACACTTACCTAGATATGTTTGCCACTGATTTTCCTTCATTGTTTGGATTTGATGATACTTATACTTGTGAACTTTGTACAGATACTCAATTGTGCTCTGTATGTGCTGAGATCGAACACTACAAGAAAAACTTAAATTTGTGGCCAACTTTATAAATATTTTGTGGCCGAATAAAACCCTCACAAATTAGTGACTGAAAAAGCCCTCACAAAGGCCAAAATTGAAATTGGTCTTTATTTGTGGCTGAAAAAGCCCTCACAAATTTTTAAATATTTAACTGGATTTTGTGGCTGCCTAAGCCCTCACAAAATCACAACATTGTGATTTTGTGAGGGCTTAGGCAGCCACAAAATCCAGTTAAATATTTAAGGAGTTTGTGAGGGCTTTTACAGCCACAAAAAATGCATTTGTGAGGGCCAAATCCGTCACAAAGGAGTGACGTGATCAGTGACATTTGTGGCTGCAAAGGCTGCCACAAAGGAATGACCACGTGGAATTTGTGGTTGCAAAGGCCGCCACAAAGGATTGAGCACGTGAAATTTGTGGCTGCAAAGGCTGCCACAAATGCTCAAGCAACACTATATATATTTCTCCCCCTCCTACTTCATTTTTTCACATCCAACTTCTCTCTAAAACCTCATTCTAACTATTCTCTCCTCCTTCTCTCTACACAAAATTACTCTTAAGCTTCATTTAAATATAATTATAATTATTAATTTAAATATTTAAATATTTTATTATTAATAATTTAAATATTTTTTATTAATTTAAATATTTTATTATTAATATTTTATTTTTTAAATTAATATTTAATGTAATTATTAATCTTTATTTTCAATTTAAATATTTTATTTTAAATTTTTAATTATATTAAGATTAGTTTATTATATATTACATTTAATTTATAATTACATTATATTTTAAATTTAATTTAAATTTTAATTTAATTATAATTTAAATTTTAATATTATAATTATATTAATTTATTATATATAATATTATAATAAACTATTAATTTTGAATTTAAAAATTAATTTATTAAATACGAATTATTTTATGGCGGCCTAAGCCCTCACAAAATATATTAATTTTTAATTACATTGGCATTTGTGGCGGCCAAAAGCCCTCACAAAGGTCCAGTCAGCAAATTCAGCATGTCCTTTGTAGCGGCCTATGCCCTCACAAAGGCAGACTTTTGTGGCTACAAAAGCCCTCACAAATGTCTGTCTTTTGTGGCTGCAAAAGCCCTCACAAATGCCAACCTATTTCAGGCACTTTGTGGCTGCAGAAGCCCTCACAAAATTTTGTGACCAGCTTCTTTGTGGTTGCCAAAAGCCCTCACAAAATCCACATTTGTGGCTGTTTTTTCCCCTTTGTGAGGGCTTTTGGACCTCACAAAATTCATGTTTTCTTGTAGTGGAAGCTACCTTGCAAGTTGATCATTGTACTAATATTGATATTTCTACTAACATAATTGATTTTGCAGACTTTTCTTCGGCCACTGGTGTTGTACCTTCCATTGAACAACCACCGACAATAGAGCTTAAACCACTTCCTGAACATTTGAAATATGCTTATTTAGAAGGAAATGGCAAGTTACTTGTGATTATTTCAGCCAAACTTGAAGATGAACAAGAACATAAGCTGTTGCAGATTTTGAGAAAACGCAAGAAGGCAATCGGATGGACCTTGGCTGATATTCCTGGTATTAGCCCATCCATGTGTATACATTGGATACTACTAGAGGACGGGGTAAAATTAGTTAGGCAGATCCAAAGGCGACTTAACCTGTTAATTTTGGATGTTGTAAAAAAAGAAGTGACCAAGCTCTTGCAAGCAGGCATTATATACCCCATCTCTGATAGTCAATGGGTGAGTCCAGTGCAGGTAGTCCCAAAGAAAACTGGACTCACAGTGGTTAAAAATGAAAATAATGAACTTATCCCAACACGAGTGCAGAACAGCTGGAGAGTATGCATCGATTACAGGAGACTAAACCAAGCAACTAGAAAATATCATTTTCCTTTACCATTCATTGATTAGATGCTTGAGCGTTTGGCTGGTAAGTCACATTATTGTTTTCTTGATGGTTTTTCTAGTTATTTTTAGATCCATATTGCACCAGAGGACCAAGAAAAGACTTCATTCACTTGTCCTTTTGGCACATTTGCCTATAGGAGGATGCCCTTTGGCCTATGCAATGCTCCTGGCACTTTCCAACGCTGCATGATCAATATTTTCTCTGACTTGATAGAAAATTGTATTGAAGTTTTCATGGATGATTTTATTGTGTATGGTTCCTCATTTGATGCATGCTTGAACAATTTAGATAGAGTTTTGCATAGATGTATTGAAACTAACCTTGTGTTGAATTACGAAAAATGCCTTTTTTTGGTTGAACATGGCATGGTTTTGGGACATGTGATCTCTAAAAATGGGATTGAAGTGGATCCTGCCAAAATTAATTTGATTTCTAATTTGTCTTATCCATCTTGCATCCGCGAGATTCGTTCTTTTCTAGGCCATGCAGGTTTTTACAGGCGATTTATCAAGGATTTCAACAAGATGTCTCTTCCACTGTCGAATTTGCTGCAAAAAGATGTCAGTTTCACCTTTGATGACAAATGCAAGAAGGCGTTTGATTTCTTAAAGGCAACACTAACCTCTACTCCCATAATTCAGCCACCCAATTGGACCCTCCCTTTTGAGATTATGTGTGATGCATCTAACTAAGTCGTGGGAGCAGTCCTTGCACAAAGGGTTGGTAAGCCTGCCCATGTTATTTATTATGCTTCTATAACTTTAGATTTTGCACAGGCTAATTATACTACCGCTGAAAAGGAACTTTCAGCTATTGTTTTTGCACTTGATAAGTTTAGATCATATTTGTTAGTTTCAAAGGTAGTTGTTTTTACTGACCATGCAGCTTTGAAGTTCTTGTTGAAGAAACTAGAAGCAAAACCAAGATTGATCTGGTGGATGTTGTTACTCCAAGAATTTGATTTAGAGATTAAAGATAATAGTGGAGCTGAAAATTTGGTGGCAGATCATTTGAGTAGAATAGAAATGGATGAGGACCCCATCCCCATTCAAGATGACTTCCTTGATGAGCAATTGCTACAGTTGCATGTGCTAATTCCTTGGTTTGCTGATTTAGTTAATTATCTAGTTGCTGAAGTCTTTCCTGTAGATGCATCCCGAACACAAATACACAAACTTAAAAGTGATTCCAAATAATATGTGTGGGATGATCCATATTTGTGGAAATTCTGTAGTGACCAGGTGATAAGGCGATGTGTTTCCCACCATGAGGCTCAATCCACTCTTTATTTTTGTCATGCCTCTCCAACTGGAGGACATTTTGGTCCTCAACAGATAGAAAGAAAAGTCTTAGACTCGGGTTTCTTTTGACCCACTTTGTTTAAAGATGCTTTTGAGACTTACGAAACTTGTGAACAATGCCAAATAGCAGGAACATCAATCACTCGTAGGAGTGAGATGCCTCAACAACCTATGCTTTTCTGTGAAGTATTTGATGTGTGGGGCATTGACTTTATGGGCCCTTTCCCTGTATCTTTTGGTTATGTCCATATTTTACTAGTTGTTGATTATGTTTCGAAGTGGGTAGAAGCAATACCCACTAGGACCAATGATTCTAAAGTTGTTGCAGGTTTTATCATATCAAATATTTTTTGCAGGTTTGGAATACCCCGAGCCATCGTAAGTGATCAAGGCACTCATTTTTGCAACTGCACCATGGATGTTTTTCTTCGGAAGTATGGGGTTGTGCATAGAGTTTCTACACCTTATCATCCCCAGACTAATGAGCAAGCTGAAGTCTCAAATAGGGAAATCAAACAGATCTTAGAAAAGATGGTGCAGCCAAACAGGAAAGATTGGAGTCACCGACTTGAAGAAGCTCTTTGGGCTCATAGAACAACCTACATAACACCAATAGGAATGTCCCCTTATTGACTTGTGTTTGGTAAGGCATGCCACCTCCCAGTAGAAATAAAGGACCGTGCTTATTGGGCAGTCAAGAGTTGTAACCTTGAGATGGAGAAAGCAGGTTTGGAGAGAAAGCTTCAATTACAACAACTTGAAGAGCTTATACTCGAAGTTTTCGAGAACTCTCGCATCTATAAGGAGAAAACTAAGTACTTTCATGATAAGATGATTTCTAGGAAGAAATTTTCCATTGGCCAAAAAGTTTTATTTTTCAACTCCCGTTTGAAAATTATGACTGGGAAACTTCGATCGAAGTGGATTGGCCCTTTTGTTGTTACTAACATTTTTCCTCATGGTGTTGTGGAAATAAAAAGTGAAAACACTGAAAAAATGTTCAAAGTAAATGGACAACGCCTCAAACTATTCCATGAGAACCTTGTGCTTGAAGATTCTACCATAGAAGAACTCTCCTTGGCACAACCCACCTACACTGAAGTTTAAACAGGGAGATCCCTTTTCTTACTCGTATTTTATACTTGTTACTTTCATTGAGGATAATGTGTAATTTAAGTGTGGGGGTATTATTTAGGATTCTATTTGTTATAATTTTAATTATTATAATTCCAAAAAAAATAATAAATAAATAAATAAATAATAATAAAATAATGGACATTGCATTGCATGCTTTTCATCAGATTTTATGGTTGTAAATGTTGAGAGTTTGTTTGGATTGGCATGATTAGATAGTATTTTTGCATTCTTGGTAAAATAAATTGGATAAAAATGCTAAATTATGAATCATTTGTGATAAGTCATTAACATTTGTGAGATTTTTTAGCCTTATTATGAATGGAATACATTTTTCCATCCTTTTTTTTTTCTTGTGTGTTATCTCACTCATGATTGCTAGTTACGCCATAATTTGAATTGACTCTTATCCGCATGCATATATTGAAATGATCTAAGCATTTGTTTCTAATTAAGCTACCAGCCAAATAAGCCTACCCTACAATTATCCATTTGTTTAACAAAGAGAGTATGAAAATAAAAGTTAATGATGTTTTGTTGAGTCACTTAATGTTGTTTCTCTCTCTTCATCAGTACTCCTTTACCCTCTTTGATTTTCAGCCCTAGTCTCCTTAGGATTATCTCACCCTTACATTGGCCACATTACAACCTAAATAAAGACCTTTTGATCATTATCTGCATGTGTTCCCAATATAGATTATAGAGGCTTGTCAAGCCTGTGGTAGTGCTAACTTTCATGATGTATTTGGAGTGTAAACAGTAGCTCAAATACTTTGAGAGAATTTTATATCCCGAGAGGACTCTATCACTTATAATCCATATTTTAGTTAACTTGTCCTCTTGTTTTCCTTGGTTGTGATAACAAAACTATTCATAATTGCCTTAAGCTTGAAATATTTTTCTCTCTCACCACTTGCATTCATAAAAATATTTGGAATCACATGCATTGTTTTGCTCGGAGTGCAAAAGTTTAAGTGTGGGGGAATTTGATCATAGCATTTGGGCACATGTTTTTAAGTTTTTAGTTTGGTATTTTAAAAGCTACGTATAGCTTAGATTAATATTTTTAGCTTGTTTCTAAACTTTAGGTCGAATTTGAATTATAATTTTATTATTTGTATTTTAATTTTATTATTTACATTTTGACTCTTTCTCGCTGTGTAGGTCATAACTTGAGCTCTGAATATCGGATTGACACATATGAGTAGGCGTTGGAAAGATAAAAATTTGATCTACAACTTCTGTGTTGGAAGGAAAGACCAATTCCGAACTTTACTGGGCAGAAATTGCAAATATCTTAATATGAATGTTTGTAATAATTTTAATTAGTGGACCACTTGTTTTTAAACCCTAAACCCTAAAGTCCAATATCAAGTACTATATATTGAAATTTTTGTTTCTTTTCTAAGGATGGAAAAATTAGGATTCAAATTGCTACAAGAAATAAATAGTGTTATTTTAATTTTATGGAAGGCTAATTTTATAAGATTAATCCACGAGTTCAAAGTTTCATTAACACCTTGAGATTCAGGTTACACTGTCAATTTCTATTCATGATTCTATTCTTGTTTATTTGATTATATTGATATTTTGATTGCTTAAATTGAATTTCAATAGGATTGATTAAATTTATTTGATAGAATTTGGTTTCGATTTCTAATTTAATTGAATTATAATTTTGCGACGCTTGATCGTTAATTATAATATTTTGATGATTTTGATGCTTAATCCAATCAATGAAACCAAATTCATATAGGATTGATTACGCTTTTTTGATCAATTCTATAGTCAAATAAGAATAGAATCATAAATTAGAAATTAAACTAATTGATAAAATCTGTGATAGGTCTGAAACTCGAATAAGTGGATTAATCGTTTTACTCATTTGTTAAATAAATTTTTTTAAAAAAATCCCTTTTTAATTTCAATTTTCAATTTGGTTATTATTGTTATATATCAGAAGTCCTTGTGAAACAATTTGAGTTATTATCTCTATTTACATTTTATCAATTGTATTTCGTAAAGTCTTCTTTCCCAATCATATATTTTTCATGCCTAAAGTTAGAAACCAAGACTTTGCTTAAAGAATCTGAATCAAATTCTAATTGAATCAATTGATAGAAAGCTCACGAATATAAATCATATGACAAAGTATTGTTAACAAATATTGATACTAAATATAAATCATATGACAAAGTATTGTTAACAAATATTGATACAAAGTATTGAAGTGATAAAAATGAAGAAACAATTAGAGATTATTAGAATAGTATCACTTTACTTATTCTAAAGTATCAAACAATTAAAGTTCTTATTTTCACTCAAAATTTATGTTTACGTTCTCATTTACAATAATAAGGTATTCAAATATGTTGATATCTAATTAATCTTAGCACAAAGCAATATAAATCTGATTATGTAAGTCCAAAGGAAAGCAATGCAACTGTTTTATTTCATTTCATAAGATTTGAATACAAATTTGAATCCAAAAAATGATATAGTTATCCTTTCTAATCAATTATTTTCATCCAAACATGAGTATTTCATAATTTCATAAAATAATTGATTGTTTCACAATATGCCATTACTCAATTTGTAAATTATTAATTGTTGGATTAAGAATTTTATTGATGGAGGCTAGGTGGAATTAATTACTACAAGTACACCAATTTACAAGACAATCAGGAATCATTGGGGGTGGACACTTATAGTTTTGTTTGATACAATCATCACTTGTGGCACATGGATATTGGAAGACTCTGTTCACTACCTTGGCTTGTGTTTCCATAAGTATATCTACATACACAAATATTATATGAACATAAATAAGAATACGTATGCAACAATTAAAGGATTGCAAAATAAACTAGAATAAGTAAAAATCAAAATTCATAATTAAAAAAATAAAATAAAAATCCAAAGATACTACACACAAAAAATTCCTCATTGGATTTAGACCTGATGATATGATAAAAAAAGCCAACAAGAATGCCATTGCTAGAGAATAATATCTAGTAGTCTCCATTTTTTGATAGAATTTTGTTTAAACATATGCTTCTATATATAGCCATTAGTGATGTATTTCTTATGACTCCATAACTTTTTTAACATATCATTTTGTTCACCCCTCTTTCCAAAATATTCTGAAGTTTCCAAAATTTTGAAATAACAATTTCCATAATTTTCAAAACTTTTAAAGAATTAGAAACATCTGAAATACAATATTTTTGAAATAAGAAAATTTTGATACTTCCTATATTTATATACTTTGAAACTTTTCAAATTTGAAAACTTTTGAAACTTTCCAAATTTGAAAACTTTTGAAAATTTCCAGATTTGAAAACTTTTGAAACTTTCCAAATTTAAACTCTGGAGTTCTAACTCCAAGTCACCTAGTAATTCCCCACCCAAATACCTCCAAGGTCTAACAATCTTGCCTTAAGGCTCAACAGTAGACGGTCAAGATCAAGCTCATTCAATTGTACTTCCCTAACATCACTAGGCTTTTTAGTCTCATTCAATTGTACTTCTCCCTCATTGTTTTAGGTTACTTACTCCATTAAGAGAACCATCATTGACACATGTCGAATTCATCACTATTCAATTAAACAAAATATGCATTTCATAATATTCATCAACGTGGTAACATCATAAGTCAACAAGTACATATCATCAATGCATATTTCCATAGTCGTTGTAGACACCTAATTTTGTCCGCCACTTTTAAAGTTTTATGAAATATAATAGATATATAATTAAAAAAAATAATAAATAATAATAAAAAAATAAAAGAAATAATAAAAATAAACAATTAGGCTGTTGACACCTAATTTTGTCCGATTTTTTTTTATTAGAAAAGGAAATAATAATAATAATAATGACAATAATAATAAATGTATAAATATATGTGAAGAAATATGAAAAATAAAATTAAATAATTAGGGATATAAGCTTTAAACAATCACAAGTGTTTTCGGTTCTTGTTTGCCTCTAATTCTTGTTCAGATTCTTCTCTAAAATATAAAAATAAATAAATAAATAAATAAAGGAAACTGAAAAGAAATGAATTGATTGTCATAAAAATTGATGCAATGATTATCAAAATAAATGAAAAAAAAACATAAAAGAAATTGATTGATAGTCATAAAAATCAGAATAATGGTAATCAATTGAATAGAAAAGAAAACCGAAGAAATGAATCAATGACAATAAGAATCGGTATAACTGTGGTCAATTAAAAGAAAAGAAACCGAAAAATAGATTAATAGTAATCAATTGACAATTATTCTTTTGTCTTTTGAAATCTACACCAAAAAATCTATAAATAGTCTGCCACAAGAGCACAAAGGGGAGCACAATTGGAAAGACAAACTGAGAGTACAAAAAAAATAGAGAGAATAGAGAGATTAGTTAGCAAAAGAGAAGGAGAGAATCTGATCTTGAAGTAATCAGTCTAGTAAGGTACCATTTTCTTATTCTTTTCTCTAGTCTGCTTATTAGTTTTTTCTTATTTTACATCTTTGTTTTTTAATATATATTTTTTTTCTCTTTCTATTTTTTTTTCTTTTATAAAAATAAACTCATATGTTAAGCTGTCATTTTATTTTTTAAATTGTTTAATCCTAAAAATTGTCTTCTTTGTAATATAAAATAATAAAAAATATAACTAGTTGAAGTCTATAGATCAAGAAAATAAATTTTGTCATATTGTAATTTAATAAAAAAATTCATAATACGTCTTTATCAAATAAAAAAAAATTTATAACGGATAAATGTTTTTACCCTTAAGATTAGAATTAATGGTTGTTGCCGCCGGATGAAATTCATCCTCGCTCGCTACACCATATTATTTACTTTCAATCGTTGGTGACCTTTGTGTCGCGACAGATCCGACAACGTACGAGCAAATTATTTAACAGATTATTTCACTGTCGTGTCCATTTGTCTCGTTCACAAACCGCCACGCTACGAAAATTTTTTTCTTAAAAAAAACTAATTTCTTTTTTTTTTCTCGCTAAAATAGACAAATATTATTTATTATTATTATTTTTATTATATTTATCATTATTATTATTATTATTACATTTCTATTTTTTTAATACGCATATAAATAAAAATAATAATAAAATCGGTCAACACACAAATATTTTCTACCCAAGAACTACGTGTGTTTTGATTTCCCTATTTCACCTAGGGATACATAGGAGCAAGGTCTTCCCCTTGTCAAACCAAATTAATAAAAAAATTATATTTTTCTTCTATCATTAATGTAAATAATTTAATTTTTTTATTATTCTTTTTGGGGTAAAAATAAATAAATAAATAAATAAATAAATAGTTTGTATATAATTAATTATAGGGTAACCGTTTTAACGGACGTTGTAGGGTGATAATACTTCTCTACTCGTAATCGACTCCCGAATCCAAATTTTTGGTTGAAAAATATTATTTTAGGTTTTATCCAATTTTTCCTTTAATAAAATTAAAATTGGTGGCGACTCCTTTTTCGCGGACAAACCGGACGCGACAGCTGGCGACTCCACTGGGGACTTTTGAGAGTCAAGCCCAATCTAATTAATTATATATAGTTATTTTATTATTTATTATTTTATTTATATTACCCCTATTATTATTTTTTTTTATTTTGTTATAATGTGAATATAATTATATGTGTTTTGTCAATTTATTTTTATCGTGATTTTTTTATCTTATTTATTTTTCTATACACTACCCTAACACAACTCACACACTTATGAGTGAGCTCTATACCCGGGCTGAGTGCAAACCTAAGATAAGTTAGAGACTGTGTAATGATAATCTTCTGGATGTACATCTTGTTTGGTTGTCATGAAAGTCTCACCTAGAGTTGACCTTTTCTAGAATATTGCCATTTTAATAGTTTACCTATTAACTGGTTTAATATTTTAGAATTGAGTTGTGTGCTCTAGGAGCCAATTTAGAACTATAGAGCCACCCATAGTGAAGGTTCACAATAAAAAATCATCAACTAAGAAAAGAACCATGTAGGGCATAATCATGTATATTTCATCCTTTACTTCATATTACAACATACTTTTCTTTTTTCTCATTTTTTTTTTAAAAAAATAATTGCATATTAGGAGGTAGTAAAATGTTTTAGTTAAATGCATAATCATTTCATTCATTTTTTTTACATTCTCATAACATTTTCCTTCAACAAAAAAAAATAAATAAAGACAAAAGACAAAAAAAAAAGCAAAAAGAAAAAATATTGTGACACCCTTACCGGATATGTTCCTGAGTTAAAATCATGGATGAATTGAAACATACAAAGATGGTGTCAACCAAATGAAAAATCATATGGCTAAAAGATTGAAAATCTTACAACCCTCGATACTTGAAATCATGGGGATCCTTCATAAAAAAAATATCACGAGGAATTCATGTGTTACCCCTTGATTTCATAAGTCTAACAATTGTCACCTTTTAGTCTACTTTTTGGTTATACTCTTTCTCAAGTCACTTGTCCACAAGATTTAAATATGATATTAATTAGATTCATATCCATCATACACCCCCAACTTTTACATACTTCGTTGGCTTTCGCCACAAGTAAATCTCTAGAAGTTGAGTCTTCTATGTTGAACTTTCATCACTACCGATTATTATTTGATGTCATCAATCTAAAAAATGGCAAACCCTGTATAAATTTTTGATGACTATTGAAGAAAAAACCTTGACTAAACACAACTTTGAAGTTATTGACTATGTTCCCCCATATATATACAAGGGGCAAGTTCCCCCATGATTGTTGATGTTATTTAATTTGATCCTAACACATTGATCATATTGATGTGCCCCAATATTTTGAATATCAATAAATGCATTTTGTATTGTTTCCTTTTCCATTCTGACTCATCATACATTTCACAATCTCTTACCAAACAATATTTGTCTTTCTCTTCTTTAAACCATATACCAAACATATTTGGAAGTAGTTCATTCATAATAAAGTTTTCTAAAATCTCATACATAATTTCAATCATGCTATAAATTCCACGGAATGTGAGAACGATACAAAAATCCACTATTTGGATGGACTTCGATATATTGGGGCATGAGATTAACGTCACGTTAATCCCCTTAGACAAGTGGTTTTATCTTAATCATTGTCTAAATATGTTTCGAATATGTCAATCATGTGGGGAATTTCAAGTTTGTGCCATGGATATTCTAGCCGCCTACGAATCGAAAATGAAGATGTTGAACATACATGAGGCTTGAATGTAATCCTCAAATCAACTAAATCAAGAATGGAAAAGTTAGAATAAGAAGATGATCATTTTGTATATACACATTAGACAAATGTCTAAAAAATATTGAAGTCATTTTCTATCATGTCCCTCAATAATATAATCAACTAGCTAACTTAGCTACTTTATCTTCAATATTCAAAGTGAGTCACAATGAAGAATAGTCATTCACAAGAATAAAATTCACGACTACCCTGCTCCTTATCAAATATATAAGAAAATTATATGAAAAATTCTCGTACCAAACATTACCTCGTAACTGTAGAATACCCTCCATGAGTATCAGCATATAACTGGGGCACCCCTTTGCTTTTTATTATATAGAACAAAGGCAGTGCAACCCACTCGAACAAAAACCCCCTTATGAAGAGTAACGACCTGTGTTCAAGAGGTGACTGCCTCATGTCAAGGACACAAGGTCTTAAAAGAAGAACATATGAACTTCAGAGCGTCAAAAGAAAGAATTAGCATTCAAGAATATTTCACATGTCAAAAAGGACTGGCAAGATAAATGAACTCCCAACTATATGAGCCCCCAATACCATAAAAACACATTCAAGTGTGGCTCTGCTCCACACCAATATGGATCAAGAAGACTTATCACTACTTGCAACATTGATGCTTCAAGAAGTATTACATCTAAATGAATACCCGCTAGGTTGAAAGCCCGAAAGGGCGATCTAGGCAAAAATTAGGGTGCAAGAATAATAATAAATACCCGCTAGGTTGAAAACCTGAAAGGACAACCTAGGCAAAAATTAGGGTATAAAAAAAAGAAATAACAATAAATACCCGCTAGGCTGAAAATCTGAAATGGCAACCTAGGCAAAAATATGGGTACAAAAATGAATAAAAACTCGCTTGGTTGAAAACCCGAAAGGGCGACCTTGGCAAAGATGAGGATGCAAAAATTAAGGAAGACTTGGTAAGTTGATCACCCAAAAGAGTGACCTAGGCAAAAGTTAAAAAAAAGCGGTTAGGTTGAAAACCCGAAAAGACAATCTAAGCAAAAATTAGGGACAAAAAAAAAAAAAATAGAATGAAAGAAGATCACTTTTTGAGAATCTAAAAAAGGATGATCAAAGAATATAGCTTACATACACACATCAAAGTCGAAGCTGAACATATTCTGAAAGACTGTGAATATAGATTGGAGGAAATCATATCTTCCAAAGCAGTTTAATAACATGATTGAAAATGTGGCATGAGTTATTAGCACATTTATTTTATGAAAAACAACTAACAAATTGGGTCATTTACCCATATGAGACCACATTATCTTCTTTTCTTTCTATCAATATTTTTTTGTACCATAGATTTTCTCATTAAGTATCATTGTCTAAACCATCCTTCACTACTTTCTTGTGTTATAAATCTTTTTTTTCTTTTTCAAAATACATTTTTATGATAATCATATGTTGGGGCACAAATTATGTGAATGTCAAGAGGTCAAAACTAGTATAATGTCTTTACATGTAAGGTAGGGGCAACAAAAGATCAAGTCGATGATGTAAGAAAAAATCTTTTTAAAGATTAAAAAGACAATCACCATCACTTATTTGAAGTGGTGCATATTTTTCATCCATGAATCTAGGATATGTCCGTAAAGAGGTGAAAGAAATAAAAAAAAATTGAAAAAAAATTGATTGAAATTTTTTTTTAAAAAAAAAAAAGATCAAAATGAAGGAAAATGTTCATTCATTAAATGCATTCATGACATTTCATATTTAGTGGTTAAATTTAAATTTGAGACACTAACCCACACCATATTATTTAAAAGACGAGATATTGACCCACATCCTCTGATTTAAGAGCAGAGTTAATTGTCCCTCATCCTTTGTTTTAAGAGCTTGGTTGACTAGCCTTCATCATATGATTTAAAAGCTAGGTCGCCCCCTCAAAATTTTTGTTGATATATTTGCTGATGAATTATGAGTCCCATAGGAAGCTATTACAAAAAATACTAAATGAAGTCCACATCACTCAAGATATCACTTGTGACAAATATGGAGGCATCATAAATAACATTACTACTAACAGTCACATAACCTTCATAAATGACGAACTGTGCGTCAAAGAAATAGGCCATAACAAAGCGTTGCACATATCAGAAATGCGCCGCGATCATATGATATCAAGAGTCCTTGTTAAAACTTTCGATGGGAGTATAGAGAAATGATGGGATAAATTGAACTCCCAATTCAAATAGGCCCGATCACTTTTGAAATCACGTTACATTTGATGGATATTGTACCCGCCTATAGTTGCTTATTTAAGAGACCATGGATCCATTCTATTGGTGTGGTGCCATCAACTCTACATCAAAAGCTAAAGTATATGAAATATGACCAATTGATAACCGTGTCAGAAGAGGAAGACTCGTTGGTGAGTAAGTTTTCCACCACACCGTACGTTGAGACGATAGAGTAAGCTCTAGAGATCGCCTCCCAAGCACTTGAAATCGTGGACAACGCTTACGTCGAGATGAAAACATAGAACTACATCTATCAAACACAATTATTACGGTCGTTAGATTCATGTTAAGCTGGGGGCATCATCCATGACACGGTTTGGGGAATAATGAAGAACGACTCAAAGGAGTGTCATGAGAATAGAGATAAATAGGGTTTAGATTACGAATCAACCAAAGTCGACAAACAAAGATTGGCCAAACAAAAAAAAAAAGAAAAAAAGGAAAGACAAACAAGATTAATTGCAGTAGCTAGAGATGATATTTCCATCGCTGATGCTAATTGAGTTCGTCCATATGATGCAAAGACAAAAATCAAGAATTGGGAGACAATCAAGTTTCCTATAGTATTCAATGCAATTCTTTTTTTGAGAATAATTCATTCACATATGATTATACTAAAACTCTGCCACATAACTTTGACCATCTAACTAATCAGGAAATAAAGGATAATGAAGAAGATTATGAATTTCCCCTATAATTGTTAAAATCAGTAGAAAAAGAAGGTGAGGCTTTATGCTCCAGAAGGAACCAATAAAAATGATTAATCTAGGGAAAAAAGAAAATAGAAAGAAAATTAAAGTCGACATTATCTTAAAGAAAGAAGTATATCATGAACTAATCGAAATCCTACACGAATAGAAAGATATTTTTGCCTATCATATCAGGATATGTATGGATTGGATACTAGCATAGTGAAGCATAAATTTCCCTTAAAACCATATTTTTCTTCAGTCAAACAAGTATTAAGGAGAATAAAGCCTGATATGTCATTAAAAATCAGGGAAGAAGTAAAAAATTGGCGTTGGGTTCCTCGTTGGGGCAAATTATCCCCAATGGATAGCCAATATTGTACTGGTGTTAAAAAAGATGGCAAAATTTGTCGACTATAGAGACCTTAACAAAGCCAATCCTAAAGATGATTTCTCGTTACCTCACATCTATATTTTGGATGACAATATGGCTCGTCATTCACTTTTTCTCCTTTACAGAAACTTGCTCAAGATATAATCAAATCAAGACGGTAGTCGAAGATATGAAAAAAAAAAAAAACAACTTTCATCACCCCTAAGGGAACATTGTGTTACGTGCATTTTGAACTGAAGAATGTTGGGGCAACCTACTAAAGAGCTATGTAACTTTATTCGATGACATGATACATAAAGAGATAGGAGTTTATATAGATGACATGATTGCTAAATCATAAACAAAAGAAAAACATGTGATTGATCTAAAGAAACTCTTTGAAAGATTTCAAAAGTTCAAGCTAAAACTTAATCCCTTTAAATGCACTTTGGACGTACCGTCGAATAAATTGCTAAAATTTGTGGTTAGTCATAAAATAATAGAGGTCGACTCAAATAAAGTTCGAGCCATTTGGAAATGCCTCCCCAAAGTATAGAGAGAGAGATTCGCGGGTTTTCTTGGGAGACTAAATTATATTTCAAGATTTATATCACAACTAACTACCACTTGTGAATTGATCTTCAAACTTTTACAATTGTGTACAACGAAGATTGTAACATAAAACCATAAAAATAAAAAATATATATATATATAAAAAAATGTTATTTAGAAAATGGCTGTCACATACAAAGATTGGCAAGAGATATTGTTGTTTTCACTACACGGGTATCGTATCTCGATATGCATTCCAACTGGGGCAACCACTTTTGCCTAGTATATGGGATGGAGGTTGTGCTGCCTATTGAAGTAGAAATCCCCTCGCTAAAAGTATTAATGGAAGCCAAACTAGATGAGTCAGAATGTGTACAAACCCGTTCCAATCAATTGAATTTAATTGAAGGAAAAAAGGTTGGTGATCTTATGACATGAGCAATTATATCATAAAGGATTGAAAAAAAAGCGTAACAAAAAATACATCCTCAAGAATTTTGGGAACGAGACTCGGTGATAAAAAATATCTTACCCATTCAAAAGAATTATTGTGGAAAATAGCCCTAACTAAGAGGGTCCATAAGTCAAGAAGAAAGCTTTCTCAAGTAGGGCTTTGATCCTCACGAATATGGATAGAAAAAATTTAGTCCTCCATGAAAACTCAGACGTCGTAAAAAAGGTATGATATTTAAATAATGAGTACCCCCTAAGTTGAAAACCAGAAAAGGACAACCTAGACAAAAATTAGGGTAAAAAAATAATAATAAATATCCGCTAGGTTAAAAACCTAAAAAGACGACTTAGACAAAAATTAGGGTACAAAAAGAAATATAATAAAATCCAAAAAAAATTTGTATATGTTTCTTTTCTCATTCGTGATGATAATGATCGTGTCCAATAAAAATATTAATAAAAACCAACATATTGATTTATTCATAACATTTTATAAATTTAAAGCCGAGAAAACGACCCGCATGTTGAAGCCGGGAAAACGACTCGCACCCTGAAGCCGAGAAAACGACCCGCATGTTGAAGCCGGGAAAACGACTCGCACCCGAAGCCGAGAAAATGACCCGCATGTTGAAGCCGGGAAAACGACTC
>JBBPBT010000722.1:24565-36303 GCA_037974875.1 Cicer bijugum | reverse complement strand
ACCCGAAGCCGAGAAAACGACTCGCATACCAAAGCCGAGAAAACGACCCACATGTTAAAGCTGGGAAAACGACTCGCACCCAAGACATTTATAAAGCCGAGAAAACGACCCACATGTTAAAGCCGGGAAAACGACTCGCACCCAAAGCCGAGAAAACGACCCGTATGTTAAAACCGGGAAAACGACTCGCACCCAAAGCCGAGAAAACGACCCGCATCTTAAAGTCGGGAAAACGACTCGCACCCAAACTGGAAAACAACTTACGTTGTTCTCCAACAAACCTCTATTTTTTGGACAAAATTAGTGTCGTTATCTTTACTTTTCTTTTACTCTCAAGTAAAATCAAAGCAAAGAGGGGCAGCTGTAGACACCTAATTTTGTCTGCCACTTTTAAAGTTTTATGAAATATAATAGATATATAATTAAAAAAAATAATAAATAATAATAAAAAAATAAAAGAAATAATAAAAATAAACAATTAGGCTTTTGACACCTAATTTTGTCCGATTTTTTTTATTACTTTTTATTAAAAAAGGAAATAATAATAATAATGACAATAATAATAAATGTATAAATATATGTGAAGAAATATGAAAAATAAAATTAAATAATTAGGGATATAAGCTTTAAACAATCACAAGTGTTTTCAGTTCTTGTTTGCCTCTAATTCTTGTTCAGATTCTTCTCTAAAATATAAAAATAAATAAATAAATAAATAAATAAAGGAAACTGAAAAGAAATGAATTGATTGTCATAAAAATTGATGCAATGATGATCAAAATAAATGAAAAAAAAAACAGAAAAGAAATTGATTGATAGTCATAAAAATCAGAATAATGGTAATCAATTGAATAGAAAATAAAACCGAAGAAATGAATCAATGTCAATAAGAATCGGTATAATTGTGGTCAATTAAAAGAAAAGAAACCGAAAAATAGATTAATAGTAATCAATTGACAATTATTCTTTTGTCTTTTGAAATCTACACCAAAAAATCTATAAATAGTCTGCCACAAGAGCACAAAGGGGAGCACAATTGGAAAGACAAACTGAGAGTACAAAAAAAATAGAGAGATTAGTTAGCAAAAGAGAAGGAGAGAATCTGATCTTGAAGTAATTAGTCTAGTAAGGTACCATTTTCTTATTCTTTTCTCTAGTCTGCTTATTAGTTTTTTCTTATTTTACATCTTTGTTTTTTAATATATATATTTTTTCTCTTTCTATTTTTTTTTTGTTTATAAAAATAAACTCATATGTTAAGCTTTCATTTTATTTTTTAAATTGTTTAATCCTAAAAATTGTCTTCTTTGTAATATAAAATAATAAAAAATATAACTAGTTGAAGTCTATAGATCAAGAAAATAAATTTTGTCATATTGTAATTTAATAAAAAAATTCATAATACGTCTTTATCAAATAAAAAAAAAATTTATAACGGATAAATGTTTTTACCCTTAAGATTAGAATTAATAGTTGTTGCCGCCGGATGAAATTCATCCTCGCTCGCTACACCATATTATTTACTTTCAATCGTTGGTGGCCTTTGTGTCGCGACAGATTCGACAACGTACGAGCAAATTATTTAACAGATTATTTCACTGTCGTGTCCATTTGTCTCGTTCACAAACCGCCACGCTACGAAAATTTTTTTCTTAAAAAAAACTAATTTCTTTTTTTTTTTCTCGTTAAAATAGACAAATATTATTATTTATTATTATTATTATTATATTTATCATCATTATTATTATTATTACATTTTTATTTTTTTAATACGCATATAAATAAAAATAATAATAAAATCGGTCAACACACAAATATTTTCTACCCAAGAACTACGTGTATTTTGATTTCCCTATTTCACCTAGGGATACGTAGGAGCAAGGTCTTCCCCTTGTCAAACCAAATTAATAAAAAAATTATATTTTTCTTCTATCATTAATGTAAATAATTTAATTTTTTTATTATTCTTTTTGGGGTAAAAATAAATAAATAAATAAATAGTTTGTATATAATTAATTATAGGGTAACCGATTTAACGGACGTTGTAGGGTGATAATACTTCCCTACTCGTAATCGACTCCCGAATCCAAATTTTTGGTTGAAAAATATTATTTTAGGTTTTATCCAATTTTTCCTTTAATAAAATTAAAATTGGTGGCGACTCCTTTTTCGCGGACAAACCGGACGCGACAGTCGTATATTACATTCAAATTTTATCATCATAATACACAAGTATTGTTGCTAATCACCTCTCAATTCAACCTCCGCAACTATGACGTGAAGCCAACTAGTTCTCTTAAACCGTTAAACTACAACTGCGATGTGAAGCCCTCATTGCTTGTCGTCTTGCCAACTATCGTGAACCACAAGGCAAGAAATTTATTTTCTAATTTTTTGATTAAGCTTTATTGTATTTGTGATTTCTGAGTCTAATCATGTTTCTGATTGATTTGTGATAATTTCAATTTTAATTTGTATTATTAAATTTCATTGTCTAAAAAGTTAGGAACTTATTTTAAGAGTAGCTAACACCTTCCAGTTTGTCTATCTACCTTACTTTGCCCAAAATAAAAACAAAGAGAAACTTGATGTGTTTAAATTAACTTGAGTTCTAGACAAATTATTTTATTCAGAAGTTAATGATAAAACATTTATTATAAATTATTTTAAGCATAAATAAAGCATTCCAAAGATACATACACGACAAAAAATAATTACTGCAGTAATTGCTAGTTTTGAATAGGAGAATGTATGTCTCAACAAACCATAAAAACTACACTAGCTGATTAGGAACTATAGACTATAATAAAAAATATGAATTTTCTCATCAATAAACAAATGTTAGCATTGTAAATAACAAATGAATAGAGATCCTCCAATTCTGCAATTCTTTCTTCAATGAATAAATGACTATAAGAAATTCCTCAATATGCCTTGAACTTTGTACCATGAGCTATTTCTGGACAGTTGCTAATACAAAGGAGAACCTCCTTCAATGAGACTGGATTTCCATGTGGGGCCAAAAGAATTCTCATATAGAATATGAAACATCATGTTTCGGATCAAAGTCAGCTAACAAATTTGTCTCATATAACCTTGTGGTTGTCAAAGTATAGAGAATTCACAAATGCATTTCGCAAAAACAATGTGTCACATGATCATGATCACTTGCTTCGCTTTTTGGTTTCGCTGTAAAGTACAACACCAAGGACCGTGAGTGAATCACCCATCATTCCAGTGACTGAAATTGGGTTTTTAAATATTAGAATTGAAACTACAACTACTACAACTCCTTTAGCATTTCCAACTACCTATATGGATTACATGTAAAATGCACATCTTGCCAACAATATATCTACTTACTTAACATCATTTGAATCATACTCATTAAAAACAGTTTTCATTCAAAAGATTTCATTTCCACAAATAAAATCCTTGAGCTACATCACATAATACTTTTGTCCCTATTAAAACAACAAGTTTAGAAGGAATGAAGTATGATTTTCTTATTGTTGATGACTTCTCAAGATACACTTGGGTCTTATTTTTGAAACAAAAGGATGATGCTTTTGATGCCTTCAAAATATTTTGTAAAAGGTACAAAATGAAAAAGATTTCAGCATCATTTCTATAAGAAGTGATCATAGAGGAGAATTTATACATGCCTCTTTTAAAACATTCTTTGATGAACTTGGCATTTCTCATAATCTATCTTGTGCAAGAAATCCTCAAAAAAATGGAGTTGTTGAAACAAAAAATAGAACCTTACAAGAAATGGCAAGAACAATTTTGGAAGAGTCGAATGTTGAAAAATATTTTTAGGCTGAAGCTGTCAATACTTCATGCTACATGTTAAACTATATATCAATAAGAAAAGTTATCCACAAAACACCATATGAAATCTGGAAAAACAGAAAGCCAAACATCTTATATTTTCACATTTTTTGATGTTATTATTATATTTTGAACAACAAAGAAAATCTTGGAAAGCATGATGCAAAATCGGACAAAGCTATATTTTTGGGTTACTCAACCGATTCTAAACGGTATCTTGTTTTTGATCTTAAAACTAAAATTGTTGAAATCAACATCCATATGTTTTTTGATTATCTTGATTTGAGTACAAGAGATGAGGAAGAAGAAGAACATTATAGGCTGCGATAGCAAAATGTTCCCTAAGAAACCAAAATTGATAAACAATCTTCGTTTCATTCTCCTCCTAAAATCTGAAGAACGATTAGTGACCATCCTCAAAATCAAGTCATTGGAGATACAACTGATGGAATTAGAATAAGAATGTCCTTTAAGGATGATATGAACAACAACATGGATATGATCTCATAAATTGAACCAAAATCAATTCAAGAAGCCATAGTTGATCAATCTTGGATTGAAGCAATGAAGGAAGAACTTCTTCAATTTGAAAAGAATGAAGTCTGGACTCTTGTTCCAAGTCCTCAAGATCAAACCATCATAGGAACAAGATGGGTATTCAGAAATAAGCTAGATGAAGAAGGTAAGGTTGTAAGAAACAAAGCAAGGTTAATTTCTCAAGGTTACAATCAACAAGAAGGTATAGACTACAATGAAACCTTTTCTCCAATTGCAAGGTTAGAAGCCAAACAAATTCTTCTTGCATATGCATTGTTGGTGTATACGACCTCTGATTTGCGGAAGAATTATGCAGAATAATGCCTATTCTAACAATATGCGCAACAGTTTAATAAATTCAAATTTTACTAAACACCAAATTGAATAAGGTCCCTAATTAACAATTCTAATGAATGTCAAACTATATGGATCATGATAGATATGGAGAAATGCATCAGACAAGAATGATTATTATGGATGTTGATTTTCATGCAATTATGTTAAGAAAATTAATCATACAAAGTTACTTAACATAGAAACTTTATCATGCAATCAATCAATATCAAAAACATAATAATTGCAGAAATATAAACAAGGTAAGGGAAAAGAAAAGGTGTACGCAGGTTTTTATACTGGTTCAGCCGTCTCATGACGACCTACATCCAGTCCCAAGATCCAACAAGATCTTAGCCTATCCAATAGAACTTCTTAGAATTAGTTTACAGATTTTTACAGCGTGCCTCGCACCAATCTTAAACTATTCTCCCTGTTCTATCTTTCCCTCCCTGAATTCCCAAGTTTAAGTCCCATAAACTTGACCAAGAATCCAGTCAAACGTCTTCTTGTTGACAACCCTCAACCCCGAAGAACGCCACCAGTAACAACTGGATTTTCTCAAAGTAATTTGTTACAGAAAAAAGATTTACAGAATTTGAAACATATCAAATATACAAATTTCTTGATCTTCCTTCTTCTCAAAGCAATCTTTCTCAAATCAGTCTTTTTCAATCCTCATTGATCACAAATGTTGATTGTTCATGGCTGAAAAAGCTGTTCAATCGATTTGTGGCAAACTGGCTCTCTGACTTGCACAATTTATTTTCTAATAAGTGTACCAATCGATTTGCCTGATCGATTGATAGCCTGTTTGATTTTTCATAAGATGTGCAACTCGATTTTGCCCATCGATTGATTAATCCAAAACTGTATAATATCATTCAACCCTGTTACATAATCGAATTTACTAATCGAGTCGCTTGTGGACCTTCAAGGTTTTGTTGATTTCTTGAGTTCCAAGCAATTGTTTCAAGTTTGTAGGATTGAATTGATGTTCTTGAAATTTTCTCAATTCACAATGTCAAATTTATTTCAAAAATGTATGTTTGTCAATAACTTGAAAAACGAGCGAACATATGTCTAACAATTTCCCTTATGTCTAACAATGCATATCATAAATTATCAAGTTGTTTCAAATGGATGTTAAAAGTGCATTTTTAAATGGTTTTTTAAATGAACAAGTTTATGTATAACAACCCCCTGGTTTTTAATATCAATCAAAACCAAATAATTTTTTCAAACTTACCAAAGCTTTATAGGGATTAAAACAAGCCCCAAGAGCATGGTATGAAAGATTAAGTTCTGTTTTAACCAAAAAAGGATTTTCTAGAGGAAAAATTGACACTACATTGTTTACGAAAACTGATAAAAAAATGATTTACTTATTGTCCAAGTGTATGGCGATGATATTATCTTTGGCTCAACTAATGAGAAAATGTGTGAAAATGACAATGGAAAATTAACGTATGAAACAAAATATAGGGGTATGATAGGACCTTTCGTTTTATTTTTTAACTGCCACTAGACCTGACATTATTTTTGTAGGAGGATTATGTGCTAGATTTCAATCTGCAGCTAAAGTATCTCATTTAACAACAGTTAAAAGGATCTTTAGATATCTCGTTGGAACTACTGATCTTGGACATTGGTATAGAAAAGGTTCTCATTTTGATCTTGTAGCTTATTGCAACGCTAATTATGCAGGAGATAAAACTGAACAAAAACGCACAAGTGGAGCATGTCAGTTACTTTGAGAAGCTTTAATAAGTTGGTCATGCATAAAACAAAACACGATTGTTCTATCAACAACCGAAGTTGAATATGTCTCAGCTGCAAACTGATGTTCTCTGGATAAAAAATCAACTTGAAGACTTCTTGACAAGTTATTTAAGTATTGCAATTTACTATGATAATACAAGTGATACAAAGCTTCCAAAAAAATTCATTCAACATTCAAGATCCAAACACATAGAAATAAAACATCATTTTATTCGTGATCATGTAAATAAAAAGGAAATTGAATTAATCTTTGTAAACACTCAAAAACAACTTGCTGATAATTTTACCAAACTTCTTATAGAGGAAAGTTTTAATTTTATAAAAAAACTGAGAATTATAAAAAATCCAGCGATTTTGCGTTAAATTTTGTTGTTTTTGAAAACCAAGGATGTTCTTTGTATGTTTCAATCATTCAACATTTTTTTATTCATCATTCTCCGTTTTCCAAACAAAATCAACAAAAGTGCTTTTGGCATGGTATTAATGAGACGTGTTCCCTTGTCTGCAAAAGCAACTGCCAAAGTGTCAAACTCTATCATTTTACTCTTTTTCAACAATTATCTGTCAGCTCACTTTCCCTCCACAAACATCAAAATTGCATAAAACTTATCTTTAATCCTGCATAAAATTGATTTTTCATCATCCAAACTGCAACATCATCTTCTCAAAACCTCCAAACCACTTTTGCGAAAAACTCAAGAAGGCTCGAACAAAAGTGTCCACTAGGAAAAACGCTTGCCCTAACACACCTTCGTCTTCATCATCCTCTCCACCAGCTTCTCCATTTCTATATCGTTCACCTTCACCACCACCTAGACCAACTCCTCCAAAAGAATCTTCTGAAAACAAATTCTCGTACTACTTGTCCTCATCTCTATATTCAAACCCTAATCTCATTTCTCTCAATCCCTTATCAATTGTACTTCTGCCTTTCTTCCATAGCCCCACTCCTAATATGTGCTTAGTTCCTCCACATCTACACAAATCATTTTCTAAACAAGTTGCAACCAAAAGATGTTCCATTCGCGTCTCAACTAGAATTGGAACGTAAAAAGCAAATCACACCAAACCCATCGTGTTTGTCATCTCTGATAATGAAGATTTTTAACCATCTACACCAAACCCAACAAAATCTTCCCACCCTCTCAAACCATCTGAACCATCTTCATCTTCCTTTCCAATTGAACCCTCTCAGACAACAACTCCTAACCAAAAAAGGAAGTCCATTCCCGATATTGTTTCATCAATAGAACCCTCTCGACCTTCTCCAACAAAAACCACCTCGAAGCCACAAACCCTAAAGGTCAAAACCACTATCACCCTATCTCAGTTTTTGGAAAAAAAACAAACTGAAAAAACCCCCCAACGAGGAAAAACTAGTGTTTTAACACAAAAACCTCGAGAATATTCTCCATCATCTACAGAACATTCTCCTTCTCCTTCTCCTGCCATTCTTGCATCCATTCTTGATCTATAAAATGATGGTCCTTCTGTTTTTGGTAAGAACTGGTACTCAGTTCTAAACCTTAACAGGAAAGAAGTCCTTGTAATCTTGTTTCAAGTAGGCTGCAAAAACTATATATCTACTTCTCTAAAGCTCCTTTGCAAAGTCTTCAACAACATCATTCAGCACTCAATCTTTCCTCGTTGTGGGAGTCATGAGCCTGTCTCCTACAATCACGCATTGATCATCCATCACCTTGTTAACTACAAGAGAGTTAATCTTTCAAACATCATAATTCAAAACATGATAACTACCACAAATAAGGACTACAAGAAAAACATAGTCCCTTATGGCATGCTTCTTACCAAGATATTTAAGTATTTTAACATCCCTCTATCTTCTGAAACATCCACAATAAAAATTTCAAAATTTGCACTATCCTCCACCATTAACAAACGCAAACGTCCTACTCGTCAATCTAGTGCTCCCTCTACTGTTCCACAAGAACATTCTCCATCCCCTCAAACCACTACTCCATATCATTCTCCACCATATCCTAAAAAACCACTACTCAAGAACGTTCTCGTAGCTACACATCTCTCATTACTGCTCAAGAATGTTCTTCACTTCCAGCAAACATTCTCCCTTTTCCCTCCAATCCCCCTAGCCACCCCTGCTCATTTAACCATACATCCACGGAGGTTCATATCGTCCCATATCCTATCATCCATTATGTGACATGTGTTCCCAACTCTAATTCCATTTTACTTCAATACTACTACTACTACTATATAGTTTGAATAAATAGTTTGAGATAAATATCAAGCAAATATAAAGATTTATTTGAAATTGCAAAATAAGTATGTGAATAATATTTTTCTAAACTATGAAGCTTATATAGAAAAAGTTTATAAATGGTGATATATGAACAAGTCAAATTAATTCTGCACTCTGATTGTTTTAACGTCACCAATTATAAATAAGTTTTTTTTAGATCTCCAGAAAATAAGGATTGTTACTTGGTCCAAAAGTACTATATATTAGTCGAATTAAATGCTAATATACCTTGCTAATTATTTGTTGTGTAATATCATTTGTTGTTAATTCATTAGACATGTGTATTTCTTTAGAACAGGGTCAAGTATGTATTTTGATATTTTAGAGATGCATGTTATTTGTTTAATTCTCATAATGGTATAAATCACAAACAAAATATTATTTACAACAACAACTTCAACAAATGATGAGAACATTTTAGCGCTACATGAAACAAGTCATGAAGGTGTTTTTGTTGAAGTTTGTGATTCATCAAATACAAGATATATTTGTGTGTTTTCTTCTAGAAAAGACAATTGCAATGATTTTATGGAAATAATATCATATGCACTTCTATTTTAAAAAAGAGAGAAAGAAAAAAACCATTTTACAAAGTCACCCGTCAATCAAATATATGATGTATCTTATTTTTCTTCTTCAATAGTATTCTAAAATTTTGAGTGTTTCTCGAATTCAATAGTCGCCATTAAATTTTATTTTAAAATAAGAAAAACATTGGGAAACCCTTAAAAGATAGTATTTGAAATTAAATTTTGAGTTCGGGAATCCATAATGCGTAGAAAAGATATTAACACCCTAAAACATCTATTAAAATACAGTTAACTATAATTAATGTTAATTTAAATATATATATATATATATATATTTCTCTTTTTTGAAAATACAAATAGAATGTTGTTATTATGAAAATTATCTAGAAATAAAAGTATTTAAAATATAGAGAAGAAAAAAGATTTTTCTTTTATTATTATATTTGACAAGAGTACGATCTTGCTCCTACGTATCTCTCGGTGCAATGGAACAATCAAAACTACATAGTTCTTGGATAGAAAATGCAAATGTGTTGATTGTTTTTAAAGAACATGTATTTGGTTGCAATAAAATGATTGGATACAAATAAATTGTTGATTTAATGAAAGAAAATAATATATTGTCTGATAAATTGATTTTGATGAGAATGTATAGTTATTTATTTGGATTTGGTTAAGAAAGTTTAATATCACCAAGTTGTCACAATTCAGACATCTTAAACTATCACTGACAAGATGTCGTATCTCCGTCGGTCTTATTTTATTAAAATGATAATTATTATGTAGAGCTTAAAATCGTCAAGTTGTCGCAACTCAGACTTCTTAAAACTAATTTTGGCAAAGTGTAATATTTCAACCAATCTTTTTAGTCACATTGAGTTTGAATAACATGAATTTAAATTTTATTAAAGACGATAATGATAAACTAAGAATGAATTTCAAATATCTATAATTTCAATAGTGATTGATGTTGGTTGTACTTAGCCCATAATTTAATAAAAGAATGAAATGACATATATTATAACACAAAAGAATAAAACTGAAAGAATTGAATAAAACTCTTAACAAAACTAAAATGCTTATTTTTGGTACAACAAAATTTAAATTAAAGGTATAACACTAAACAAAACTATTAAATTGTTACAGAGATGAGTTTATAAATAGTTACTGCACAAGTTGAATATTTGTTATACTCCTTGAATTGCTCTTGTTGTATTTGGTTTTTGTTTTGAGTTGGTGTATTCTTCCTTAACTCATTTCATACTTCATTTATCTTCCTAAAAAGGGTTAGAAAGATGGGGTGTGCAACGAAAAAGCAAGGAGACTGAAAAGATGGAAGACAATGCACAAATGGAGCCAGAGGATACCTATAGAGGCAGAAACGAAACCAATTAATACCACCAGATGCATAACCAAAATCAGAGTCAGAACCAGAAGATACCACCAGAGGTAGAACCAAATGATACTATGAGAGGTAGAAATGGAGGCAACAACTAAAAAAATATTTTCTAATTTGGTTGAACAAAATTGGGGAACTACAACTTCAACAATGTTTTATCCTATTGGGTTTTCTTGATAAAGTTTTAAATGAGGCAATTTCTTCACAAAGATGTTGTAATTTTTTTCCTGCACTCGAGATTTTTTCCACTGGGTTTTTCTTAGTAAGATTTTAATGAGGCAGATCATCAATGAAAATCCAAGAGAGTAATTTTTTCCTTCACTAGAGATTTTTTCCACGGGGGTTTTCTTAGTAAGGTTTTAATGAAGCACATCATTAATGGACATCCAAGAGACTGTTATGAATATAGTACTTAGTGACTGTTAACTTCTATTGCGTTCCACATTTCTATGATCCCCCATTTCATTAGTGAGTAAGTGGTTCTATTAATGCTAGTGGTCTGTAATATTATGGTCATTCATTTACTTTGTAATATTAGTTAGTGGTCTTTATTTTTAGTGTCAATGTGATCATTCACATGCTTGTAATCTACAAATTTTATGTCCTATAAATAAAATTCATTTTCATTGTAAAAACAATACAATTGAAGAGAATAATGCAATATTATATTCTTCTCTCTCTTTTTTTTTTTCTCTATCTTTTACCATTATCTCTTTTCTTTTATATTTTATTTTTCACTTATTTTGATTAATTTCATAAAAGATTTTACTTATATGATATTCATTTTATAATTTATAATATGATAACTAAGAAACACGTCGTCTCTCCAACCCTCACATAAAAAATATTTACTAAATAGATCTCACAAATAACTTTATATAACTAATTACATTTTAATAATTAGTTGTTTATTTTTATATTGAAGCGAGTTAGTAATTAATTGAGAGAGAAATAATATGAGAAAATGTTGCTATACAAACACTCAAATTTTAACCACTCCAAAATGTCTCTCTTATGATATGTTCAATTTAATTTTTTTTTT